>CM065052.1:41110030-41710030 GCA_032883995.1 Coronaproctus castanopsis
AAAATTCTTCATCAGATAGTCGATAAACTACGATCTTCACATTGAATGTGCACGATTATCAGACCTTTGCTGGTAATCCGATAAGGCGGCTCAAAAGGCTTTGAACCAGAGACTTTCTTAGGACTGAATAACCTTACGCTGTAACTGCAGTACCAGAAATTCGTCGAAATAATTATTCAGTTCTCTGCTTTTCTTTATAACTATTGCATATATTTTTCTCCTTTCTTTCTTTCTCCGTGTTCATATTTTTCTTGCTCACTTTATTTTCAGTGATCGGTATTTCACGCCATATCTTAGGAATAAGTTAGTATGTTTTCACGCCATATCATAGGAATAAGTTAGTATGTTTTCACGCCATATCCTAGGAATAAGTTAGTATGTTTTCACGCCATATCCTAGGAATAAGTTAATATGTTACTAACTTATTAGCTTCGCCAATAGTGGTGATATTGACTGCAGTGGCGTTAATAATAATAATAAAAGTTCTGCGATGACTAGTCAGTGATAATCGTTTAATTCCTACCATCGGTAATTACGATTCTAGAGGGCCACTTGAATTTATCTATAATGTAAACATAGAAGACTTAAACGTAATAGCCTATCGCATATACGGGAATTGTTCCATTATTTCTTCTATATTTACTTATTGCGTAACGTGTCGTTCTTTTGTTTTATTATTACTATTATAACTTTTTTATTTTTCGTTATACACTTTATATATATATATATATATATGTATATATATATATATATATATTACATTTATAAGTATATATTTTTTTACACTATTTTTAAGTGTTTTTATATAAATTCTGTTGTGAGCCATGATGGGCGTTACGTAATTTCGAAATGTTTGTTTTATTATTTTTGTAATTTTGTTTTTCTTTCTCGGCCTTTCTGATTTATTCGGTAAAAAAAAAACGTTAGGAAAAATTTTCACGTTTAATTCTCGAAATGTTTCTGTACTTATATCCTATATTGATTTATATATCACACGATGTTATGTTTTGTCCGTATTACGCATCCGAATCGTGGACATTGAGTGCCGAGTGTAAAAAAAGCCTGGACGCATTTTAAATATACAGAAGGTTACTCGGAATATAATGGACAGACTTAGTCTTAAACAGAAAACTACTGAATCGATCTAATGTAAACGAGCTATCAATTGTGAACGATATTGAACAGAGGAAGAAGGAAAATAAATTACGGGAGGAAGTCTTATTGTTGTCGGTAGTACGAGTCAAGATAGTTGGAAAGTCGACCAGAGGAAGGCAAAGATTGGAATATATATTACGACAAATACAGGAATCGCTAAAACATACGATGTAATCAATGAAGCAAAGGAAAGAAGAGTATAAATGAGCGACCGTTACCATTATCGATGTGCAACCTCCTTGTCATGCTACTTGATGATGATGATCTATCTACGTTATCAAAATAGGCTGGGTTCGCCCCAATTACAACTACAGAATCGTATTATATGAATCACCAATTGAAAATACCATAGTCCACACCTTCTTATATTTCTTATAAACGGGCGATACAAAACAATTTCAGCATTGGGGTAGTGCAGCGAACTGTCATATTCTGCCTTTAACAATCTTACAAAAATAAAATTTGGCAAAGACAAGAACGATAAAGATTTTCTTCTAAATGCGCGGCAATTGTACGAAGTTGAACTTTTATGTTTTCTAAGCAAAAATCGTAAAAGATTTTATATACATATTCACGCGGGCATAACAAGATTATCAGCTGATGAGAGAGCAAATATTACAAAATTCAATAAATCCCATTCGTAGAATACAGGTTATGCAGGAGCCATGCTAATTCTCTACCCCTTATGTGGTAAAGGAATCGATTAAAAATTATAAACGACAACGAAAGTATTCGTTAACGTACGTATTTAATTTAATAAATAACGTACTTAATATAACTTTAGAGATAGTTTACAACCGGAGTTGTTTCCTTTGTAACATTTCAATGTGCTAGGATATGTGGACGTGGGCATGTATGTGTGTATATGTGTTTATATGTATATACGTATACGAACATTGGGAATATATGCGTGTAATGTACATGGTGTGTGAGAGAGAGTGAATTCGGATGAATGGACGTAAATGGTTAGAGTTTATAAAGGAAGTTTTAAGTGAATATTACGAGAAAGCTTATTCTTATTTATGTGTATACGGCTTGCACATATATATATATATATATATAAATTTATTTCTATTTATTATTTTCGCGTTATAGCAATCGGTTTTCGTCTTTATATATATATATATATATATATATATATATATATATATATATATATATATATATATATTAAATATATTATATTATTTTGAAACAAAATCCGCTGCAATTTATGCGTATTAGCGGACAGTTTTAAATATTATTAATGCGTCTATATTGTGCGCATATTTATGTATATTTTATGTACATGTGAATACACACGTTTATGTTGTCTATGTTTACACTGCGGTAATGTATGAAAAGGTTCATAAGACCAGTCTATCCTTTATTTATATAATTATTTCTTCTACTTCCTTCTTTTATTATTGTTATTATTTCATTACGATTTAGCGGGTGTAACACTTTATTTCTATAAACAAATAAAATTTGATTTGAATTTGATTTGAATTTGATTTGATTATTATTATTGTTTAATTTTACTTATTACTCATTCCTATAAGAAGATGTTATTCCCCCCGTAGAGTCGCAAATGTAATCATTTTGTTATTATTACCTCCACTTTCGTAGAAGAAAGGTAGCGTACGTCCATCTTTCTATAAATTAATATACGTGCAATAAAAACGTTGCTTTTTCTTCTTCGCCTTGAGCGGTTTTCGTTATCGAAGGTCGACGTCCACATCATTCGCTGCTTCCAAACCATGCTTTTCGGTCCCTTGCTAATTGGAAAAGATTTCCGATTCTGACAACTACCTTACATTCTTGGATATTCGAAAACCATGACGTCTTCCAGCGGCCGACACCGCGAACATCTTCTATTGCTCCCATCAGTAAATCTACTGATTGGTCCTATGACCGAGATAATTAATTTTCTTTAAATTTACCAATCTGATTACTTCCTAATCTTTTTTCATTCGTTTCATAACTTCTTTGTTATTTTTGCTGTATCGCTAATAATTAAAATAGTAAAAATAATTCAAATAAAGGCTCTTCTGGCTTATACCGTTAAAATATTTAACAGGTATACATACCAAATGATAGTGTGTTGGGGTCTTATCTGTATTTAATTTGAATAAATGATTTACCTCTAGAACTTACGTTGAAAGACATTGTCGATTTTTTAGACCATATATATATATATATATATATGTAACAAATTACAACTAAATTTCATAAACGTCGATGGCTGATTAAAACTTAACACAGATAAAACGTAAACTATTCTTTTTACTAGGAGACAGCCAATCTTCGTTAACGGTAGGAACTATTGATGGTAAGAGTATTCGTTGATAAAAACAATTTACGAAAGTCATTCCGGATTCTCGTTTAACATTCAATAATTATCCGTAACACTGTCTCCAATTTTTAATCGGCGATTATATTTATCGACGGATAATAAGAATCTATAATATACAAAGCCTATAAGGCTCGCTTCACACTAGTTCGGTTTAATTCGGTTTCTATTCGTTTCGTTTTCAGTTGTACCGAACAAGTGTGAACCGATGATTCGGTTGATATTCGGATCGAATTATAACCTAAGAGAAACCGTGCAGTCACTGAACGACCCCACGACCGAATCGGTTTCTAATCCGTTTCTATCATGCACGAATACGTGTTACAATCGCGACCGGTATTGCGAGACAAAACAACTTCTCATAAATGTATTTCGATGTTTAAGATGATCCTTTAACTTCACAATATGTAGTTCGTCAAATGATTTCGTTGACATCCTCAAGTAATTCGAAAACTTTCTACCTTAACTGTGGGAGAAGAAATGCTCAAATTTTTTTAACCATTTCGTTATAATCGGGTGCTCCCAATTAATAACCTTCTTCTACGTTTTTTAATTCTCTTATAAAAAAACAACATAGTCAAAATTTGACTTTTCTGCATGTTAGTAAAACGCGACTGGTTTCGTATGTCGGATCTCGGATCATCGAATACAAACCTGGTAGGAACCGTGGTTTTATGAACGATTAAGAGGAAACCGAAAACGAATCTAATAGAAACAAGTGTGAAGCGAGCCTTATTCGACTCAAACTAATGCGTCTGTTCTGTTTGGTGGTTAGTTTCTAACAGCAGGCTTAAAAAAGTTACAACTGATCCAAAATCACCATTGCATAGTTATGTTGAGTTGTCACCGATGTGCAAAACTTACTGATACACATTCATAATGCGCGCATTCCATATATTTACTTTCGTATATAAATAAATTATCCTAAAAACGTTTTATATATATATATAACACATCAAAATAAGTTGATTATAGATGCCTGCGACTTGTTAAGTCTCACCACGCGTTATTCCAGGTCTAAACAACCCAGAATGTGAAGCGTAGGTTATTTGTATAATATTGGGCGTTTACTTCAAATATATTTATTTATACTTGCATGCGTGTGATATGCATATATATATATATATATATATATATATATATATATATATATATATATATAAATTAACAAAACAAAATAAAAACGAAGTTAATCACTAAAAATATATATATGTGTGTGTGATTATCCTCCGTTGCATTACTGTATTTTCTTCGTTTATCTTGGAGGTTTTTTATTCACGTTTTGTCGTATAACCGAAATTATATTTTATTATTGTTCGCTCTAATACAGAGCCAGGTTTTAAAATAAATGTTAAGGTATCAGATACTTAACACTGAGAATATGCTGATGCGCGTGTATTATGTTGTATCTACAGAATTAAATAAATGTGTACAAATTGTGCAGATCGTTTCATCGTCTTTAGCAAGTGGGTAACGTTAGTGTAATTTTTATTTTTTACCCAAAAGGTGAACCCGAGTAAAGAATAATCGATTAAAAGTAATATATTATATATATATATATATATATATATATATATATATATATATATATAACACCTAAAAGTGAACTTAAGTAAAACACACGATCTGATCAATTGGTAAGAGGTCGTCCTCTGAGCGTCCGACTGACTCTAAACCCGTTTAGTATACCTTCTAGAGTTGGTATTCTATAATTTTTCGATATCGGAGGTTCATAGAAATCTTTTGAGCTCTATCCGAAAATTATTTCTTTTTAATTTCAGACGTCCGATTGCATCCGTTTCCTTCCCACCCATGCCGATACCGATGTAAATGAATGAGCTCGCATAAAGCTACGTTTATATTTTAAAGAATTTTCTTAAAACTATTTACCACATGTAGTTCTCCAAGTTTTTCTTCAAGCAGTCCTGCAGCAGTGCAGAACCCATCCGCTGCCTAGTATCATCCCACACTTCTTTAGTCAGGCTCCATTTAGTTACATCCTGAAGCCGGACAATCCCGAACCCACTTCCACTTTAAATGGCTCGCGAAATCTCTTTCATTTTATATTTTTGTCCGATTATTTTCTATCGAATTCTGTATATTCTTCTAATTTCGACGATCGATCTCTCTGCATGCACCCGACTAATATTTTTCGCCGACCACGTTTCACATACGAGCAGAGCTGGTACGAAGCGTCGTTGTAAAATTAATTTTCCAACTTCCGTTTTCAAAACTCGTTTTAAACTCCACCCAACGTCTCACTTAGATTCTCAGTGACAATATCATTAAAGTCGGAGCTCACTGAATTATTGGGTTATTTGATTACTACTATAACCGTACACATCAGTTTATTATTCAATTTTCAATCGATATTCCGAATTATTTAAAATCGTCTACTCTTGTGATTTGAACTAGTTCTTTTTCCAAGTATTAGAACAGCATCTCTGCTATCTCTGCACTATCACGTCTTTTTTATTGGTCTTGTAGGATTGTCAGGGAGAGTAAATAAATTCATTCAATATTAAATCGCAATTTATCAAAAAACTTTTTATACTGATTTATATATAAACTTCATTGACATACGGTATATTTAGGTGATCACGGAGGGTTAAGTTAGATACATAAATTTGAATTTAAATTTGAAGTTGGGAAATCACTAAAGACGATATACATTACGAAACGATACAACCTAATAATTTACCGATTGCAGAGCGCTACTTAGGCAATTTTGAGCAATTATTTCTTAATCACATATTATATTATATATTATATATTATATCATCATCACACACACACACACACACACACACACACATATATATATATATATATATATATATATATATATATATATATATATATTGATGTTTAACGCGGGTCGTCTGGTATTAGTCTACTTGTTATTTAGGTCAGATTGAAAGTAATAATGGTATTGATAACAAATTTTTCTCTAGATTCATTTATTCTTTCTCATTTTATTTTTTGCGTATTGTGACTAATAACGCGTTTGTTTGTTTTTTTTTCATATATTTACATTCCTTCTTCTTGCGTATTCACGCACATATATATACATATATATTACATCGATATGTTCTAGGAAACGTGAATAATTCATTATAAATGACGTCATCTGTTTTAATCGTAATTAACGTCAAATTTGCTGCGTTTAAATTAATAAACATTACCAAAATTTTCCCGAATTATTTTCATCGTCAGCTTTCGATGAACAAAGTAAATAACGATTACTATGCTGCATGTTTTATAAATAATATGTACTATTAAACGATAGTTATAATTTGATGTATTAAATAAATACGGTTCAATATATTATTATAGATTTAATCGAAAAATTTATCGATAATTTAGAAAATATATTATCGAAATATAATTTCAAATTTCTGAGTAAAAGTTTTTGTAGGGTTATTACTTAACAACGAGATGAATAAGAACATATATTATTATACTAGAGAAAATTTTACTAAGATTAAACTGCGTAGCAAGAAAATATGGAATAGATCTAAATATAGAAAAAACAGAGGTAATATGTATCAACAAAAAGCCAGTGGAAATGAACATATGGGTAAATTAGGACAAAATTAGCACAAGTGGAGTTTTTCAAATATGTAGGACAACAACAACAACGTAAATTTCAACATAATTTACAGTGAGTATACACAAACCAAAAATTTTAAAACATAATTACGTAACGCCCAGGATGGCTTGCCGTACATCAGAAATAATAATACAAAGACCCGTAATAAATAAAAGAACTATTTATACTTATACTTATAATGACAGCCTGCAGCATACATTCATGCAAAAATTCAAAAATATAATAATAATGTTCATATGGTAAGTTACGCCGATGATTTTATACTTATGTTCCCATTTAAGAACAAACATGTAATAAAGAAAAGCAAACGATACATTGATAGAATTTGATAGAGTAATAAATAAATTAGGCTTACAATTATCAAAGGAAAAATGATCAATACCAAACAAATATGACAAAAATCAATAATTGGAAAAATTAAAATTGGAAATGGAAAATCGAAGATAACTGATTGTATTGAATACCTCGGATTAATAATTGACAATAAACTAAAATTTTAACAACATATTAAATGTTTAAATGAAAAATCATTAAAAATATATGCTAGTATATGCCGCCCAGGTTCAAAGTTATGAGGTAGTAATCAAAAAAGAATACTGTAGATAACTAAAGTTCAAAATATGTATTTGTACGCTTCTGGGATATATGGTAAATATATAAGTAAAACTGCATATAGAAGTATAACATCACGTGAGAGAAAATTTTTACTTAATATTTCTGCTGGATACAGAACAACATCAAATAACGCATTACAGGTTATAACAAAAATAATACAATCGATTTAATGATAGAAGAAAAAATGTAGTTGTTAAATAAAAAAATACAGGAAGGCTATGTTATCATCAATTGGAAAGAGAATGAAGAAAGTTGGAAAGTTGTAAAAAAAAAACATTTAAATTGGAAATATGCAAGAAGTGGCAGAATAGATGGGACAACGCAGAAAATGGAAGATATACTTACAAAATAATACCTAATATAAAACGACATAATAAAAACAAGAAAACATATTTAAACTACTTTATAACACAAGCATTGACTCAACTTGGGGATTGCAATTATTATCTAAATAGATCGTGTTGATGATATTATATGAACAACCTTTGAAGAAAAACAGTATTGTACTGGTATATTTTTGGATGCGTCTCAAGCATTTGATCAAATCGATCGTGTGTGGCACGAGGGACTTCTGTTCGAACTAAAGGCAGTCTTACCCATGCTCTTTACTTATTACTCACATATTACCTGTCACAACGATATTTCTGCATAAAAGAACACTACGCTTTCTCCACCCATTACAGTGTCTGTGCTGGTGTACTCCGAGGCAGTATACTCGGACCAATACTATATGTAATCTATACGGCAGATATACTCCGGCATCCTGACCCGCTATTGTGTACATTTGCTGACGTTGTTGCAGTACTATCAAGATATGAAAATCCTGTATAAGCTTCCACTACCTTACAGCAACATGTTGATCTACCCGAACCATGGTTTATGAAATGGCGTATTCGCCTAAACGTCAGTAAATGTCATCACGTCACGTTTACACTTAGAAGAGGAACGTGCAATCCCATACGTATCAATAATGCTATTATTCCTAGCTCCGATCGTGTCCGCTACCTTGGCTTTTATCTCGATAGCCGTTTAACTTGGAGATACCATTTAACTGTTAAGAACCAAGAGCTACGAAAGAGATACTCTTAAATGCTACAAGCAAAGTCCTTCTATATAATTTGGCTGCATGGATCCGAATTATGCGGTTGCTGTAAATCATCAAACACGAATCGTATCCAAAGTGTACAATCCAAAATATTAAGAAAGATAATTAATGCACTCCGTAGTTCGTTTCGAATAAAATAATTCATCGAGATCTAAACATATCGCTTGTCGCGGAGGTTATCAAGACCAGATATAAAAAATTTCACAATAAGTTGACCTAACAATAGTAATGCTCTAATATCAGCCTTAGCAGAAAATCAATTACCGCGTACACGAAGAACTAAAACGCCGATGGCCTCGTGAGATACTGAGTTCCCATGATTAGTTAACAACTGTACGACGCTATGGAAGTGCGTTGGAACGCTTCTTCTTACATTTATAATAATCTATGGTCACTCAGCAAACGCACTTATTGTTTCTTAACAGTTGCGCGTATAAAAGTAAAAATAAAACAAAAAAAAAGATTTAAAATATCAGAAGTGGATACATGTGATCAATGTAAAGTAGTGGAAAATATGGAACATATATTGTGCCAAAAATATAATAAAAGAATTACTAACAAAATGGATATTAATAAACGGGAAGATTTTGTTCAACTTGTTAATGATGCATTAAAGAAAAAAAATTAATTCCAAATTTAACGCCAAAGGTGATAGATTATGAAAGTATTTTGGGCTTATGGATTGTTATAATGATATTTATTTCATTATAGATAATTGTCGGTATTATGTTATTTTGTTTTAAATATTTCACACGTTATTATAATTAAGTATCAGAAAATTATTGTGTATATATATATGGTGTATATATTTATCTTTATATTATTTTTATATTTATATTTGTTAGGGTGTACAATGATGATGAAAGACTCAACATAATAGGAAACCAGTTATAAGGCCACTACGGTTTTTAGCCATGGCCTTTTGGTTGTTTCTTGAGTACATCTGAATAATAATAATAATAATAATAAAAAGACATATAATAACTGAAAATGTATATTGCCAAAGAAATCCGACGAAGGATTGCGATGGCAAAAATTGGGTGTTTATGAGAAAAAGACGGCTAATTACGCAGATCCGCTCTCCATTGAGCTGCGTAAACGTGTAGTTAAGTCATATATTTTTTTTAGCAGCGGCAATTTACGGAGCAGAAACGTGGACGCTAAATTTAAAAGAAGAAACAGAAAATTGAAGCTTTCGAAACCTGGTGCTGGCGACGCTTATTACAAATATCCTGGGTCGTTAGAGAGTGCAAGAAAAAAATCACTTTCGAAAACGAGACTAAAATGGATAGGTCATCTGTTAAGACACAATACCCTACTAAAAGACATTATAGAAGGAAAAATGCCCATGAGCAGACCGAAACGAAGACTAAGGCACACACTGGTGTAGACACAATCGAGAAAGATGCAAATATTGATACCTACGCAGAAGTAAGACGGTCAGCGAGTTAGGAAAATGTGAAGGACTTGAACGGTAGAGGGCCGTACCAGTCAAATGATTGACGCCCATCGATTTGATATATATATATATATAATTCAAATCAATGGATATATATAAATCAAATAAATGGGTGTCAGTTATTTGACTTTGACGGTAGGCGCGTACAAGTCAAATGACTGACACCCACTGATTTGATATATATATATATGTATATTTATAAATTAAAGAATTGAACACATGTACATAAGTAACGATTCCGTACCGAGTAATGTTAGCTCTCATTAACGGAATAATATGTAATAAGATTATTAACAAAAAGAGTAATAGTTAAAAATTAATTAAAGTACGTTTCATCGCAGTAAAAAAAAGTAACCAAAAAACCGTGCTTACAAAAACATACAACCCGTATATATACACGCTGATACATATACGTAATAAGTAGTTAAGAAGATAAATTGTTAGAAAGAAAATTCTATATAGATAGCGTATATCGAAGTGAGAACCTCTAATGAAGTTATTAATGTAAAATAATACCTTACTGAAACAGTTTTGTTTTGTATTTTTTATATTCTAATGATTCGTAGTTATAGCGTTGTATATTTGTTTCAAATATTCTTCTTTCATCGTTACTATTATTGTACACATTCAACTATTCACGTAATGTAAACACTGATCCATTTAAAGTACATATAACGATATGTATATATCCTCGTCACTTCACGAAACTATATGTTATCGTTTGTTTACTTTAAGTTCGTATATAATCCATTATTTAATTATAAGCGCAATTATTCTCGAGTGTAGTTATAAGTTCACTATTATCATTGTGGTTATTTTTATTATTTTCATTATTATTATTATTATCATTATTATTATTATAGAACGATATTACTTCTCGTTGTTTACTTTAAGTTTTGATTATTTAACTATACAATTTAATCGATTTTTTTTTAGTAACATTTGTTTCGCACAATAGAACTGATATATTCAATATTTTGCTTATATGTCGCAATGTAATGTACTAAGTATAAATCGTTAATTTTTTTCAATTAATTGCAATAAAATATTAGTCTAAAAAGCTGTTTTATTTTATATATATTTTTTAATTATTCTAACTCGCAATAGATTTTTTAAAACATAAAAATATATAAAATAATACACGATCTAGTGTAAAACATTTGAAAAGTAATAACGAATGATGTAAATTATAAATTATTTTAATGAGTATATATAAAAAAATACAAAAATAATAAAATCGAATGATTTTCTGAAAATGAAACAGTTATTTATTGACTTATTACTCTGTTCTAAGCAGTCTCAGTTGTTAAGTCGGTTTCGTTGAAATGATTTAGTCAGATTTATAATACGAAAGCAGTCGCTGTCACAGTGTATCTATTCTTCATTTTATACTTGTAAATTTGTGATTTTAAATTTTGATTTTCGTGTTTTTATTTTTTAAATCGTTATTTTTATTTAAATATCATCTGATAATGGCGTAATTGCCGAAAAGCTTTGTGATTTATAAACGTTTAGTGATTTTAACTAATTTTTGTAATTAAATTATTGTAAGTAAGCTACACTTATATTTAGTTACTTTCTGTTAGTACCTGCTCGTCATTCGATTATTGAACGCGGTAACAGAGTGTTAGTAGAATACTAACAACTAATTTCAGTTGGTTTATATGTTATGAATTATTCGATTCCTCAGTAACATTTATCGAGTGCGTAAATGTGTTTTTCCGTTTTCACCGACTACTAACGCAATTTGCAGGCGTTTATTATTACAACTTTTCACTAACGATATAAAAATCGTTAAACGTGGAAAAGGATCGAGATTTAAAAAAGTTAAATTCGCATTTTTTAATTTTCACAAATAAATTTAAAGCAGATAAACTGATTCCACGATTAGTATTGGAAAGTTTTTCTTCTTATTGTAAAATGGGAACAACAATTGATTAGCACTTATGCACGTAATATATCGATAACTATTAACGAACAACTTAATAGGATAGCGTACAAGAACATTTTAGTCGCAGGAAGCTGAAGATGAATTAAATAATGTATAATTCTTTTTTTAATAAAATACGAATTATATACTTATTTTAAATTATTTAAAAATCATACATTTTTTTTTTTAAATGTAACCTACTTCGTATTTCTTTCCGATTAGTGTTCTTTTAAATTTGTGTTTAAACCGAGTTAATCAATAGTCCCCAATCGAGTTGTAGTGTGCCCGGCACGTTGTTACCTTATTTTCACTTTCCTATCGAAGGCTCAATAACACAGTTCTATCGAGAATGATTTCAACATATATTGGACCACCTTTGAACGCACAATCATTACACTCTAAAGCGTAAATGTGCCCGTTGGTGTCTTCGTTGCGAATAAAGTTTTTTAATAAATTGAAAAATATCGCGAATATCTTTCTCCGGTTTTATTTTTCAATTATATCAACGACAGATTTCAAGAATGTTTTCTTAAACGAGCGGATAATATTTTAAAAACAGAAATTCTTTCACGATTATTTATGTATCTATTTCTTAGATAAGTCCATTGTATCTTCCTCTTCTTCTCCTTATCGTGTCGATCTGTTTGTATTTTTCCCCAATATTCAGCCCCATCCTCTTTATTTATTATTTTTTGTGTAAGAGTTGTGTAGCTAGAACAAAAAACAACCAGTATAGTACGAAAATAAATAAGAGTGTGTGATAGTTTCATGCAATGTGTACTTAAAAATAAAAATAAAAAAATAGGATGGAATAATGGATGAGAAACATAGTCCCTTAGACCATCAATATTGTGTGTAAAATGAGTTTGTATAAATGAGCATATTAATATTAAAATGCATATTATACAAAAAAACAAAAGGATATACACATACAATTTAAAGCGATTAAAATTTAAGATAAGGAAAAAAACCAAAAAGGGAAATAAAGAGATTATATACATACATCATAGAATGGGGGGCAATTACATATAAACGTAAACAAAATATTCTTAAAGATACTAATTGAAGAACAAAAAATGGGAAAGAACATCTATGTCATGAAAAAAAAATTATAAATAATTATAAAAACAGCTTTAGGCAATATTATTAAGTATTAATACTTGTAATAAAGTGAATAGAGGCAATGACCATATGAAAAGCTGCGGATTTACGGTTGAATTAATATTATGAAGCATAAAAAAAAAGTTACTAAAAAATTTTACCCACCACTTTTAAACTTCCTTTGCATTGACAACTACATGCACGACAGGAGACTGACATGGTTCTGTTTCGAGAATACAAGAGGCTGTCCTCTATGTATTTTAAATTTATTTCTAAGATCCTCAAATAGGGGACGATCAAACATTAAATGCTCAATATCACCAAAAGTGCAGAGGAGTCATCGTTAGAAGTGTAAAAGACACACACACACTGGACCAGAAGCAAGATGGAACCTATAGAGATAGGAACCAAACTTACCATGGCCAGATAGCACCTGAGCATTATAAAAATTAATATTGATATTTTAAAGAAAAAGGGTTTCCTTTCAGTTGAACAATTGTCCCACCTAGCTTGCCAAGAATCAATGAGTGAGGAATGAATATATTTTTTAAAAAGAAGAACACTAGGAAAGGATTCCAAGGTAAGCCGCTCAATATTAAAGAACTGGAAATTCTTGACAGTAGCAACATCTTTAAGAATTCTAAATTCTGAGATGATAGAGGCGCCGATGACAAAAAGATCCAGTGTATGTTAGGTATAACACTAGCAGCAGAAGTGGAACAGTTACGGTAAGAAACTTTCTTTGGTACTTATTGATCGAGTACAAAATTCTTTTATTATTAACATAGACAAGAGAGCTATAAAGTGACTGAATTAGTCCCCTATACAAAATGATTCTTTCTCTCTCTGTATTTAAATCCAAAAGTATTTGGCTGTAATCTTTTGAGCTTGTGATATATAGAATCACACTTTTTTGTATGTGTTCTATATGGGGAATACAAGTAAGTTTATGGTCAAGAATCAGACCTAGATATTTAAGATGATTAGAATGATTTACAAAGAACTTCAATAACACCAAAATCATAATATTTCTCAACATTAATGATTAAACAGAGATCATCAGCGTAAGAGACCAGCTCAAATCCCTACAAGTAAAGGACAGGAGCTGCTCCACATGATGATGAACTCCGGAGTACAGAATATTCCAAAGTGACGGCCCAAGGACAAAAACTTTAGGTATACCCACACTCCAGCTTCCTGCAGCCAACAGAGTTATCAACTGCCCAGGAAGCATGCCTATTTGAAAAATAATTTTGTAATAATGTTAATAATATCGGCATTAAAATTATATGAATTTAAAATATCGTATGACCATCTGCAGCTGTCGAAAGCTCCTTTGATATCAAAAGAAGAGTCTGTCTAATAAATAGTATATATTAATAGTCACGTGTGGAAGTTGCATTACAAACTATGAAACTATAAAACTAGATCTTTTATCTTTGTTATTTTTAGTCGCTTAGATTTCACATCCGTATGTACAAGTGACGCTACAGCTGATTTGGATGAATGTATAATCGGCTGAAGTGCTTCTGAGCTTGCTTATGGATAGTTTCTTCGACCCTATTTAAATCCTATAGCTTCATTGGACACATACCACGGCAACCGGTAAGTTATAGCACGTTGTTCTGAAAACGCTGGATTATCGATTCACTTATTTGGGAAAATGTATAATCTAAACATCAATGTAAAGAAAACAAAATGGATGGTTGTCAGCAAGAAACAGTTCAATCAGGCCGACTCAGCATTAATAACAAAATTGTTGATAGAGTAAAATAAGTTCAAATATCTCAGATGCTACGTCATGCAAGATCTAGATCGTAATACCGAAATCAAAGTGACCTTCAATAACATGAAAAATCTACTCTGCAACAGATCTCTATGACTAGGCATCAGGCAACGCATTGTGTAATCCTACATATTTCCAATTTTGTTGTATGGTATAGAATCAGCAACAATAAATAAAAATCAAATTAAACAGTTACAAGCAATGTAGATGTGGCTTCATAAGAGAATGCTAAAGTTCTCATGGGTCACTAAAACATCTAATAAAAGAATCTTGGAAATGGCGAAGACCGAAAGAAAGCTAGTTAAATGGATAGTAGATAAGAAAATTAAGTATTTTGGTCACATCATCAGAGGAGAAAAATTTAAGATCGTAAAACTCATTATACGGGGGAAGATTGATGGGAAAAGAAGTGCACAAAGAACAAACTGGATACAAAACATCAAGAGTGCCAGCTCTATCCAAGATTTTATCCAAAGAGCCAAAGAACACAAGTTTTAGCTGTCATCTGATCGCCAACGCTCTGAGAAAAGCATGGCACATCAAGAAGAAGAAGAAGAATTTGGATAAACATCCCGACCGCAAGGCAGTGCTGTCCGTTTTATATACGGGTTGTCTCCCTTAGCCTTTGGATAAACATCCTCACCACAAGGCAGTGGGTTGTTACTGAGGAGGTAACTGTTTAAGGTTTTTATGGCGATCTAAACCCGCCGAGGGAGAGGCAGTCATAGGATTAGTAACCCCCACCGGTGATAGGCAAACGAAACAAGACAAAAGGTTACCTAAGAAAAAAAAGACGATATTGTACGCAAAAGTTACGTTTTTCAGTCGCTCTAGTCGTTATTCTTTAATCATTTGACGCTGCGAAATTTAACATTTTCTTTCAAAAATTGATAAAGCCTGACTAAAAGGAGTAATTAATTATTATTACGTTTTATTAATTTATTATATACATATAGCAATCACTCAAATCAATGGATATCAGTCATTACGTGTTTAAGAATGCACTAAGTATGCTAAATTTGTGTCGTAATTTGTTAATTGGAGCACTTACTCTGAAGAACGACGTTAGTGACGCAATATCATCGGCATATAGTATGGGATAAACTTCGTTGAATTTAGGAATATCATTAATATATAATAAAAACAAAAAAAAATAAAAATAGCAACAGGTCCTAATATGCTGCCTTGCCTGAACGCCTGCATTAATGGTCTTCGATGTGGAGTAGACTGATATTTATTTACCCTTACGCGAAACTTTCTATTAGTTGTTCCAGAGATCTTATTCAATACTTCATCATGGCCGACCTAGAAGCACTAGCACTAGGTCGGCTATTGAAAAATGCTGTTGACTTAACGATAACTATTAAGTGTGTCAAAAGTTCAAAAACAAGCTATATAAAGTGCTGCTGATGATATTCAAAGTAAAATAGCCGAGGCAACACTGCATATAGATAAATTAGATAAATTGCTGAAGTCTAAAGCAACAGAGGTGCAGTCAACTGTAACTGCTGCTTTGCACACTCCGAAACCACCTATGATGGGGATCTCATTCAGAGATGACCTAGTGGGTGATAAAAAGAAAAAAATAATACCAAAAAATAAATTAAGTTCTTGGCCAGCTAAAAACAAAAGTCTCATTGACCAAAGAGAAAATTGATGTGACCTTTTTTAAAAAAAATAATGAGACAACTTGTATCATTAATACATCAACGAAGGCAGAATCAAGTAAGCTGGCTGTCATTATAAAAGATAGAATTCCAGACTGTATGGTTAAAGAGGAGAAGCTTCTTAACCCTACTATACCTATTTTTCGAACAAATAATTTATCACAATAAGATGTTAAGGATCACATCAATGAGCTGACTGGAGCCAACTCAATTAGTGTTACTAAAATAAGTAACTCTCGTGCTTCAAGAAAGTATGTTCAGCTCACACCTAAGCAATATAAACTGTTACCAGAAGGAGGAAGAATTCGAATTAACTGGGAGTCACTCCCATTCATTGATGCTGTTAGCCCAAGGCAGTGACATCCTGAAAAGTATTGCAGAGCTTCTCATTCCACAAACTATGTGTCGAAAATGGTGCATGTCCAATATGCACGTTTAATAAAATTAAATTGTCCTGCTCAAGGCAGGAATTAGATTCTAAGTTAATGGATAAGAACAGCTTAGGGGTAGCATTTAGGGCGGTTGATCACACTACTTTCAGTAAGAACTGTCCCTGTTTATTTAAGGCTCGCGAGGATATGAGGACCAAAATTGATTATGGAGCAAGTTAGTTGCTCATATATTAATGTTGATAATTTACGTGCCTGTCAGGCATTATTCTTAAGAAATGTTTATAATGATAATTTGGATGTGTGTGCACTGGCAGAGCCTTATTTGAGCAACAATGTAATTCCATTAAAAAATAACTATATAGCTTATATTAATAATAGAGTTGCTGTTATAGTAAAGACAGGTATTCCTCATTCTTTGCTGTACAGTAGGTTCAATCAGATTTCTATTAGGATAGGTAGATACATTATTACATGTGTCTATTCATCTCCAAATAGATCTAAATCCCATACTTTGTCTGTACTTGACCAGACCTTGGGGCAATTTCCAAAAACTATTTCCACATTGTTGTTGGGGGACTTCAACATCAGATTACCAGTAATGGAGCCTTGTGTTCAATAAATCAGGGATTCTGTTGACTTTAGTGAGTTAGTTGCCTCTAGGGATCTTGTAGTTGCAAATGGTAGAGAACCTACCTTTGTTAATTACAATGGTTCGAGTATTATAGACTACTTGTTGGTCTCTGCTGGTGCGATGCATTTGTTATTATATAAGTTAGTTGAGATGGATTTGGCATTCCATCGTAGTTTTATTTTTAATTTTAAAGTTATGATTAGTCGTTCTCCTCCCAGACGATTTTATAAAATTGAACTGGATCAATTTATGAATCTAATTGTAGTTTTATTAATAATTTTATTGTTAATGTTGAAAACTGTTTATCTAAGGTACGACTACATTCTTTAGTCAGTCAATTCAATAAGTATTTGATTGAGTTGATTAGCAAATGTTTAGTACCTGTAGACTTTCTACAGATTGACTGGTGGAACGATAGATTACAATTTTTTAAAACTAAAATTAACTTAATCCGAAAAAAACAATCTAAATGTAAAAATTCTTTTCATATATTTATCTATAAAAATGTCCTAAAAGAGTTGAATAGGTTATATAAATCTGAGATAATAAAGGCTAAATTCCAGCACTGGAAGGCTTTTGTTGGCGCTAGCTCTGCCTGGGGTAGACCATATAAAATGTTGTTTAAGCAAAGGTCTGATTTGTCACTACCGGATATTAAGGTAGGCAATCATACTCTGGTCTCTGAGTGTGAAAAAATGGATGCTTTATTAGACCATTTTTTCCCTTCTAAAGCTGATTCACCTTTGGTTGTGCTTCCTGTTTCTGGTTGTGCTTCCTGTTTCTGGCTGTAGTTCTCCTGTTGCAAGATCGGATAATATCTCTCGAATTGTAAAAAATTTGCATAATAAGAAAGCACCAGCTGATCATAAGGTCAGTAATATTTTAGTGAAAAAGTTACACTCTTGTTTTCCTTCATTATTACCAATTTTATTGCAAAAATCTCTAGATGTTGGTCTTTTCCTGGATTGTTGGAAGGCAGCCTATCTGAGGTTGCTCTCTAAGCCAGGTAAAGATCTTTCAGAGTTATCGGCCTACAGGCCTATCTCCTTGCTTAATTGCATGGGGAAGGTCTATGAAAAAGTCATCAATGAGATATTACTGCAGGAGATTTCAGTCAGGGACACGTTGCACCACCAGCAGTTTGGATTTCGTTCAGGTCTATCTGCTGAGTATGCAGTTTATACATTAGTTACAATGGTCAAGCAGTACATTTCTGATGGCTGCTCGGCTGTTGTAATTGCTTATGATATTAAAGGGGCATTTGACAATTGCTGTTGGTCTGCAGTTGTCAATATTCTTAAAAATAATAGTATTAATCCATTTATTATTAATGTTATTATAGATTACTTTAATAACCGTTCTGCAACACTTAAACTTGGATCATCAATACCTACTTGTGGAGTTCCGCAGGGTTCTGTCCTTAGACCTACTCTGTGGAACATCTTGTATTCCACTGTACATTACAATATTGATAAATTTTGCTCCGATGTCAAAGCCACTTGTCAGCTAATTTCCTATGCCGATGACCTGTGTTTAGTGTTTAAAGCAGCGAGGTCTTCGTATCTACCACTTCTCGGATGCATTTCTAAATACTTGGAGAGTGTGGTGGCGGAGTTAGGATTAATGTTTTCCCCACTAAATTTTTGAATTTTCTGTGTTTGGTGATGCCTCCCTTGTTGGCCGGGTCAAGGAAATGGAATTATTATGTGATTCCAGTATTATACATACATCATCATTAAAATACCTTAATACCTTGGTATTTTAATTGATGAAAAATTAACTTTTTTACCCCATTTTTCAATATATTTCTATGAAATGTATGGGAATTTTTAATAGATTATTATGTATATAAAAAAATGCTTGGGGTCTGGCTTTTAAAGAACGTTCCATATTGTATAAAGGCCTCATTCAAGGACTGTAAGGGTATGGTTCGGCCATTTATTTAAATAAGGAAAATACTTTGGCCAATAAACAGCAAAGGAAATTTTTGCTCCGAATGGGTTCATTGTACAGGACCACTCCTACCTCTGCTGCCTGTGTTATCTGTGGAGTTCTGCCTTTGGATTTATATCTTATTGGCCGGTCTCTCTCTGGCGAGCATAAGCTTGTGGGGGGATTGTTCAAAAATGAAACATTGTAACCTGCTTGAAGGTATCTCTGTTCAACCAATGACAAATCAAAATTTTAAAAACATATTTTTTCTTTGTTAATGGTGAAGTGGCAAGACAGGTGGGACACTGCAAGTACCGGTAAAAAGACTTATGCTATTCTCCCAGATATCGTATATAGATTAAAATTATTAAAATTCGATATCAACTTCTACAGTGCACAGGTGTTGACCGGTCGTGGCAGGTTTGGGTCCTATCTTTATAGGTTTAGGCGTGCTGATGATTCGGTCTGCACCAGTTGTACTGTGGGCGAGGTTGATGATGTTAATCATACATTATTTGTGTGTCCCAATTTTTCTACTCTACGTCATAAATTTGGTATTAACAGGACAGATATTTTCCCAATAGGCAAAAGAGTTGAAAATTTCCTTATAATATGCTGAACAGATTATGCGAATTAAGTTTAAAAATTTTGTCTATTAGTTAACGCTTAAATCAAGTGATGCCGGGACCGGTGCAGTTTCTGTTAGTGTGGTCAACTGTTCATAATATTATAATTGATTATTACAATTTTATAATTTTGTGATTAAGTTCTTGATTATTAGTCTGTAGGTACTATGTAAGTGTAGTTCATTTTTACAAGTTTGATATATTTTATAATCGAGTTTGTAATTTCAATATTGGTATAAGTTTTTACCACTTTTCTTTTTTTTTCTTTTCTTTTCAAATTTTATAAATAAGTTCTTAATTATTAGTAATTAGTTTTTAAGATAATGTAAGAATTTGATTTCTGTTCATGTAATTCAATTTTTTAAGTTTGACATTTATCTACTAGTTCAGTTGTAATTAAGTTCTGGTATAAGTTTTTCCTTCTTTTTTTATTTTTAATGTTTATTTACCTGAGTTTAATAAGCATAAACTCTACGAATTTATATTAGATGGAACAAGGGACTATGTTATCTCATCCCCTCTTCCATCGCAATAAGTTAATTTAAGTGTGGAGTTCTTTCCCTTAGTGCTGTGAACTCCATCATTATATTAATAATCCCATTTAGTTTGTAGTGGGAGGGGGTTTTTAGTCGGTAAAAATCCCACACACTGATTTTGGTTCCCTAATAAAAACTAAAATATTTTCTTATCATCAGTGTCTTTTGAAGATTTTCCCCCTCCCGCTTAAAAAAAAAAAAAAAAAGTTAAACTTACCAGAATTATCAAATTAGGATGAAAGTTCAGAGTAGTAGTCCCGTATAACAGACCGTAGTAATGGGATACAGTATCAAATGATTTTTCAATATCAATAAGTAGAAGCCACGTGTGTTTATTTAAATTTATATTATCCGTTACAGTACCGCAGACAGTTGTTGCCACTGGGTACTAGAAAGTTCTAATACCGAATTGATTTCGCGGTAATATGTTACTGTCATTAGCAAATATGTTGCGACGTTCGTTAGTATTACCTGTTCTATAATCTTGCTTATATTTGAGAGTAAATTTACTGGTCTAATATTTTTAAAAGACGTTATATATATATATATATATATATATATATATATATATATATATATATATATATATATATATATATATATATATATAGCCACTGGGTACTAGAAAGTTCTAATACCGAATTGATTTCGCGGTATATATATATATATATATATATATATATATATATATATATATATAATATATATCAATCTAGCTAAAGAGACATATTTTATAATAAGTACACGTATGTCCATTTTGCTCTGTGGAAATACCGGAACAATACTATAATGATCTGTGTAATTAAAATTTAAAAAGTGGCACGTGCTAATGTAAATCATGTAAATATCGTGCCCACATACACGCACACATATATATGTAAATAAGTATGTATATATATATTTATAAATATATATGAGCGCACATGTGTATGTCCATATAGATAAAACGCACATTCTATTAATGAACAAAAAGTAATTATCGTCCGAATGTTAATTATTTACAGTCAGTTTTGTTTGCACTTCAGCTTTCTGTTTTCTTTGTAACTATCACACATACATTATATATATATATGTGTGTTTATAAACACATTCTTATTCACATACATACACATACAGTTTGTGTATGCATATATATATATATATAATATATATAATATACGTATGTGTTTACGGTCTTTCTTCAGTATTATGCATGGTTTGGAAAGATATTTAACATATAAAAGGAAAATAAATCTTTCTTTTTTTCAGTTAATTATTTCGACCTAGTTAGCAGTGGCTAACTTTTAAATATGTAAATAATGAATAAATACGATATAATAGCCACGCGAGGAAGTTGACTCGGAAGTATATATTGTGCTGTGTGTTTTAAAGCTACTGTGTGGCAACAAAAGTCAAATGTACGTGTACAAGAGATACATTATATACGGCTCGTTAGTAAGTAAATATTGTCCCAGTTTTTATTCTCAGTTTAACTCAATTTTGTTACATACGTATTGTTCCGACATTATTACCCTCTTTCTTTTTTTCACGGTCTAACCCGGCTTTAATGTTGGTTGTGCGTATGTTTTATTTTTAACGGTTTATAATTGCGCAAAATTAGCCTCCGTAGATGTTTATCATCGGTCCAGTTGATTTCGAACGTGACCACATTCGGTTAGTGTAAAAATAAAAAAAAAATATACTTATTATTATTTTAATAAGGGTACCTTAACAGCTTTAGCAAACTACGGACATATTTCTATAAACGTGGACAACTTCTCTAGAAATATCGCTACATCTGGAAACATAAGTAAATTTTCGAGATAAAGAAGGTACAATAGATTGTAACCTTTACACGATGAGCGCAATAATTTAAGGTATTGTTCAGTACTAAAGAAGGACATTCGAAGAACACGTGATCATGATTGCAAATTGCGTATTCAATATGGAGAAGACAAAGTTGCAAAATAGCAGACGATTCGGTAACAAGTAATGCGCAATCTGCCGATAAGTAAAATTTCCTTACGCTTAATATTTAAAAAAAAAAAAGAAAAATCTTGGAAATTCAGGAAGAGCCGGTTGTAATTTTGATAGTACTGAGTGAGAGACTGCTGTATATTCTCCACACGTGTCTGTTCTTAAAGTATAATGTGCAAAAATTAAAGAGATTCATCTTTTGCTCTCAACAAAATAGGTAAAGAGCTAAGCAATTTGTTAAAACAGCACAAAAATGATACTTTAAAATCGATCCTGTGCAGCACATACTCAAAAAATGATGACCACTCATTGTGGAAGGCCACTAAATCGTTTAAAAGGCCAAAGGAAATGATTCCTCCCCTTCGAAAAAGTAGTGGCGAATGGGCACGCAGCAATCTTGATAAGGCGGAATTTTTTGGGTTATATCTGAAGAATGTGTTCAAACCACACCCACCTGATACAGGGTCAGAGCCTTTCTATAATCAAATAAAACAAGAACTGGCTGCTCCCTTTCAAATGTCTCGCCCAATCAAACCATTTTCTCCTGCAGAAATTATGAAAGTGATAACGGGCCACTTACCAGTATATAAAGCTCCTGGGTATGATCTAATCACTGGGAAGATGCTGAAATGTTTGCCACGAAAGGCTATAGTATTACTAACCAGTATCTGTAACGCTGTTATTCGATTGGGCTACTATCCTTCGCAATGGAAAATGGCTCAGATTATAATGATACGTAAACCAGGTAAACCTATCTGCGAAACATCCTCATATCGACCAATTAGCCTTCTACCCATACTATCGAAAGCCTTTGAGAAGTTGAGAAGTTACTACTCTCGCGATTACGGGAGTAATATTAACACGATGCAACGATGTCAGTCAAAAATATTAAGAATTATAACAAATGCGCCATGGTACATGCGTAATGACAACCTGCATCGCGACCTAGGTGTACCATATGTGCGAGAGGTAATCCAAACATATAGTGAACATTACTTGCACAGATTAGAATACCACCCGAACCGACTGGCAGTTGACTTACTAGACAGTGGTAACGATGTTCATAGACTTAATCGATACACCCCTTAGACCTTCCACATCGGTTTGATTGATTGGCGAGGTAGCTCGGAGTATCATTGGTGAATGATATTTCCAGTCCTGTCACGACCAATATAGATAAATTGCTTATTGGCTATGTAAGCCAGATTGTAATTTTTTATACAATTAAAAAAAAAAAATCTTTAGCTAGAGCAACGCTAAGGAAAACTAGTTCCATGTAGACAAATTTGTAACGTATATAAACATAATCGAAAATAATCGAAAATATTTTGAAACGAACGGTTGAATACATCGCTCGGAACCGTTATATATATGAGGTGACTTCTTATTTTTAATTTTTTTAAAACTATTTACAGTTCTTCTTTTAGAAATTAACGAGTTGTATCCTACATGAGGATGACGAGAATCTTTAACAACCGGCCGCGTTTCTAAGGGCGAGGCTTTTCGCGCGATATAGCTGTAATGGCCGACGTAAGACGTGGCATAAACTATACCGGTGAAAGTACATCCAGGAAGCCGTTAATATACCGACGTAAAATATCGTTTTTCATTCGGATTCTCTCCAGGTGATGCCGATTAATTGAACGGTGTTTTTGTATCTTATACGCGGTCTGGTTGTATTATGTGTAGTTATTTTCCGCGCGTAATAATGACGTTTAACTTAGACGGTTCTCTAAAATAGCTGCGTCGAAAAAAAAAAGAGTGTTTTACCCCGTTTGATTTGAAAACGTATTTCTCGATAAATTTAAATTCCAGCCCCTGGACATATAACGGTTTTTAAATGTCCTCGCAAAATATAGTGACAATGTGGACAGACGAGACCACTAACACGTTGGGTCGATGATATAAATAAATTTCGAGAAGATTGAGTGGCCGACATGGAAAAATTGAAGAAATTTCGGAAGAACCACATCCATCAGCGGTGACTTGAAAATAATTGAAAAGAAGAAGGTTAGCTCAATACGGATTCAATATTAGCGTGATTAGTCTAATTAAATACTTAGGCGCAATAATAGATAACGAGCTAAAATTTAACTCCCACTTCTAATACATTACCAGCAAAATAAATAAATGTTTAATTATATTTAACAAACTGTATAATAATAATAACCGCTCACAAAAAGGGAATAACTTTGTATAACAACATACTTTATGACAATGTCATATATAAAGATATGCTAAAAATAAAGAGATTCCAGAACATAAAAAACTTTCAAAGAACTACAGCGATAAATAAACCTTACAGAACTACCAGCTATTTGCAAGCATTATCACTGCAGAAATCAAACGATTATGTTTAGATATAAAGAATAACATATTTTTCATAAAAAATAACATAAATTCATATCACGAATTCAGTCATTTACGACAACCCTATTTCATTCATTAACAAAGACTTTTAACGTTTAAACAGTTTGTACATGTATTAGATTATACAAATAAATTTCAATCACAGTGCAATGAATATAAATAGCTAAAAAGTTTTTCCCAGACATTGAAAAAAAAATCAGTAACACATACCTAATAATTTTTTTTAACGTACAATTTATTACAGGGCGCGGCTTATTTAAAGATTATTTATACGAGTATAACATCACACACTTCGACAACTGTGTGTAACGATGTACTGATACTGTAATATATTTCCGATGGTAATCATTGTAATAAAGATTTTAATAACGATAATAGAGCGGATCAATTAGTAATTAAACTGTTTAAAATTTTGAATACTTTCACCATTGCAGAAATAAATCATCTTAGAATAAATGTGCACCTAGCCTAACTATATTATGGTATACAAATTAATTTTATAGTATTGTAAAACAGTTTGGTCACAATTCCATAAACTTAATTGGACGGTTTCTATATGTTATTTCTACTGTATCTGTATTTTATTTACATATATTGACTCCCATCGTTTTAAGTTATAATATAATATGTAGGTTGTGGTCGGCGTGGAGAACGTCTATTGGAAATTTTTCGAGAACGGGGAATTATATTTTCATCAAATAGATATTTTTAATTTAAAAATTAAATAAAATAAAAATAACTTTTATACTATTTATATATATATATATATATATTATGGAGTATATATATATATATATATATATATAAATGATGAATATGGAGTATATATATATATATAAAAGTGTGACTCTCGCCGAGAAATAAGTTCGAAATTAAATTCGTAATAACTTTATTAAACGTCGAACGATGAAAAGTACCTTTCGGTACATCCAGTATTACTACGAGTCTGAATTCTTACCAACGAACACTCTTATTTATATAAAATGTGTACGTAAACATATAGATGGACCAAACGAAATAAGACGCAGATTTTGAATATAATAAGTATAATAATGTTAATATTCGTAATAACAATAGGAACGTTAGTAACAATAAACATAATGATTTTCTTAATAATGCATTTGTATAATAATAATAATGGTAGTAGTAATAATAATAATAATTATAATTATTATAATAACGTGTGCTTTTAAGGAAATATGTCCACAATAAAATTTGGTCAATATTATAGAGACGAGACATCTGTTTTTCTGCAATTAGATAATCAGATATATACGAAGTTAAGGTAACGGACGTCGTAAACAAGAAATGCGATATCACTCTATAATGATAGAACAAGTAATAACCAGAATGATGATGATAATAATAATAGTCGTTTTTGTACATCCTTGGAGAATTAAAATCTGGAGAATTTAGGATAACATGTGGTTCTTGAAAACGATGTGAAAAGGTGATTTTACGGTTAAAAATAATATAAACACGTGTGAATATATATATATATATATATATATATATATATATATATATATATATATATATATATATACCGTTATGTATGCGCTGAAGTGTTGTTATCTATGTAACGTTAATAAATGGTGATGTACGATAATAATAATGATAAGATTAGAACAGACATACAACTATATATATATATATATATATATATATATATATATATATATATATATATATATATATATAAGTATATATTTTACATATACATGTATATATTACATATATATAATCAAAAGAGTCTAGTAATTTCACCAGGATTCAATAGTGGTAGACTATTTTGATTATTTTAACACGGTATAAAAAACATTTTTTTTTTTTTTTTAATTTTTAATTTACCCGATTCATGGATTGCCCCATAGAATTTCCCCGCTAATAATTCCTAATCTACATTATTAACGTTAATTTTGTAATCATTTCTAATACTTAATAAAACTTACATTATATACGAATATATTCGTACATACATATATCATATTTACATACGTACATAAGCATACCCACTACATTACGTATAACGATAATTATTTTCTAACCCGCTACCCACCGCAGAGATATTAAGTAAAAATTTTCTCTGATGTGATATCATACTTCTATATGCAGTTTTACTTATATAATTACCGTATATTCCAGAAGCATACAAATACATATTTTGAACTGTAGCTATTATATTTTGATTTATTCCCCATAACTTTGAACATATAGCATATATTCTTAATGATTTTCGATTTAAATATTTAATATGCTGTTTAAATTATTGTTTATTGTCAATTATTAATCCGAGGTATTTAATACAACCAGTTATCTTCAATTTTTCATTTCAAATTTTAATTTTTCCAATTATTGATTTTTGTAATATTTGTTTGGTATTGATCGTCATTGCAATACATTTTTCCTTTGGTAATTGAAATTCTATCAATGTATCGTTTGCTTTCTTTATTACATGTTTGTTATTAAATGGGAACATAAGTATAAAATCATCGGCATAACTCACCATATAAACAATATCAAATAGCGCATTACAAATTATAACAAAAATAATACCAATCGATTTAATGATAGAAGAAACAATGTAGTTGTTAAATAAAAAAATACAGGAAGGTTATGTTATCATCAATCAGTAAGAGAATGAAGAAAGTTGTAAAAAAAACATTTAGATTGAACATATGCAAGAAGTGGCAGAGAAGATATACTTACAAAATAATACCTAATATAAATCGATATTATAAAAACAAGAGAACATAATTAAACTACTTTATACACAAACATTGACTGAAGATGGGAATTGCAATCCGTCCAAGTTTGATCATTGAAAATATTTAGTGAGAAGTGCCGTCATCAATTATTCACCAAATTTTAAAGAAGTAAAATAATGCGTTTCGATACACATAATTTGTACTTTTATTTGTATGTTTTCGGTAAATACAATTTCTGTAAATTGTTTAGTACCTTTTTTGCGCTCGTTTTAAATACGCGTTTAATTGCGGCTCGCGAAAGTGTCTACGCTATACTGGAATAGATGGGAGAGAACAAAGAGTAATTAAGAATCTGTACTTCGACCGAGTAGCCGCAGTAAAAACAGAAACAGAAGAAACGAACATCAGAAATAGAGTTGGACAAGGCTTCGCCAATGTTACTTAATTTATATTCTGATATTCTAGAAAGTATTAGCGGACAACGTAAAACTAAAGTCACGGTGGTTAGCAAACAGGGCAAAAACCAAAAAAGCCATCGATAAAACTTAGTAATAGAATCATACAACAGACTATTTAGATATCTCTAGGATATTAACAACACACCGGACTCCGATTACGAAATAAAAACCAGAATTGAATATGGAAGAAACGCATTTATGAACGTGAAAGGTATGAATAATACGCTGAAATGGAATACCGGATGAAGGTTTTCGAAATGTTACATACTACTATATATGGAGTGGAAGTCTGAACTATCAAAAAATCGATGTTAAATAGATTAACATCGTTTCAAATGTGATGGGGGATTGTTAAAGATTCCACGGACGGACAAAGTACGCAGAAATATTAAAACGGCTTAATTAGAGTTAGAAAGAACTATAAAGAAAAATAGCTTACTTCGGACACATGTTGAGAAGTAACAGATACACTGTGAAAATTGACGAATAAAGGTAACATCACCGGAGAAAAAGCACAAGAAAAACACGGATAATGCAAAAGAATGGACAGGATTTAACCTCAGCGCGGAACCAATAGATTGGAAGCCAGGGGGATAATCGCTAACATCCGTTCAGGATCCAGAAGAAGAACAAGAAATATTTCAAATTTCGAAAAATGGCTCCGACTATCGAAGTCTGCCGGAATAAAGCATTCCTTCTTCGAACGAGTACTTATAACTGGATTTCCTTCTTAGGCCCACCGGTGGTTAATAAAAAACAAAACTGCGGGGTTCGGATAGCACCGAGGTGTCGGAAAGAAGAGTATTAGCGCGAATAAAATTAAAAACGTAAATTCACAATGACGGTAAATATGAAATAATATCACGCTCGCTGACTTACTAACACAATAAGACGAACATAATTCGTTATTTCATTCATTCCCTCTTTATACGATTGTTACGCACGTAAACACGCTGGCTGTACTTCCCGTTTATTATTTATTTACACTGTTTTTATTTATTCTCTCACACTATTATTACTATTACATATAGGACAGCGGCTTCCTTAAATCAATCTCATCAAAAGTCGTATGTAAATCCAGCCAAGCGAATATACCCGTAGAAATGTGTTGTTAACCGATATAATTAAAAAAAATATATATATGTATAGATTTACGGGAATTAAATAATTTAACCGTCGAAAATACCAGCATGAAATCGGTATAATAAAAAAAAACACGAAATGTATAAATTGAAATAAGCGCACTGGAAAGGGTTACAGAGTAGCGAGTGTAGAATTGGGAAAGTAACGAATATTAACGGACTATTTAGTATGGATGTACTGCAAGCGTAAAATTTAAATTAGTAAAAAGGAGGTACACTACCCTCATCTTATCGACATTTTAAAGTAATTCGAGTGTCATCTATGGAAGTGAAATCCGTTTACTCCGGGAAAATACCCACATCCCGATAAAACTGAAACGGAACTCTTCAACGCGTAAAGGTCTCGTGACTTAATATTTAAAAACGTTCGTCTCGTTAAATTCCGATTTTATACACGACCGCGCTACACGGTTGTAATAGAGTGATAGGATTTTACAGACTTTTACCAGTCACTTCTCGACGCTACTCCATCATCATCATCATCATCATCGTGTCTCATTTGTCGAGCTACTGTAACGGTTCGCTAAAAACTTTCCACCTGTAATGGTCGTTAATTCGAAATTCCATTTATTATTTATTCGCAGTTAATCGACATATCTACCGATCATTTATCGACCGATGATCTGTTGACCACTGACTTTTAGAGTTCCGGATCTAAGAATAGTACAAAAGAACCAGCTCCGCGGTCGATAAACGTATGTTAAATTACAAAATAACATCCATCCCTGTAAATGTGATGATAGGGATAATTTATAAAAAAATTTATTTTGCAAAAATTCTGAAACGGATAAAATTGAAACATTTAAAATTGAAACATTTAAAATTGAAACATTTATTCGTACGTTAAAGTGGAATTGAGAAGTACACAACGTATTGATGTAAAGACGAGACTAATGTAGAATACTTAATATGTAGAAAATGGTTACCGCCACGACTCAACACTGATAGACATTTCAAGAAATCTTTTTTATATTTGGATAAATTTAGATCAACGGCTAAACGGAGTATAATATAAAAAACAACTCAATATTAAATGGAAACAAATGTTTCTTCGGATGTTAGGAAAAAGATCAGAATTATCGATCGAAAATAAAGCTGTTAATAATACAACTAGGTCTTGAAGCCAATTTGACTATATAAATTATTATGGAGTTGCGCGAAAAAAGAAGCAATATTGTCTGCAGCTAATGTAAAACAAAATCCTCAGAAATATTGCTAGTGTATGTAACTAATCTTACGCTTCACGAAGATCTTGAAGGTGAAATCCATAAAAGAGGAAATCGCAGACGTGGTCTTATTTTTCAGGTATTATATTTGCAACGATGTTTGTGGATTTTTGTACATAGCCTTTTGTAACTTTCAAATCAATGTTTATAAAATTCGCATTTTCTTTATACAATGAAGAGTAGAATCGTAAGTGGAGTGCAATAAAATCCACGAAGATTCGAAAAATCTGAACACCATAAGGTATTCAGATATTGAATAAAACGGAACGAATAACTAAATAATCGCAAGTAGGTTTCGTTTAACTAATAGCAAATTTAATAATTCTAAATAATTAACGAAACATGCAGTATTAAAATTTAACGCTAATACATGAATGACGCCTTTAACGCGATAACAGTAATAGAAGAAAATATACAGCTATTTGACGATAGAAATATTACTCATATATTACCAATAATAATAAACGCGATAATTATTTAGCGAAAGAAGAACAAAAATTAGATAGATATAAAAAGTATCGATACATACATTGTGCGCAAGTAAACATAAAGTCGCGTCTATTTTTTTTTTTTTATTTCGGTCATGTACTCGGACATAAAACGCAAAAGAAGGGAAAAAGAGGAAGGCCGAGGCAGAATTATATTAAACAGATACACATGCTATGGAAACACGAAGAAAATGGCGATTTCCAGAAAATTCTGAAAGATAACTGTATCTTGATATAAGATTGAGGAATGAAAAAGATAATATTTATATATTTTTTTATTTTATTGTTATATAGTTATTTATTTTTTATTATTTTTAAATTTATTTAAACATTTCAACCTTTACGCGACATGTTCGTAATTATGAATTTAACATCCAATATTTATTATTAATAGTCGGTAAACGATAATTTAGGTTTACGATAAAGCAAAATTAGTAAGTCTAAATATGTACTCTATTTAAATTTAACCGAACTTTAACTATTGATAAAAAAAACTCGCCGCAAATATTTTACTCGTAATTAAGCCTGGTATTAAGTTTAGCGCGCCACTTAATTTTAATTCTCATATAAACTATGTAGACGTTATAATTAATTCTAAACGGTTACTTTATAAACATTTACACGGTATTAATTTAACTACCGATAAATTATTCGTCGCTTTAGTAAGCTGTATACTATCGAAAATGATAATTATACATTTATCGATCCGCCGATATTTAATTGAATTTTCTTTGTCACGGTATATCGCTGAAGTTGATGCTATCGTAGATACGTAACTTATTAAAAAATTTATCGTATCGCGTCTCGAATAAAAGCGTCGGTAATTGCTAATGATTTGCAATTGGATTTAGTTATTATTAAAAACCGTAAATATTTAATATAATTCACAATCTAGGCGAAGTATTTATAATCCAAGCTTGATCTTTATATGTATAATAACTATTTGTTTGGAAATTACATCAGTTAACTCAATTATTTTTTTTTAGCGGATTAATGTAAATATTTTGTTATCTAATGCAGATTTTAACTTTTTAGAATCAATTAGAACGTCTAAAGATTTAATATAAGAATTCAAATTAAGCGCCGCGCTACAATATAGATATGTCTGAATTCGAGCGATAGCATTGATATAATGTTGATTTTAAGGGCACTGCTTGTTTTGCTGTCTAGCAACGTCCTGGAACTCGATAGGAAAAATTCTAGCGGAGTCCAAACGATCTTAGTGTGTGATACCGTCCTCGAATCGTTCATATATCCGTCGCGGCTTCCGTTATGTGGTACGTAACGCCATCCTGCTAGAACCACGTATCATCTAGATCAATATCGTCGAATAAAAAACAAAGCATAGTCGCAGATGGTGTTTTCACAAAAAGTACGAATCAACGACGCTGCCTGTCTAAAATCCGCACCAAACAGAAACTTTTGCTGTATACCAGCTGATGAATCCAGTGCGAATTCAAGTTATCCAAAATACGACAATTGTATTTGTTAACATAGCCATTTATCTGAAAACGAGCTTCGTCGCTAGACGATTTTTCGGCCGAAATTAGGCTCACCAAACACCCCGAACCGTATATCGATCTAATGGAGGTCTTTAATCATCCGTCCAAGTTGAATCTTGTAGTGCTTTGTGATCAACTCCAAAGTTCTCCCACACATTTTCACGAACCTAAGCCGATGAATTCCTAATATTAGTTATTTTATTTTTTTGTCGGCTTGCGAGACAAGTTCTTCTGTGTTATACGATAAACTTATTATTAATATAGTTACTTATTTAACGTTAAGATTGTAACAATAACTAAATAAATGAATAAATATATATATATATATTTATGTTCAGTATTTTTTTATTTAACATCGCTAGTTCGATCGAACACGTTATATAAATATGTTCAAAATTTACTGATCGATAATGTTTTTACAGATTTATCTTTAAGGTTTAATTGTTCTTCTACAATTTCGTTTTTAATTATTTTGTGTTCTGTTCTTAATATCGTATTAATTAAAATAGTGTACTAGTTTCACTTGTTACAGCATCATCAGGACTCTATACACATATATATAAGTAATAAATACGTAGTTATTTCTATCATTGAATTATTTATTTTTTTTTTCTTTACTAAATCCTTAATAATTTCGACGAACGATTTAAATATACGTCGATTTTGTAAAGTAATTTCCACTCAAAGTTGAAAATAAACAGATTACGAGCTAAAAAACGCTTGCCATGATGTAATAATAGTGTGACAGAACCGGTTAGATTTCCTATGACGAATCGTACAAGCGAATAGAACTCTTACCAATTTCGTGTGAATAATTTCCGGATCTTTCTAAAGTTCTGAACTATCGTCGATTAGAGGCGATGTATTAGGATGTGATACGAGATGAGGATATGTAATACGTGGAGTGAGAAAGAATAGAGGAAGTGAAAGAAGAATTATATATATATTATATATATATGTGTGTATGTGTGTGAATGTATACGATGATTAATAACGGCTTTTCTCTTTCTAATGTCTTCAACAGACTCCTTGGTATGACCTAATTTCACATGGATCGACCTGTTAGTAGTGGTAGTAAGTAAATATTTTAACAATACCGACAAACCGTTAACTTTTACATCCGCCGTTTCTCCTACGACAACGATAATCCCCGATAATAATATTAATAATAATAATAGTAATAATCAAATCAAATAAAAATGGGTACCAAAAGAAAATTAATACACAAATACTGTGCCCATCGAACAATGAACGATATAATTTATATATAATGTAACGTATTTTTATCTGCGTGCCACATAGCGTAATAAATAAATTAATTGCTATATATATATATTTAATAAGTAACAATTAACGTTCGTCGAATCTGTAATTATTGATAAATTGAAATAAAGGAAGTAATATTAACATTTTTCTTAACATGAAATAAATGTAATTAACGAATATAAATACTTCGCTACACGCTCGAATAAGGGTGAATCGAAAATAGAAAAAAAAAAATAATAAAAGAAAAACATGCCCAGATTTAAGTTATAAAATTAACACACGAATTAATAAAAATCAAATCAAATTCATTCTTCTCATAATAAACAATTAAGAAAAAAAACCGGAATAATCAGTAGCAATAATAATAATCGTAATAATGAAATCAAATAATTTATATTTATCTTATCTAATCTTCTTGAATAATAGTTACGTATAAATTTCTTAAAAGATTATATTAGGCTACGCCTGTGACAGTTTACTTATATACCTTTATTTACAACACGCGCACACATTTATATCACAAGTAGACGATATCGGAGAGAGATTTTTAGCAATTATCTCGACTTCTGTTGATAGACCTCGCAACCTTAAAAGACACTCACGAAGAATAAGTGCTTCACAAAACTATAGAGAAGTTAAAAGCAATATAATTTCAAACTTGCGCTCTGCCTTCAAGGTCCACGAGGAAGACGAGTAAAGTAAATCGAAGAAGCAGAATCGAGGAGTTCGGACTTGCGCTTTGATTTGATGACCCACCGGGAAAGGAAAAAACTTCCGAACTCAAGTCTGGTATTCGGATTTATCTGTACTCTACCTCGGAAGTCCTACGAGAGAGACGTGCAGGTACTCCAACTTACGAAATAATCAACTTTCTGAGCTGAACATGAAGGGGATTAGAATAATATGCAACCGTTCGCACCGCGATTATGTTAACGTGTAAAGGAAATCAATCAAGAGGGTAAATTACTGGAGATCACGAATCAGCTTAATTTGATTTTCAATATTTTATATATATTATATATATATATATATATATATATATATATATATATATATAAAATCAATTGAAAATTAGTTAAATCGCTAATATTTATTTTCTTAAAGAAAACACAAAACTTTTCGGCATTTACGCCATTATCAAGTGTAACATTTTAAAACATCATAATTTTAAAAATATAAATTAAATATAATTACTTAAAAATATTCGACGGTGATTGTGAAAATATTTTACAGAATCCGGAAAATAGTATTGAAGAAAAATTTAATATAAAAGAACAAAATTAATAAACAAATATATCGATATTAAATTTCACCAAATCAAAAAATAGACAGAACAGAAGCAGACAGCATTTTTGGAGCATATTTTCACAATCACCATCGCATATTTTTAAGTAATTATATTTAATTTATATTTTTAAAATTATGCTGTTTTAAAATGTTTCACTTGATAATGGCGTAAATGCCGAAAAGCTTTGTATTTTCTTTAAGAAAATAAATATTAGTGATTTAACTAATTTCCAATTGATTTTTTATAAAAAATCACTACATTCCACATTATAAAAAATTAAAATATTTATTAAATATAACATAAAAAGTATTATTCATCGTAGAGTGAAAGATAAAATTATTCAATTTTTTCTGATTTTTAATCAAAGCGAAAATTATTACTCGTCTACGAAAGGTAAAATTATTGAAATTTTTCTGTTTATTAATTTTTCTTAACTAAAGATAAAATTTAAAACATAATTAAATTTTTAATTATCTAATTAACGTAAAATGATTATCAGTCGACTGTTCCAAATTTTCTGTTTATTAATTTTCCTGAACTAACGTAAGGAAAGATAAAACGATTATTTCGAGATCGATTGACTCATATAGTTTATTCATTGCGTGTAATAAATTTGTTTTTTAAAGTTGATGTAATTATTAGCGTTTATACGAATTTAAATTTCGCGCATATGTAATTATTACCAATTAATTATTCATCTATACTAAAAGCGTTGTAATTTATTTCCGCGACTAAACAGATAAAGTAAACATCTAAAAAAAAAAGAGAATAGCGAGAAGGGAAATATTTAATAAATATTTTAATTTTTTATATAATGTGGAATGTAGTGATTTTTTATAAAAAATCAATTGAAAATTAGTTAAATCACTAATATTTATTTTCTTATAGAAAACACAAAGCTTTTCGGCATTTACGCCATTATCAAATGAAACATTTTTAAAAAATTATAATTTTAAAACATAAATTAATGGCGTAAATGCCGAAAATCTCGTTTCTATAAGAAAATAAATATTAGTGATTTAACTAATTTTCAATTGATTATTTAATAAATAGAAAGAAAACAGACAAAGGCCGACAAACAGAAGAAAAGAGACGAAGAGAATATTTAGAAAAAGCAAGGAAAGGAAAAATTATATTTTTTAATATTATTTCTGGTTTTTCTACTAATTTTATTTTATCGAGTTTTTCTTTCTATACTTAAAATATCGTGACTTGGTTAATATTATCGAAATGTACGTTTAAATTCTTTACAATGTACTTTACCGACTAACGGATTTATAATTTAAAAATGTTCGTTAAATCTAAATTGGTCTACCTGTTTCAGTTACGCGTAGTACATTTTTCGACAATGATATAAATCATTTTTTGAAAATGGCTGAATAGCCGAAAGGTTTGTGCCGTCTTTTAACGTATGAAATTTAGAGTGTGATTTGAGTCGCTTTTTATTGCTCGTAAATCGTCGCATTCCATAATAATAATAATAATTTTGTTCTCGTTATTTTCATCACGATTGATTGGGTACGATGATTTATATTATCGCGTTACAATTGCCTTACTCACGCAAATATGTGTACAGATTATTACGATTATAGTCCACACACGTTTCTGTTTTTCGAGGAAGAAAATTGAATTGATATCAATGACTATCATTTATACGTAATTATTTTTCGACGAATAAAACCGAATCGATATTGTTGTTATCAATATTTAAATTATTGTTTACACAATAATAAGCGAAAACAATCGAATTTTATGAAATAAATTTAACGCTAAATTATTCGAACGGTTGGTCGATCTTCGTCTTCTTCTTATCATTGGTGACCGTGCTGTGTAGCGCTACTAAGGCCAGAGGGACGCGAGAGATTTTGGAGAAATGAAGGAAGGCGAGTAATCTAGATTCGGACACGTAAGAGAATGTTGTAAAATATTTAAAAGAGTATTTGGGAGGAAGAGAGTGGACAGAAAAGAAGCAAGCGACGAATGGTTACATCGCAGGCAGTACATTCGGATTGGTCTTTATTAGTAAATAAGTATTTGTAGATGAGTAATGTGTGGCTTGAGCGTACACGACACGGGACCAGTTCGTTTCTTCTGTTTGAGTTGATCTAGTTGATGTAGTATCGCTGCGGATTCAACTTTCGTTTGTTCTGTCGGACAATTTAGATCATGTGCCGGGAAAGGAATTGGTATAGCCGGAATAGACGATATTCGGTTTTTTTGCCGCTGCATATATCGTTGGATCCCACATTGTTATGTCGCGAAATCCGGAGGAGAATAGTTTTTCCGGAAAATTGTGATGCGTCGACTAAGACGGATTTCTCCGAAGAATGTTGGAAGTCAGTTTCAAAGACTTTTAAGACTTCTAACGGAGCTCAAGGAATCGTTGCGCATAATAGAGCATTATTTTAAGACAGCCTGAAGTTGCGTGAAACGAATGACATTATTTGAATATGCACAACCGCATCGGTCGCCTCGTTTGCCAACGTCCGTGTATAGTCGTAATGATTACATTTCTTTATTAATTCTTCAAAGGAGGAATTCAAAAGTCGTTCCCATTTTACAGTTTCGTAAGATAGTCGCGTTTATTATATTACGACGTTTATTGTTATGGATTTTTTTAAAAAAAATATAATATAATAATTGAGCTTCGGTATGAGTACTAAAATTACCAGTTGTCAACGCTGTTTTTATATAAATATATCGTACATAAGATAACGAAGAAGATACAAGAATAAAAAAAACAACATTTAGAGATTAATCTTGGATATATATACATATAGATGGCCAGAGCTCCAGGATATTGTCGTTATTCACGGCCAAGAGAAAGCGGGTTAAATATTTAATTGTAAACTGTTATTAATAAAGGCACCCCCCCCCCGTCATAGAAGTCACCACAACAAAAATCACACGGTTACTCGAGTACTAGAAGAAAGATTTAGCTGAAGTGCTTGCGTGATCGTTGTAACGCTCGCATAGATGACCGTTATTTATTATCTACAATCTTATTTATGGTCCACAGCGTTAGTAGTAGGTCACATCGTGTTCTCGACGAACCGTGCAAATCTAGGTTATAATTCGCCACTTCTATCCACCCCTCGCGTCTATATATATAATAACGTACTAAACATTCTTCCGCGGCTAGATATTAATTTTGACGGTAAATTCGCATATAATAATTAATTAATTTTTTTAAGCTCTATATTTCGGTTCTTACTTTTCAATAAGTTTGTTTTATGATGTCCTGTTTGTTACTAAATTCGTATAGCGTTCATTACATGACAATATATATGATTTGTATGATTTTTCGCATTGCCGAATTATATTAATATGCGTGTCCCGAGGTAAAGCTTTTTTACGCGGTAATAATGATTGGTGTTCCAGTTTTTTGGTGTTTTTTTTTTCCTGTTGCGATTCATTTCATAAGAAACATTATTATTTTTTTGTCGATAATAGTAATTTATTTTTCCATTTTTAATACGATTTATGTTGCGCGAGTGTGTGGTCAAATTTTGTTTATACTTTTATTTTATAATTATTCTGTAAGTGCATTCACTGTAATTGGCATTTTGCCGTTGTATACGCATTAATGTTCTGTAAATAAATAAATAAATAAATTTATTTATTTATTTATTTACGGTGCTCGGTGTTAGTAGCCGTCGTGTTAAATCGCGTGCCTGTACAAATCTAGATTATAATTCGCCACTTCTATCCACCTTGCGTCTATATAATGACATATTAAAAGTTCATTCGCAGCTAGCTATTCCTTTTTAATAGTAAACTTATTATGTAATAAATGTTTTTAATTTTCATTCATTTTAATATATTCCTTTTTATTTGAGTTTTTACCTTTCGATAAATTTATTTTATGCGATAAAACACATTTTTTTACATTTTTTTATCATAGTACAGTTTATTGTCATTGTGAATATAGCGTCATTATGCGTGACCGGAGTAACAGCTTTTCCTTGGGTTAGATATGTGCATACGATTTGTAGTCTTTTTTCTTTTGGCATTTGTGGATTCGTATTCTTTGTTTTTTGTTTTTTTTTTTTACCCCAGTTTGTAAAAACGATGGGGTAAGTATCTTGCGTAAGAGAGTAGAAGTGACAGTTTGTCCCGAACCCATCAAATTAAGTTTATGGAACTCTGAACAACTGTTTTACAATATTATAAGATTAAATTAATTTGTATACCATAATATATTCTTAGGTTAATTTATTATGCGACGATTTGTTTCTGCAATGGTGTGAAAGTATTAAAAATATTAAACAGTTTGATTACTAAAATTGATCTGCTCTATTATCGCTAAAATCTTTATTATAACGATTACAGCCGGAAAGAGTGCGCTTTATCAGTAAAGTTACATGTTGCACAGTTAATGTGCGATGTTACACTTCTATAAATAATCTTTAAATGTGTCCCGTAATAAATTGTACGTTAAAAAAATTATTAGGTGTATTACTGAATCTTTTTTCAATATCTGGGAAAATGTTTTTAGCTATACCATATATTCATTGCACTGTGATTGAAATTTATTTGTATAATCTAATACATGTACAAACTGTTTAAACGTTAAAAGTCTTTGTTAATAAATGAAATAGGGTTGTCGTAAATGACTGAATTCGTGATCGAAATTTATGTTATTTTTTTATGAAAAATATGTTATTCTCTATATCTAAACATAATCGTTTGATTCCTGCAATTGCCCAGTAGGGTTTAATCAATTTTATTACTATAGTTCTTTGAAAGTTTTTTAATGTGTTCTGAAATATCTTTATTTTTATAATATCTTTATATACGACACCGCCATAAAGAATGTCGAGTAGCACTATTTTGTATTATTCCCTTTTTGTAATTTAAACGATTATTATTATACAATTTATTAAATATAATTAATTTTTTTCTTATTTTAAATATATTCTGAAGTGGGAATAATAGGTTGTTATCTATTATTACGCCCGAGTATTTAATTTGGTTAATAATGCCTAAATATATTTAATCCCCGAAGAGTTAAGTTTAATCCCTTATCCTTTAATTGTTAAGTAATATATAATTTGACTCGGGATCATTTATATTTAAATTATATTAACTAATTTTCCAGTTCTGTATGGACATTTTTTTTGTTTAAGGCATTTTTGACGTTTGTCAGCAATTACTATTGCGATATCATCTACAAATGTAAATACATTATTGTTTGGAAATTTGATATTATGCATTTATGAGAAAACTATGTTGCACAAGTACAGTCCTAAAACACATCCTTGTGGCATGCCCATACTGGTTTCTAGTTTTTTTTTTTTTTTTTTTTTTTTTTGGCAATTTCCAAATTTGTAATATAGTATAATGTTTTTTAAAATATTTATTTATTATGTTCAACATTCCGTTGTGTAATCCTTAATGCTTTAGTAAAACGAGTAAACTATTATAATCTAAACCATCAAAGGTCTTTGTTATGTCGAGTGTAAGTAAGTGCGGTAATTATTATTTTTTTATATTTTTATAATGTTATATAACGCCATAATATCAGACGATCTGCCTATACTGATTGACACAAATTTTATTTTCTACAAATTCTTTAAATTTATTAAGAATACATTTTTCATCGATTTTATTAATAATAATAGCTCTATAACAAGTTGATAAATTAGTTATTTTTATTCTTTTTATGTATTACAACAGTTTCGCTTAATTTATACTCTTGCCGATTATAATTGTATTTAAACGAATAAGTTAATAACATTCGGAATTACTTCTGGAAATTAATTATGAAATCATTTAATAAATATGTGCTCTTCTCTCGGAAGAGCTTGTTTACACGGGAATACGGGTGTTTGATCGATATATCTATTTTTTATTGTGTTCGGATTCGTATATAGCCATTGTATATTATTACTTGCGTTAGTGTTGAAACTTATTAGTTCTCCTAAATGCTCTCATCCTATGGATACCCATTTAGTGGTCGATGCGATGTTATCCTCGAGTGTTCCCATATCATAGTAATTTTCGTGTTGCATTTTATCAAGCTCCTCATGGCCTTAATGTTCCGTTTCCTATAAATATATAGCATTTCTTTTAGCTCTTCAAAATGCTGAAGTATATACGTATACTCCTATATTTTAGATTCTGGCATCATTATTTAATTTTACACATACATTACTTCGTAATCTGCCTACTAGCCCTTTCTTATTCATTCCATAATATGCAGATATGGGTATAAAAAAAAAATTAACACTTTGAAAGAAAAAACCTCGTTAAGTTACTTTCGCGACTATTATTTTAAATTTAATTATTTAACTGACTATAAGGTACATTTAAACGTACGAATATAGAAGTGTTCATTTTCCGTTAAAAACAGAAACTTCGAGGTGGCGGATATTAACGGCGTGCATTGTGCCTTCGTTAAAAATATTAATTTCTCCACTGTGAGATGTAACAAGCTGCTAAATCTACTTTTAACGATAGACAAAGCTACCTTTGTTTCCTTATTATAGTAAAATAATACCATATAATATAATGTATATATATATATATATATATATATATATATATGTATGCGATAGACAAGAGGAAGGTTATTTAAAAATCTTAATTGGTTTTACTCCAACTCCAACCGAGAGATGACGCGATAAAAAATTATTATTCCACAGAAGTTCCAGCAGGAGTCGTTATTACCGAGCGTGTATTCGATTTTTAACTTAAACGCGTCGTATGGTAAGAGGACGGATCCGTTCCATGTGCGCGGCTCTGTCGTCGAGTTGGCCCCGTGTTAGAATCTTCGAGGATAATAAGTTTCGTTTTTTGTCTTTTCCAGCAGCCCGGACGGAACTACTCCGGCCGCAGGAGGGTAACGATTATTCTGTTTAAAACTTTTAATAGATAAATATAAACAATACATTATTGTTTCGTTAAATTAATCTCCTAGCGCGCGTTGTGCGTGATTAACGACGCGTTGAAAAGATTGGAAAAGTTCAAGAGACACAACGTTTTATTAATCCGGAGTAAATCTCACACGGGGGGTGATTAAACATTCTATTTCGCGCCGATGACGACCGTAAATTAACCGAACACACCTGACGTATTTCCGGGGAGGTACGATAAATTTCGGAAGATACCTAAGCGACTAATAAAATCGCTATTATTAGCGGCGCCGTTAGTGGCATAATCGTTAGAGCGAACTGCAAGTGACCGGAGCTTCGCATTATTTTTATAAAAGAATTTTATAAAAATATTTTAAGCGACATGCCTTATTTTCGAGTACTAATTTTTCGTTTCTCTTTATTCTTTTTTATATATATATTATATATATATATATATAACAAATAATGAACAAATAAATTTTGGCGGATAGCCCGAGCAAAAATCCGAAAATCCACTTATACTAACATATCATTATTATATACAATCGATAAAAGGTCAGTCGGTAATCTTCTGAAAAAAAAAATAAAGAAATGGGTCCAATGGATCTTCTTTTCGTTGTTGCAGATCTTTCGCCTCTTATTAGAAAAGTAAGTATCCAAAGTATCCAAAGTATACGGTTATCAGTCTACTAGCTTGTAATGTGAAATCCTCCTCAATCGATAATGTAACCGAGATAGAAACGCGGCTTAGGAAGTGATTAAGAATTCTGCTAAAAAGAAAACTCGAAAAAATTGAATTATTATTTTTTAATTATCCGAAACGATACTTCTCTATTAATGATGATTATGTAACATCCATCTCGCTGATTCGCCCCAACACGATCCTGCCCCATCCAAAAAGATCACTTGCCGTCCTCTCCAAGTGCACGTAATTTTGCATTCCAGTGTATTTTAATACGGTGTCTATAATCGTCATTCTGGGGAGCTTTACGCGGTCGATTTCTAACAATTTTCCCTTCAATAATTGTGGATAATATGCTTTGATTTGATTTTAGTACATGTCCAAACCATCCCAGTCGAGTTTTCCTTATCCGGTCTAATATATTTCTTCTTTCGCCCATTTTGTCGAGTACGGTTTGATAACTAATTTTTTCCGTCCAGGATATTCGTTGAAACTTCCTCCCGTACCACATTTCAAATGCTTCAAGTCGCTTACACTCTACTCGTTTAAGCACCCACGTTTCTGCGCCATACAGCACAGTTGACCACAAGAATGTTTTCATGAGCTGTTTACATAACTGTAATGACATTGATCGTTGCACCAGTAGTAAATGTTTATCTGTGAACGATTGCCTTACCCATGGCTATTCTTTTGCGTATTTCCGATGTAGAGTCTAGATAGATCACTTATCTGATCTAAATATTTGAACGATGTTACTTGTTCTAGTGCCGTATTGTTTATACCGATGGTGAATTGCTGATGTTTCCTACTTACGACCATTACCTTTGTTTTTGAAATGTTAATACTCATCCCGTGTTTCGCCATGGTGTTATATAATTCGCTAATCATAGTTTGCAATGATTTTGGAATAGCACATTGACCATCTTAAATGTGATTAACGCTATCCCATCCGGTTGCATAATTAGAATTTTACACGGTATATATTCTCCCGTGTTAAAAATTTATACCTAAATCCTTCTGATACCAAAACACTAATTGTAACGCACTTCCCTAGTCGCTGTAGAAACTCTCAAAAATACAAACTCAAAAAAATCTTCTTGTTAATCGCATACAATCCGTTTTCTTCGCTAATTATCACCGGATACAGAGTCTAGTATCTCCGTTATAGGTTCAGCCCGTTGTGTTCTCCAAGCTATCTCCAGTATTAAATGCAGTCCGCACATACTTCATCCACTACAACTGGCAACAAAAGTGAAATTCATATGTTTCTCGCTATCAAACCTAATGGTGACTCCGAGAAACAATTTGTTAATATATCCCGTTCCGACTATATAACGCTCAGCAGACTCCGCCTTGGCCACATATCTCTCATATGTACCCCTTGCTTTTTGCAACTTTTGTCAACTCACAAACCCCTATCTTATTAGCTATATTTTACTACACCGCCTTACACTCCATCCCTATCGACCCCATAACCGTCCGCATTACCCTATTCGGTCAACACTCGCAACAGTTTTTCAACTGTTCCCTCAATTATACAATTATTTTCCTCCTCCATATATTTAAATGGGATAAAACCTGGGCCGAATTAAATATTACAGGTCACTTTACCACATCTGAAGCGCCGGTATTAGCGCGAGTAAAATTTGGTAAATATCATTCTAGAATAAAAGTCGCGTATAGGGTGTTGAAATATATATTTGCGAGAGAATTATCATAAATGATTGGACTGAATAGATGTGTAGGAATGATAAAAGGATTAATGGAATGAAGTAGAGTGAGGGGAAACAGATTTAAGCACTTAAGTATAGAATTAGTACACGTAAATTTAAAAAAAGAAATATATATATATATATTTCATTACCCCATTAGTGAAAAATAACTTGAACAACATTAAAAACCGTCATAACCGGTTAACAAGATATGTAAAAAGTAATAATCAACGAGTAGATAATATATTAGTTTAGCAGAATACACAACATATATCATGTAGACGTATTGGTTCCATTCGCATTGTATAGTATAATTGTTGAAAAACCTATTTAGTTCGACGGGTGCATGACGAACAGGTGTATATATTCCATTGCCATTGCACCTATACACACACACACACACACACACACACATATATATATATATATATATATATATATGTAAGATGCAATCGGTGTACCGATGTTTTCAAAACAACGACATGTCGATCATAAACATCGATGTTTTTACGAATGATATTTATCGTTGTTTCGCTGACTTATGCGGTTTTGTACGCTTTTAAAATCATATACAAGTAAGTAGAATATTGTTTTATTTATATCGAAATTAATTTTTTTATTTTAATTTATTATTTATCAGGTTTTAACTTTTCTTAAACGCGTCGGTATTTCGTTTACATTATTTTCCCTATCTGTTAGTGTATAAAACCTTTATAACCTGTATAAAACAAAAAAAGTCATTTTTTTACGATTATTTAATAATAATTAATAATTTAGTTTAACTTAATAAAAAGTTTTTTACGAGAAAAATTAAAACCGATATAAATCGAAGTATGTTAATTAAAAAACTGTCACAAAATAAACGTAAAAGAAACAGGAATTATTTCAGTAAGACGAGTGACAAAGAAGCTGTATGTGTAAGATATGTTATAAAATCTTGAAAAAACTTGGGACAATACATATAATCTTCATGGTCATTTAGAAAAGATACATTCACACGAATAAGTAACGAAAAGTAAAAATTATAAACAAACAAAATAAAACACTGAAAGTTTTTAATCGCGAAGCTTTTCGACAGTTACGTCATTTTCAAGCGCGAACAAGAATTATTACATCTTTTTGTATATATGAAAACCCAGAAATGTTTATATAACGACAACTTAAAATTTGATATACATATTTCACTAGCCAAATGTAATTTCAATTTTAGATTAATTTACAATAAATGTCATTTATAAAAAGAGATTTTTGAAAAAAGTGATTTTATTAATTAATTTTAAGTTATAACTTTTAGTGATTGTGTTATATTTTGTTTGTTTATAATTAATTAATAACATCGCTACTCTCCAATATATTCAACTTTTAAAAGGTTAAAAACTAATATTTTAAATTATGCAGCAAAAAAATACAACTTAACTTCGTCCGAAAACACTGTTGCGTCGGAAAGAAATGATTTGAAGTATGTGATTTGAATAATCCTTCACCAAATTCATGATCAAAAAATTGCGAAACAAGTACTTCGATAGTAACTCGTGGTTGTTACTATTTTTACCGAATGAAATGATTCTATTGAAAAAGTTTCAGCTATCATCACTGACAATGAAATGAAAGTGAGGAGGCAGATGTTCGGAGAAAAGATAATTCCTCGCTTTGTCCATAAGACCAACTTAGTTGTTTCACACTTAATCGAAACAACAAAGAACTGCACTGAGTTGATAAGTAAAATTCGTGAAATAGTCACAAATTTCTTAAAAGAATCGTCAATGCAAGCGACGATTAGCAGATAAAGTGACATGGAGTAAAAAAAAAAAGGCCAATTGAAAAAACGAATGCTTGACGTGTGCACTCGATGGAATTCAACCTTCTACGTATTACAGCGATTAACGGAGCTGATATCTATTGTAGAAGCAATACTTTGACTCGACCTCAAGCTCTTCAAATGATATCAAGCGGTGAGTTCGATTCCGTTCGAAGAAATGATAGAATTATTGTGCCCATTTAAATAATTAACTAAGGAATATTTCCAGCCAGATACATCGGACGATTGTGATAAAGATGAGTCTGAATTTGATATTTAGAAATATCATAAACAACCAAACCAAAGTAACCTGAAGCACGAAGTCCGCATTTATTTGTCATTTTCCGTCACACCGACAATAAAGCCAGATGCAATCGAAATTGGGGGACGACATTAAATTGACAAAAAAAAAAAAAAAAAGGTTCACGATATGTTTCCATCGCCTCTACTTTTGTGCCGAGTGAGCGACTGTTTTCAAAAGCCGGGCCAACAATCATCTGGGCGAGAAATAGATTTGTGAGCAGTATTATCAAAGTTTTTACTTTTAAATTCAATTTTACAATTATTAAAATAAAATAAATAATGTTCGCTTCGTAACAATTTTTTGTTAAATTTAAGCCTTTCCATTTTTTCGTAAACATCGGAAAAACATTGATGTTTTCATAATGAAAAACATCGATATGTGTGTGTGTGTTGTGAGTGTATATATGTAGTGCTATCGTACTGCTATCAGAGTTACAAATAAGTATGTTATAGTTTTTTAAGTGTAAAATTGTTGCGATAGTTAAATTAGCGTTAAGAAGCTGTTATTTTAAATATTTGTGCAACGCGTAATCTATGATGTACGCATTTGGTTAATAAAAGTGATGTGATAATTCCTTGTAGCGTTAATATCGGGACGCAATATGCGGCAAAGTATTTTAATTTGCGAGTTTTTATTAATTTAGAAACTTTTTGGGGGGATTGTGCGTGTGAGAATGATAATATAGGATGACAAAGAGAAGACGGAGGGTTTTGTTGTTTTTTGAATAACTCAAAAACTACTCGACCAAAATTTATGAATTAAATTTTATTTAAAAATCGGAAAACGGTAGATTAGCTTACAATCATTTGTGGAACACAATATCGTTTACTTGCAACAAATACGTTCATTCAGTCTCTACAACATTTTCGAACATAGATGGCTAAATTTTTGAAATTTCTTCAGAAATCCGAGTTTTCAGCTTTCCCGGATCTCGAGGACGTGTTCTATAAACGCTGATCTTAGGGCATCCTCGCAAAAAAAAATTGCGGTACTTGGAATTCTTTTCGAAACTCTCTTTGCACTGTCGTGATCGATTCACGCAGAAAATAATGTTCGATGCAAAACGCCCGCTGTTCCTCGTTATAGGATGCCGTGATAACTGAATCTGGACAAAAACGAATCATTTGTGCGTATAAACTAAGAGCACGCAGTTTGCGTTGTAGCAGTGTTACCAACTGCGCTATTCACAAAATAACATCATCGCGCTAATCTAGAATTATTCTTTCTGGTAATTCGTTTAAATCATTTTAGAGAAATAAAACATGAAGTTAAATTTGACGGAAAGTGGGTTTAAGCGATATAAGCCTAAAATTTCTAAATGCCTTAACTTCGTACTTCGAAGTCTCGCACTGAATGATCATCGATGATAAATAAAAACAAAAAAAAAAATTAACAGATATACTGTGGTTAAAGAATAATTAAATTTTTCATAAAGTTCGAAACCGGGTAGGGCATCTTTTTTTAGAGGATAACTCCTTCAGAGGGTAATTCCGGAGACATTCGACAAATGTTAACCGGAGCGATATTTTAGAAATAAAACATATTTCTCACTCTCTATGCCTATATAACATTTTTAAAATCATCCGAATTAATGTTTGCGGATAGATCTAATTTCTAACGAGAGAAACTTGAACGATGTCCTCTGACTTCATAAGCGGGAGGTCTAAATTAACCCGGTAATAGGGCGACGACATTCTTCGATTAAACCACCAGAGATAGGAATCGACGAGGGCTAATTCGTTGGAGCCGGCCGAAGTTACGCTCATATTGTACTGCGTTAATAGGCGTCAAAGCGAATAAATAACTGGTCGAACCGGTAGTGATTTGTTAATCTCGGAAGACATTTAGCTACGGGAAAATCATCGTGAAGAACGCATATTTGCCTACCTAAATGCTCGACTATAATGTATATATATATATAACATGATATATACATATGTATCTATATTCACAGACTAAAATATTCATTCTGGAGACATAGATATTTATAGGGGGGGGGGAGAGACGCAAGATATTACAGTAAACGCATACTTTAGAGAATGTTTCTATTGCTTCAGCTTTCCTTCTTAGCTAATTTAATTCTAATCTTCAACGAAGATTACAAAACAGATTTTCTATTAGCAATTAACGATAACCTTCACCAGATACGTAGATTAAAAAGCAAAATACCATTACAAATAATGTAACAATTATTAAGGTTGTGCCTCATTGGAGAACACCTTACTACTGAATGAATACATGCATACTTTGTAATACACGATGTTTAATGCTAACTTTAGCGGATTACCACAAAAAAAAATTAACAATTAAGAATTGGAATATATAAAAAACTAGGAGCTACCGATACGGACTACGCAAGTGGAAAGTCTGTATACTTCAAAAAAAATATTTTACAGTATACGCGGTAACGGCATATGCGTGGGATTATATTATATCGCTAATAAATTTTACAAATTTTGATGTACTTTCATATCCAATGAACCATTTTCTTATAGATTTTTCATAGAATAAAACTACCATCTTAAAAATGACGCCATATAAGTTGTGCTATATACGTTGTAATAGACAAAATCGCAGTGTCCCATATATATATATATATATATATATATATATATATATATATATATATATATAACACGTTAATATTATGTATATATATATAATTTATTTATTATAGAATTATTTATTAGCTGGAAGCAAAATAGCGAAATTGACGTCATACTCGTGATATTGTTCCACTCCGTCTACAAATATATCTAACGTTTTTAATCAAATTCTAAAATTACTACTCACTTCATACATATGTATGTATAAATTTTTGGATGTTTTGCTACAACCGCAATTGCTCCAATTTAGGCGAAATTTTTTGACATGTACATTTTGTCACCTTTTTTCACGTACAATACATTATGTGTGGTAATAAATTATGAGAGAATATATATACATGTTACACGCGCGGTTACTGTACTTGCGCAAAAGTATATACATATATAATATCCGCAGTAAATAAATGGGGTACTAAAGTATATATATATATATATATATATATATATATATATATATATATATATATACACATACAGAAAGCATGGCGGCCAGTCCAAACACCAATCGAGGGACGTATTGAAAATCAAAAATTCTACTTCTAACCGGCGATATCTCCTTAACGACTACTTACATATATATATTTTGTTGTACAGTATAATTAGCGTACACAATCATAATAAAACACAAACACGGGAGAACTGATTCTAATCGTTTTGTTGCCACGTCACAATGCAGGCACGCGTGTTTTTGTAATGTATTATATTATTACTAGGTATGGTGTTGTGAGTGGTGGTTTGACATCGCCTTGCATGCGATAATACTATTAGGATTATTTAAATTTTTATTTCCTGATGAAAATTTCTGCGTCGTCGATCGCATTCGAATTCGATACCTTCCGTATAGAAATCCGCGCTCTAGCCATTAGACTATACCGACGATGTACGCACACACACACACATATATATATCGAAATATTAAACTGCGCGATTGCAATTACTGAATATGATCGAGATAGTGGCGTCCCAGGTAGGTAACGATTGGATAAATAATTTAGAGTATGCGGGCGATATTGTCATCATAGGCAACTGCGGAGAAAATGTGGTAAACTTTATGGGAGGAAGAGCGATATCGAGAATATGGAATATCTGTAAACAGATCTGGAATTAAAATTAATAAGATGGAGCATGACAAATAACGGGCAATATTAAGTAATAATGGAAAGTGTTTTTTTTCTCGTCAATCCAAAAGAGGATAATAAGTATCAATGATAACGATAGAACTTGGTATTAATGTGGTATCTCCCCAACTGAGATCAATCCAGCTAAATTCGGTTTTTAAATTCGAGCTGACTATGTTGTCCAAGATGTTTGAATCGTGTGCCACTCTCCGCAAGACCAACTCTGCCAGTGGATTCACACGAATCACCTTCTATATATATAAAACCGTCTATTATTTCCGTGAGCTCGGTCGCTTCGTTTTGCGGGTTAACTTCTCATATAAACCGCGTCAATAGAAGTTTCACTTCGAAAACAAAAAATTAATTTAACTAATTTTCTTCGAATTAAATGGAAAGTTCAAATAAATTTAAATTTGAAAAAAATAGTCATTTTCGCGACCGTTAAAACGAATAGCGAAAATAGAAATTGACCGATGATGAAAATAATAATTAGCCTGAAAAACGAATAACGTGACTGTTTATCGTAATTACCGACATATCTTCAGAACGTATCGTTATAATCTACGACTGACTTTCATCTTGAAGAATATAGGCTCCGGTTGTAAAGGTACGATAACCTTTATACCTGTTGTTTCTCTTTTTTTTTTTTTTTAATAAGACAAGATGTCACTCACACACATAATCGCTGAAACGAAAACGCGAGAGTATGTGATAAACTGCGCGGTAGCGACAGCGCTTGAAGTTGAATAATATGACAGGAAAAAGAGAAATATACGCGAGATGGGAAATGTATTTTAATCGAGTTTACGTATCCGGATAGTAGAGTAAAATAATATTCCAGCTCATGTTCCAGTTACAGGAGCCAAGCATCTAACTGGAATCTGAACAATGCATCCGTTTGTATGTGCTCGTATATTTCCTGTACGTGTTAATGGTTTATATATGTAACATATATATATATATATATATATATATATATATATATATATATATATATGTAGTTGCTTTTTTTTAGCACGCTGTTTTTTAGTTTCCTGTTGCAGTTCCACTTCCAGTTCCTGCGTTCGTTTCGTCAGTAGAATCTTCTTCTTTGCTTCTCTCATTTCGTTCACCTCGTCCCGTTTAATCCTTCCGGATGTTTCTATCAGATCGAGGTCAATAACCGTTTTGATAAGTATTTTCCATTTTACACATTTCTTCCTGCGTTTATCTTCTTTCCTTGCGTTTTGCCGTACACTATTTTCTCTCTTCTTCCTTACATCCCTTTACTTCTTATTCCGGATCCGTCGCTATGCGAATACTTTTGCTGCTGCTGCTGCTATTATTATTACTTACTCACGTTTGTTATATCTTGCCTGCGCGCGTGTTAAGTCATTATCAACCGAGGACGTAAATTTATTGCGTACTAACCTTATCATTTCGGAACTATTCCAGATTTTACGATCTGGCTAATACCAAAATACGTTCAGAGTATAATAATAATAATAATAATAATAATAATAATGATGATTATTGCAATAAAATAATGTTACAAAAAAAGGAACATAAAAAATAATAAGACAAAAATGATTTTGTGTACGTCCGAATAAATACGTTAGGTCTAAAATTCGCGTACTATGTCGAACGATATTGACCTCTATTTATTTACTATTTACTATTGACGACGCGATTAGATTATTTACCCAGTTTTTCAGTTTTTTTTTTTTTTTTTGTAATTTCATAATTAAAAAAAAATTTTTTAAAAAAAGCGTATTATTCGAAAAATCATACTGTTTAACATCCAAAGAAAATGACCGATTCGTTGTTATCCTTAGCAAAATGTAAAATAATGAGAATTTATTTAGACATAAAATAAAAATAATTAAATTACAATATATTTCGATATTACAAAATGTACATAATAAACGAAGCAGTTATAGCGTAACTAATAGATATAATAATTTCTTATATATTAAGTATTTAAATGAAAAATCATTAAAAATATATGCTAATGTATGCCGCGTAGGTTCAAAGTTATGTTGAATAGGTAGTAATCAAAAAAAAGAATACTGTATATAGCTACAGTTCAAAATATGTATTTGTACGCTTCTGGGATATGTGGTAATTATATAAGTAAAACTGCATATAGAAGTATAATATCACATCAGAGAACATTTTTACTTAATATCTCTGCTGGATACAGAACAACATCAAATAACGCATTACAGGTTATAACAAAAATAATACCAATCGATTTAATGATAAAAGAAAAAATGTAGTTGTTAAATAAAAAAAAAAAAACCGGGAAGGTTATGTTATCATCAATTGGAAAGAGAATGAAGAGAATGAAGAAAGTTGTAAAAAAACATTTAGGTTGGAAATATGCAAGAAGTTGCAGGACAGATGGGACAGCGCAGATATTGGAAGATATACTTACAAAATAATACCTAATATAAATCGATATAATAAAAACAAGAAAACATATTTAAACTATTTTATAAGACAAGCATTGACTCAACATGGGGATTGCAATTATTATCTAAATAGATTTACCATATCAGAAGTGGATACGTGTGATCAATGTAAAGTAGTGGAAAATATGGAACATATATTGTGCCAATGTCAAAAATATAATAAAAGAATTACCAACAAAATGGATATTAATAAACGGAAAGATTTTGTTCAACTTGTTAATGATACATTAAAGAAAAAAATCAATTCCAAATTTAAAAGGTGATGGATTATGAAAGTATTTGGGCTTATGGATTGTTATAATGATATTTATGTAATTATAGATAATTTTCGGTATTATGTTATTTCGTTTTAAATATTTTACACGTTATTATAATTATCAGAAAATTATTGTGTGTATATATATATATATATATATATATATATATATATATGTATATATATGTATATATTTATCTTTATATTATTTTTATATTTATATTTAAAGGGTGCACAATGATAATGAAAGACTTAACATAATAGAAAACCAGTTATAAGGCCACTACGGTTTTTGGCCATGGCCTTTTGGTTGTTTCTTGAGTACATCTGAGAAAAAAAAATATCTAGTATATATATGTATGTATATATAAGTAAATAATGCGATAAACTAATTTGTGCTCAATCCACGTATATACATCAGTACACTCTGTACCAGTCGTGATCTAACGAACATGCAAATATATTTAAATAAATAAAAGCACTTTAATACGAACACATTTGATTGCGTGGTTGATTTAGTTAGTAATGTATACAATAGTTTCATTAACAAAGAATTTAATATTACTGTTCTTCTGGATATAATGAACGCCTACAATAATGTACACTTGCTCGCTTTAGAACATAAATTATTGTCCCTAGACATTCAAGAACATTGTTATTGGTAGACTATTTTCTCAACGCTATATTCTAATAAGTACATTGTCGACCAGTTATCAACAAGTGGTATACAGGGGGTTTACCTTAGAATTCTTCTCTTAGCCCCGATTCTTTTCAGTTTATATATTTCAGAACTGGCACGCGTGCCTTTGTATTCTAAAACTCTTCTTTATGCTGATAATATTGCATTATTTATTTATACAAGATTTAATATTGATATGGCCTTAATTGAACCTGTACTTTGTAAGTCAGCGTTAACTCTCCGGTGTCCATAAATGTATGGCGGTGGTTTTTACATACAGGCATTACACAGCCAAATGCAAACATAATGCTGGACCAATTACTGTCAAGGGTAAAGAACTGCAAGTCGCTGATTGTGTAAAATACCTAGGAATGCACCTAGATAAATGGCTAACTTGGCAAAGACATATTAATATAAATCGAAAGCTACATTCAATGTCGTAAATACCGCTGGCTTATTGAAAGAAAATCACCATTATGCGTACAAAATAAATTACTATCGTACAAAGCTATCTTTAAGCCAGTATAGTCGTATGGTATTCAATTATGGGGCACACTGCATCCAATTCAATTATCTCTAAAATTGAAAGGTTCCAATCAAAATCTATATACATGCACCTTGGTATATTAGAAATGATGACATATATAAAAGTAGAACCTGTGAAATATGTAATGAGGATACACTGTGAAACATATGCACAGAGCGCCTAAGATCGCACCCTAATCCCCTAGCCACAAGCTTAATTAATGATAACCATTAAAAGACACGTAGATTAAAAGGAAAATACCATTGCACATAATGTAACAATTAAAGTTGAGTCTCATTCTACTAAATGAATAGATATACACTCTGTCATACATGATGGTTAATGCTAACTTTAGCACATGACCTCAAAAATAAAAATTAAAAAATTAAAAAAAAAAATCCAGTCAATAACTTCTCTATCACAACAGAAAATGGCGTTATTCATTTTTGCAAATCTATTTGTTATTTAGGTATTAATTTAGATACACGTTTAACATGGCGCCTACATATTGATAGTCTACTTACAAGTATTAATCGAGCGGTTAACATGTTGGTGTAGTGATGCTTTCATATTCTTAACCGGTTATAAATTATTAATTCGGTCTAAATTGGAGTACGGTTGAATGTTTTATGAATCGGAATCTGAATCGTTATTAAATAAGTTTGATCGTGTACAAAACGAGTGCTGCATTGGTGCGATTAGAAACACTTCGATACCGACCTTAATGGAAAATTCCTCCCTTAGAGCTTAGACGGAATTATTTAGTATTTTAAACTTTTGATTAGTAGAATGAACATAGATCGCTTTCCGCTATACAATTAATTCCATCACATTTATTCCAACTGGCGGTTTTCAAATAACAAGATGCCCCTTCTGGCTTCAGTTATACCGAGATTAGAAGAATTCCATGCACAGATGCGAATTCATATCCAACTCCAAAATTTATATTACCGTATTCATACAATTTTTCCAAAAAAAGAACATCACTTTTCCTGAGAACTAAGTTCTTTACTGATCCGGGCTACATTCAATAATATTATCTCTGAGAATTTTTGTACGCGCATCCTTATTTATATATAAATGCATCAAAGCCGGCCCAGAGAGCGAGAGATTTTGATCCCATCTCTTAATATTAGCAAGGCCTACAAATTATCTAATCTTTGTTTCGCATACACCGCTGAGTGTGTAGCTGTATTACTATATCATTCTTAATTGATACGAAGTTTCCGGGTAGTTATCTCATTATCACCGACTCACAAAGCATTTTGAAGGCTATGGCAAATGTAATATGTCAGATATATTGATTTCTTTTATTATATTAAAATTTAATCATCCGGATATCTTGAGTATGTTTTTGTGTCTTTCTTGTGGGTACCGGGACATCGAAGAATTCCCGACCATGAAATTGTAGATTCGTTAGCCTAAAGAGGGGTCTTCTACTGGTGATGTATTATCTTTAATTTCTATACTTGATATCATAAATTGTGTACAGTCGGAATATAAGAAACCTGGGGAACAGACATATATGGGGTGTATACAGCAGTCGCCCCTTACTAGGTACTATCAATTACAACCTTCTCTTCCTAAATTTCCACGGTTCTACTTTTTCAATAACATTAAGCGAAGAAGAATTGTACTTATCAGTTGATTGCGATTCGGGTATTACTTGTAGCCGGACCGTCTGTTCCCTATGTAGCCTACACAAACTCCTTACTACCCTCTACATACTGGCCGTGCAATTTGCAATCTTGATCACGTTTTCTTCGAATGCACTTCTTTAATAACATTACTCTCTTAACTATACCTTGAATGGCCCCGTACAATGATCGTCTCTTCTTCACCTTGAGAATTGACGTTTATTTCCGAACATAGCGATATTTCTGGAAACAGGTGTACTCGTTTATAGAACTATTAGTTAGCGCGTACAATATCACGTTGGATAGGCTGTAAAGGCATCCCCATTTATACATATATATATATATATATATATATATATATATATATATATTCATAATCATCACCATCAGCATTTAAGAGCATGCTCTTGTCGTTGTAGTTAGCCAATCATTTTCTTACATTTCTTCCTATTGTCTGCTATGTTCTTCATTTCGTTTACTTGATCGATCCACGTTATTCTAGGTCTTCCCCTTCTTCTTCTTCCTTCCAATTTTCCATCGATTATGACCTTCATGAATATATCGCAGTATATGCCCTAGAAGTCTTTCGCCTCTTTGCTGTATTGTTTCTATTACTTTCCTTTTTTCATTTACCATTCCCAAAACCTCTGAATTCCTTTTTTTTCTATGTCCATGAGATTTTCATTATGCGGCGCCAACCCCACATTTCGAAGGGTTCCAAGCGTTTTTTTAAATTTTGCGTCAACATCCACGTTTCTGAACCATATAGTAGTATATTCCGTCTGTATGTTTCCAAAAGTTTTTTCCGTATTTCTATTTTCATGTTTTTATTAAATAAATCTTTCTTTTTCACAAACGCTTGTTTGGCTAATTCTTGTTTTTATTTCTTTATCACTTCTTTCTGTGCTCGTTATTATCTTCTCTGCCTTTTTCTTTTCGAAATCCGAACTGATCATGGTTTAGTTTTTCTTCTATCCTTCGTCTTATTCTATTCATTACAATTTTTATAATTATTTTTGGTACATGCGGTATCAAACTTATTGTCCTATATTCGGAGCATTCTTTTGTGTTCATTTTTTTGGTATTGCTACTATTGCTTTATTATTATTATTATTATTATTATTATTATTATTATTATATATATATATATATATATATATATATATATATATATATATAAATAAAATAATAATAATAATAATAAACAACAAGCAAGAAGTTAAAATTACTAGACTATTTTTTGTTATAAAAAAGCACAAAATGTTTTGGGCTATTATCCCATCTCATCAAGTGAACATAAAAATAAAATATAAAAACATATAAATATATATATATATATATATATATATATATATATATATATAAAATGTGGAAAATTTAAAAAAATACTAATTTAGGTATACAATTTACAAAATAACGAATGTTATTGGCAGATTCTGTTGTTTACCGCATTCACTGCGAGATTATTTTATAAATTATGTTTTTCTTGCCTTTTTGTTATTTCGAAAATTGCATATATAGCATTTTTACATTTTATATATTTATTTATATATTTTATTTTTATATTCACTCAATAACGACTGACCAAAAGCTTTGTAATTTTTTCATTTAAACGAAGTATATAACGATTTTAACTTTTTTCTTGTTTCTTTTTAAAAAGAACTACGTTCCACACTTTTCAAATAATAATAATAATAATAACAAATATGTTAATAATAAGACGGAGCAGTTAATAAAGAATTATTTCGAATGAACTGCTTTCTACACGGATGGTAACGAAAGCAAACTCTATTGACAAAGTAGTTAGTCAAGTGTCTTAGCTGATACATATGCGAAACTTCTTGATAACGTTTGCACGAATAATTCGTCAGAAGAGTTAAAAACGAATTAATAACCTCTATCCCTACCGTATTATAGATATCAACCGGCAGCTAATTATAAAATGTACAAAAGCGGCGCTTATATCAACGGATATCGGCTAAAAGACCGGATGTATTGTAGCGTTCGTTAATTTTATTTAGTAAAATTATAGATATCGGCGAATGTAAGTAAAAGATTTTCAATGGAGTTTATCGATAAACTCCGTCGAATTGCCAACTTAAATTTTCAAAACGTAAATTTTTTATAATTTTTAAATATGAAACGAAGAAAAAAAAATACCGGGTATATTACTATATAATAAAAAAACCGGTTAGAATTGACTGACCCCGAAGTAATAACATACTGAAGACGTAAGCGGAGAAAATCGATAAGAACACCGTGTTAACTGAAGTGGACAAATGCACACGATCCCGATGGTTATATCAGCAATCTGAATAGTACCGACATGTTGAACATTATAGAAATGGCGATAAACTACGTTATCCCTTATACTTATCGATTTTAGTTACAAGTTTTAACATCGGCTATAACGTGAAACATCGAAAAATAATAATAATCATAATTTTGCAGCTATATTCGAGAGCTCGGGTGACTTTAGTAGAATTACTTATGGCATAATTCGAAATGTGGACATTGAATGTGGAGGATATCATGGACAGCGAAGATGACGAATTAGGAAATATTCCGGAGAAGTAGAATTAAGACCACGACGCTTGGGTAGAAGATATACAGAAAAATAAAAATAAATATGTGGGACATCCGAGAAGGAGGAATTTTTTTGCTTGCAATGCAAGGCAAGATTGAAGGAAAATCGCCAGCGGAAAGAAGATGAATTGAAATGATAACAACCGGATTTGAAAAACGGCAACTAAACGAAATAATGAAGAAATAATATGATTTGGTTTTGTTCAAAGTTGTTGCACGCTATCTTTTGCCAAAAATATGCCACCCTTATGATGATGATGACGATGATGGCATAATAATAAACATTAAACGATGATGATAATTAATCGGTTGTTTTGTTTTTTTTTCGAAAAATATTAACCGGAAAAATTATAATAAATCGTGAATCACGATTGTATGCCGTAAAGTTTCGGACGATTTTTTCTATTATGAGCGTAGAGTACTTAAGTTATCGTGAAAGCGAAAATATATACATCGTTTTTGAAAATCATACGTCAATGTTAACAATAAGATAATTTATTCGTCTGGTCAAGATTTTTCAAATGATCAATTTAACAAGTTACAACCACTATTGCGAAACAACTATTCGCCGGATTTGTACTAAATGTTCCTGTAAGTATTGTAGAATCGCCTATACACGTACTTATATAGTATTTACAGAAGTAATTAATAAATTCGGTTCGGCATCGATTGTTCGGTTCGCGATAATTATTTCCTTTATACCATCATCGGTAAGTACGATCCCCGGACAATTTCAATTTACTACGCGTAGTAAATAAAAAAAAAAAAAAACATAAAAGGCTTAGAAAAACATAAAATAGCCTTTTGTAATGTTACATAAAGGATTTGTTTTACGATATATTAGTTATTCTCTAATAATCATTTCATCGTTTCTTTTGTTTCGAAATAATGTTTTTCCTGTTGGGCAGTTTAATTTTTTTTTTCATTTAAATACGTTTTCTTTTACCGCGTTAATACAGTATAAATTTTCTTTTACTACGTCACGCGTCTTTATATCAATTATCGTCTGCTCGTGAGCGCATTGTTTTCCCTTCGCTTTACAGTATGCAATGTGAAATACACATATATGTACATTGTGTCTTCTAAAATAAGCTAATATTCGAGATGCTAATTATGTACAACGAAGATTCATATAATATATTATTATTAGCGAGGTCGTCACTTTGTTCAATGTGATAATTAGGTGTTATATAACGAAAAACTTTTTTTTTCCCCCTTTGTTTTAAAGTGCACAATGTGAAATACACGTACGTAACACATATGTACATTGTCTTATAATCTAACATTCGAGGTGCTAATTATACGCAACGAACATTCGTAATATATTATTATTAGCCAGGTCGTCACTTTGTTCAATGTGATAAGTAGGTGTTAGTAATGAGAAACTTTTCCCCCCTTTGTTTTAGAGTATACAATGTGAAATACACACATATGTACATTGTCTTCCAATATAATCTAACATTCGAGGTGCTAATTATACGCAACGAAGATTCGTAATATATTATTATCAGCGAGGTCGTCACTGTTTTCTATGTGATAATTAATTAGGGGTTACATGATAATGAAAAACTTTTTTTCCTTTGTTTTAGAGTATACAATGTGAAATACACATACATATATATATATATATATATGTATGTATGTTGTCTCACAAAATAAGCCAGCATTCAAGGCACTTATTATACCCAACGAATGATGTGTGCGCATAGTATATTATTCGGAGTGAGGCCGTTACTGTTTTCCATGTGATATTTAGGTGTTAGTGATAACGAAAAACTTCATGAATTTTTTATGTCACGAGCCGGGATCGAATTCTCGACCGTTCGATTGACAGTAGAGCGTTCTAGTAATTATGTCACCGCGACACACATATATATATATATATATATATACAATATTTATATACGCATACATATAATTACATACACTTATATATGCATAGTATTAGTGAAACTATAGTCAAAGCTATGCTCAAATTATCTCTTAAATTGTACTTTAAAGTTTTAAAAAAACGGTCAATAGCTTGCAATACAATGAATCTTATGAACTTCCAATTTGATGGGACTTTATTACGGTCGACGTCTCTATTGTCCGTTATTTGTAAAATGTATTAATTTTTCCGCTAATAGTTCTTAAATAGAAATGTCCAACGTCAAAGTTATTTCGATGCTCTCGCGTAAAGGGCAAAATTCGATAATTCATGACGCGAAAGTATTTAGGAAAAAAAAGAATGTTTAGTGTATTGAATATTAATGAAAAAGTGTTTCATATACGATTCTTTAATCTTTAGACACTTCAGCTTTTTCTATTCGCTATTACTGTGAAAAGGCGTCAGCATGGGTTCGTGGTAGCCTGTTCGAGTTATCGATTTTATAATTTTAAATTATTGTTTTTATTTTTCGATATGTAATTAATTTTCGTAGAAATTTTCTTCATCGTATACTATGCGTAGGATTATGTAGGTGCTTTACAGTGTTCCGAGTGCGTGTACGTGTGTGCATGTCTAGACAATTGCACTTTTTTTCGATTATATGTGTCATTCCAATGTGTATTGCGAGTGACTGTGTTTACGTATGTATACGCAGTTGTATAATAATTTATTATCATCCTCCCAGCCCCCCCCCCCAAAAAAAAATGTAATTGAACTCAGTTGTATACTTGTATTCAGTTATTTACTTGTCGGTGTTCGTATTTTAGTTGGCATTAGATGTTAAGTGAATCAGTCAATTAATAAATTAATAAATCAATAAATCAACAAAACGGAATTGGTAAATAATGTAGTTTCAATTCGTCCATTATTCCATAGAAAAGTACGAATATTTTTTAAATGCTAATTATTAACGTGAAATTGAAGAAAAAAGTAGATTACAACTGAGAAGTATCTTAGTCGTTTATATAGGGTGACCCAGAGAAGACGGACGGTTTTGTTGCTTTTTGAATATTACTGTATTACGTATATTAGAAAAATTTCCACGCAAAATTATAAATTTTATACAGATGTTTATTATACACTGCTTCTTAGGTGAACTGTAGATAATTTTCTATGTACTTACATATAAATATCATTAAAATCGGGACACGTCACATGAACCGGAAAATAAAAAAAATGTTATTAGAGTTCAAATTTCACGTAATGACATCGTGACTGAAAAAGTTAATTTAGCGTTCGGTCGGCAGTTATTGAAAATAAAATCGAATGCATTCGGAGATTCGAGAGTTCAAAAATTTATTTTTTACGATTGTGTAATTCTTAATTATCACAACGATATCCCGATTTCTATTATAGTAGCAGCACCGTTGTAATTGCTTCGAACGCTAACCCATTTTCTGCGTAAAAATAACGTACAATGGGCTAATCACGATTTTCGTCAAACGTACAATACGACGTGATAGTGATGACGATGAAATAAAATGCACACACGTTCGATTTAATTAATTTTCAGAGTTGACGAGGGCTTACGAATTTCGACAGGTGTGTAACAAGTGCACCACATTATCGGTGTCATTATCAGAACCAACGATGCGAAACGTAATAATAATAATAATAATAATAATAATAATAGTAGTAATAATAATAATATTGACAATCGTGTTTTAAAAGTGTTATTGACCCGGTTGTATAGGAATTTCTAAAATGATAATCGATCTGGCCTTTTAATTATGTATAGTCGTTCGCGAAAAATGTAAATTTTTTCGGCGCCTTGACTTTAATACCACTACAACGTAATCCTACGAGAGACGTTGTTATTTGTACCCCGATAAGGAAGTGATTTCTTTTCCGGCAACACACGCCTGCATTATCAATCTATAGGCAACGCATATGTGTTAATACTATATAAAACAAAAAGTATTTATCAAACTTTTAAACACATTCGTATTGAAAGCCGTGTTAAAAATAACACTCCCGGACAGTCTACACATATAATATAAATATATATATATATAAGTTTTCCACTTCGTTCGTAATTGGACTGCTGTCGAAAAGCTTATAGAGGACGTTTATTATTATGATTCATCTAAATTAACGCGCCGTATGCAGTATAAGGATACAGGCACCAGGGAGGGTAAGTTAAATCAGACGGGACATGCGTAAGAACATGATTACTTTAGTAAGTGAGGAATGTTCATCTTTGAAGAGAAGAGGAAGTGAGGACGGAAGGTTGAGATGAACAAAGGGCAGTCAATGAGGATAAAGCGTGACGCTACACACACGACGAGGCGCTGAGTAGCCAGAATTCTGTTGATCAGGAGTGAATGGGTGCGTAATCTGCCGAGGACAACGTCTCCTCTGCGAAGTCTTCCACGGTAAAACGGAGTTCTCGATTTGGAGAAGCTTATTTAATTAGGAGGTCGATTGCCACTTTTGTTGCAACGAAGCAAAAACTGGTCTTGATTCGACATAATTACGTACATCAATAGCTGGAATTGCGACATTTGGGATCATTCCTTGGAATGATCCGACATGAGCTGGAATCCGCAGGAACGAGGCTAATCGGCTCGGTTTGACTAATAACAGCCGTGTAACTTCTTTGGGGTTGTAGGATGATGATCGTTGCTAGATACATCGCGTAAGGAGTTGAGCGTTGAGAGAGAGTCGGAACATACAACCGATGACTTCAATGTTAGAGCTTATTATGAAGTCTACGACGAGATAAATCGCATTAATGACGACATTGAAGCAGCCAATAAACCTATTGAGTGAAGATAAGTCAGTATACAACATTGATGAACCAGTGGTAAAAGACGGGACTCTTTTGCTGATATCCTCGCTTGGTACGCCTTCTTTCCTCAAACTGATGATTGAGAGATCCAGCTTGATTGGACTTTTCCATCCACTGCGGCAGCGCAGCGATTGAATGTTTTAATATCTTATTTCTAAGATGTTGCAGTAATTTATGAATAAATAATCCAGAAACTTCTAAGTGGATTATGAAGTTGGCTAGGAGGAACTTCCTGCGGATATAGAGGTCATTCTGATGAGAGTACAGGCTATCGATTGGGAGAGTAGAGGAGATTCATTTATACTGAGCCTTTACGAGGATTATGACATATTTCTCTTATAGTCGCATACTCGTTGAGGAGTGTGTACTACCGTCAAATGTTACGTCTTAGTTGTTTTTTTTTAATTGGATATTTTTTTTTAACCAGTTTGTTGCCGCGATAATGGCGCTCAAATGGCGCTCAAATGGCGTTCAAATGGAAAAATTTAATATTAGTTGACGTAATTATAAATAGTTAAATATACATTTAATTAAGTAGGTAAAAGAGCATTTATAAGTATATAGAACGGTGCTTGAGGGATATACGATTTGATTATATAATAAAAATGGAAGAGCATTCCAAAGATTCGCATCCGTTATTACGTTGTCGTTAGAAAGATGAGAGTAAAAAGGGGAATTTACAAGATATTATTGGTACAGGGGCGATAATAGACGCTACGTAAGATAGTAATGAGACACCGAAGTATATTATGTACTTTTTTATGTCACTGAGGCACGATTTTACGAGTATTAGGCCTGTAATTTCGATCTAAATAAGAAATTCACCAAATATTGCCGCAAATATTCTTTATGAGAAAATTTAATACGATATCAAAGTTCTGTTAGTAAAAAAGGAGATCTGATGAAGATAATGGAAAAATAGTATAACGCGAAAAGCTGGGCAGTCTAATAAAAAAACGATGGCAGATCGAAACGGGAAATATGGAGAAGAATAAGCAGAGAACGTTATTCGGCCAAAAAAATAGGCCACCCCACATCTCGGAATATAGACTTGAATACTAAAAAAAAAAACAGTTTATAGAAAGTTTCATTCGAACCATTATTAATGTGGACGCCGCTGAAGGATAAACTTGTTGAGACGTTTGATATGTGGTGCTGGAGCGCTAAAAATAAAATGGACCGATAAAATATCGAACCGCGTGTGTATCGTGCAGAATTAATGAAAACACACAAAAATATTAAGGACTATAGAAAGAAGAAGTAAACTCCGTATTAGGAGACACATTATACGCCACTCAACATGGATTACTAACGTAATAGAAGGAAAAACAATGGATAACGTCCAAAATGAAAGATCAAAAAGTAGGTTCATGGATGAAATGAAAGGAAGAAGGCCGTATGAGTAAATTAAAGAATTAGCCATGCGCTAGAAGATCTTACACGACAGCGTGTTAACCACAAACCTTCGGGTTGTGGAGAAGAGAGATATATACATATATATAAATGTATATATATATATATATATTTATAGTAAATAATTATAGATATATCGCTAAAGTGTACGTTCTATTCAAAATAAAATTCGCTATTAATATTAACCCTTAAAGTGGCACATTGTTTGTTTTTTTTGTTTTTTATACTAAATTTTAAATTTACTTAAATATTACTAAATAAAATGCGGTTTATACTTAAAATTAAAACATTCTACTCCGAGCAATTTATAGAGAAGAGGAACAATTTTATTAACATTGAAAGTCCGTGTACCGTATTATGTAAGGAACCGTGTGAAAGGATCAAGATTAATTTGAACAGTATGGAATGCAGTGATTAAAAAAATGATGAACAACACGAAAAAGTAGTTATAATCGGTAAATTTTTTCTATAAAAAGATCATAAAGCTTTTTAATTGTTGAGTGAAAATATAAAAATATCGATAATTTATTTAAAAAAAAAAATTACATGTATAAATGAAAAAAAAATAAAATTGGAAAATATTTATTTTAGATGTACAGTATTTATATATTTTATGTTTCTTCTTAAGTTCGCTCGATAATGGCTTAATAGGTGAAAAGGTTTTGCGATAAAATTGTATTTTCCTATTTTTAATATTATTACCGTTATCATTATTATTATTATTTGGTTTAATCAGAATAACGTATAAAATATAAAAGGAAAACAAAAATAAAATGTAAAATAAAATGCGAGAAATATACTTAATTTAGACGTTAGAATATTTAAAAATTTTTAAACAAATCCTATATATTTTCATATTTTATTTTTTCACGTTCACACGATTAATAGCCCTTAAAAGGGCTTTTTTATATTAAAAAAAAATCGTTGATTTTAATTAGGTTTTTGTTGTGTTATTTCAAATTATTATTATTATTATTATTATTATTATTATTATTATTATTATTATTATTGCCATTGTTAGTTACGAGTTAATGTTTTTACCTTCGTCTATCCATCCATAATAGAAAGGTAACAACTGATATACTACGCCCTTTATTAAGTATGAGTCAGACGGGAAGATATGATGATGCAACTCTTGGGGATTGGCGCCAGAAAATTGGCGACAAGTTCCTAAAAGGTGGGGCAAATATAATAAACCAAAAGGGGAAACGTAAATGGTTAATGTCGTTCAATGCCTGGCGTTAGTAAGATCTTTACTAACAATATAAAACAAATTATATTACCACAAAAAAATATATTACCACCACTACTACTACTACTACTACTACTACTACTACTACTACTACTACTACTACTACTACTACTACTACTACTATAATACTATCATTATATACCATTTTTCCATTTGAAAACTGTCAATTATTTATATATTACAACGCCGTTAAGATTACGTTCTCTTCTGTGGTATTCCTTCCTACTTAGTGTCGACTTCCCCATCCTCGGCACCATCTTGCGTTATCATCGTGTCCAATAGTCGTCGGTTATTAATTATTAACTTAATCTTGCTCGATTGTTGAGCATAAAAAACAAAAGAATTTAATTTCCTACTACGTAATAAAACGTTTATGAGTAAATAATCAATTTAACCAAATCGTTTTTTTTTTCTTTTTTTAATTTTAATTTTGTTACATACATATATATTTAAATTAATTTTAACTTCAAATATAAAAAAAAAAGCTAAAAGAGGAGCTTATACAGAAATTTAGTAAACTTAAAATAGATTCGATTCAAGGCGAGTGTTTACGGCAAAGTTAAAAAATTCGTTGAAATATCAAAACTCCGTTTTATTCACTAATATATCGCTTAATAAACTGTCAGTAATATTACGATCAAGATTGCAGTGTTACCCATCTATAATGTGCGTTATATGAATGCTCTTTGAAACAAAATAGACGAGCATTATAACGCTGTTTATTTTAAATCTGTATAAGTAATTATTAAATTTACCGCGCTTTGTTGAAATCTGCGCGACAGAAAAATCCGGAACAAAAAATTTACATTTAAATCTCGCATTTGAATCTGGTCTAAATTTATAGGTTAATTTATAATTAAAAGATTAATTCTAGAACGAAAATACATTTACTTTTGCCTACATTAATATCCAAACCTAATTCGTGATTAAGGAATCGTTTACTAAGAGCTTGTACTTTTAATCGGCTATTAGCACCTCTTTAAAAAACAATATCATCTACAAAAGAAAACGATCTTAGAAATATTGAATTAAAATTATTATGCATTTTTGATATATATATATATATCAAAATAATAACGGCCTCGAGTACTTAAGGTGTCAGCACGGTAGATGTCTAGAGGGCAATACTATCAGCAGCTGAGCACGGGTACTCTCTAGATACGTTGGAATATAGGTAGGTTCACCATCTAAGGATGCACGGTACTTAATAAATTTAAAAATATACGGAAAACTCGAAAAATACGATTTTTCGTGGAAGCCAACAAAGGCGCAAAAATATTGAGGCGCAAATTAATGAAATATAAAAAGTAAATCATATCCGTATATAATTACTATATATAAATTCTATAAATCGTTGTATAAAAATTATATAAAAACCCATACTGATGACAGCTTCGCTACATCATACTCCGTCAGTACAAATGATTTTCTGGAAATACTGAGAAGTAAAACAATATTTGCAATGAAATGAATGAAATGTAGTAAAGCACCAGAAACCAGGAGAGGTGTCGACATACATATTCAAGCGCAGGAACAAAAAATTCCGGTGCCGTGGAATAATGCGATAATAGTGTTATTGCGTAAAAAAAAAAAAAAAAAAGAGATTTGAAAAACCAATTAGTCTACATAACAAGGATAGTAACGAATAGGTTGGAAAGAACACTGAATGAACTACAATCAGTTGAGCAAGTTCAAACGTAAATATAATACATTAGGACGATATTCAGACACTCGCGCAAACTATTTAATCAACGTATAATGCACCAGTAACGACGTACGCTACAGAAAAGTGGACACTCGCTAAAGAAATAACAGAAAAAAAGGAGGTAAAATGAAAAAAAAAATGAAACGGGTATTATTAGACATCAGGCTTTAAGACAAAATGAAATCCGAAACAATCGGAGAAAAAATACGCTGTTTGAATATATTTGCAAAAGGATAGCAATGAACAAGTGGTTATGGGCCGAAAGAGAATCCGACGGAAGATGGGCAAAAGATCTGTTGATATGGAGACCATGCGATGAAAAAAAAAAACAAGATGTTAATAAAATAACAGGAATATAACGTCTGAAAACACAGCATATAGAAAGATGGAAAACATTAATAGAGGGCTAATCAATGATGATAATACGGGCGAAAAAGAAAAAGAGCATATATATACATGTACGGAATATGTAAAAGAAAACATACTAGACGGGTGTAGGCGTTTTGGTTAGTAAAATCAACTACCTTCGATATGCAGACGAAGATATGCTTTTTTTAAGCAAAAATATGATTAAAGAACTAAAACATTTGATGTTGACGAAAAATATGACTCGCACATTATTGCCGGGAAGGCAAAAGTTATGGCTATCATGAGGAATTCCAAATCCAAGGATGATAACATTGACGGCTATAAAGGGGTAGACAAGTATAATTATTTAGATTCCTTCATCGTGAATAACGGAGGGTGCGAAGAAGGTATGATGATACAACTTACACTAATTAACCGAAAAATTTGGAAAAGCACTGCACTTAGTAAACAAAATAAGGTAAAATTGATCAACAGTTTAATTTCTAGCGATGCATCCTTTGGAAACCTGGAATATAAAACGCACAGATGCCCAGCTAATTTACGCTTTTGAAATGTATACGAGGACGCTTAATATTGGACGATGTGAAAGTCGAAGTCGTCTTATTAACAAGACTTAAAAGGAACGAAGTAAAATTTTTGTTGACACATAACAAAAGGAAAACATGCTCACTCGTACATTACTATCCTACAGGGAGTACCAGGAGGATATAGAAACCGACGAAGGTGTCCGTTTCGACGAACAGATGGAAAGGAAAAAAGCTAGACTCGCATTCTATGGAGAAAGGCATCATGTCGGTAAGAGTGGAAAAACACGGTATACACGATTTCATGTTGATCTAATACCTTCGTGGTATGAAGGACATAAACAATTTATATAGATATGTAGGGACGCTAAAACTGATTATTGTAAACGCGGCTATCCACCAAAACACTACGAACTCGATACAAGGTAGTTCATTTCTTTAAAAGATATTAGTCGTCTTTAATTAACGTGGTCGATTCGGAACATACTTCTTCGGGGGTCCAATATTTGAAATGGGTAAAATTATTTGCAAATGTCGATGAAGGATTGCACGCCCCATTGATTATCCCCAAATCAATACGTCGTAGCGTAGCTTCTTGAAACTGATTATTTCGTCACCAATGAAGCTATCTATCGCGAACTTGTGGTCTATATGATCGACGAAGTAGTAGACCCAGCAGTCTCTGAGCCATGCAATGAGCTTACGCGGATAACGAGCTAATAACTGTCTTTCCGGACGTCAAAAAAAAACCTACAATTCGTCGACCTAGTTTAGGAGATGGGCTGAAAACATCATATTCACCATACGAGACTCGTGGACTAGGAATGAATCGACAGAAGTAGAAAAAATATATATATAAAATGGTGTAGAAAACCTTAAAAAAGTTCGTGTACTATTTGCATTACATAGCAAACATAAGCTTTCTATTTAAACAAAATATATATTTATATAATTTATAGAGTGACACAGTTTTATATAGAGGATGTAGAAATGGGCGTCTGCGTTGTATGTTAGAAAATATATTTTCTGAAACTTTTCAATTTAAGTGTTTAATCTTAATATATATATATTAATAAATGATTGGGATTGTAAAACTAATTACATTTACCATAACTAATTATAGGAGGATTTCACTACGACGGGTGTCATTGGAATCATCTAATAGTAAAACTGCTTCAACGTTCGGATGGAGGTGAAGACGATTTGCCTTCTGGTGAATTAGGAACCGGATAGATTTTGAGATCGGTGCGAAGTTGTTGGACGTTCGAGACAAACCAAGGTGGTCTTGAAATCATACGCATAAACACTTGTTTTGAAATTTTACAAGAATTTTGAGATCTGATTTGGCTTCGGTTCCTCTGACCTCTGCGCCATAGCTCCATGCTGGTCGGAAAATTGTAGTATAGATGAGCCTCTTGCTTTCGAGCCTGAGCTCAGAATGAGATTGAAGGAGCCATAGAAAGTTGAAGACGGTCCAAATTTTTGCATTTTCTTCTAATATGCTCGTGCCAATTGAGCTTACAGTCAAGATGCAGACCTAAGTAGCGAGCAGAGTTAGAAACCGGAACCGGTTTGCCATCTGAATAAGTTGGAATGTATCCATGGTGTCGGAGAGAAAAGTCTACTCGTACTGACTTGCTATCATTTAGTTTAATTTTCCAGGTATAAATCCATAAAAAAAACCGCGTATAATCGATTATGTATATATAATCGATTATGTATATATATTATATATGTGTGTGTGGGTGCACATGAAGCTTTGGGGCATCTTTCTGTCGATCGTTATTATATAGGATTTTAAAATGTGATCGAATGATGTTCTATCCTTCTGACGTAGGATGTTCTACAATTATAGTTAGAAAATCAACGACAAACCGTCGACGCATAAATTATCAATATATATATATATAACGGTTTTTTTTTTTATTTATTTTTTTTTTTGTTAATAAAAGTATTTTTCATCATCGGCGATTGAGAATGCATTATGCATATGAATTATGTTTTTACGAAGATTCAACACAAACTTTCTCCTTGAGGCGTCTCTATTGCGCAGTTTAATATTTGTAGAAAACACAAGTTGCACATTATTGTAGGTGTTAATATCGAGATGTGCAGAAGTGATGGTGAAATTGTATATGTGCGCGTTTCAATATTCGGTCATGGTAAATCCGCCGGTTCGGATACTATACTAATAGCGCCTGGTAACGTGTGGAAATATTCTATAGTAGTAATGTAGCTGTTGTTAACATATCCAGCTCCAGCGTACTACTATAGAGTAATTTTATAGTGAAATAAGAATAATGATTATAATCGTATAGTTTTGTGCCTAGTATTTATTATCAACATTATCGTTATCGTGGTCGTCGTCATCATGACATCGTGGTATCGAAGTATAAACTCCTAAAAGATTGACGTATATATATATATATATATATATATATATATATATATATATATATATATATGTACATATATATATAGGATTATTATAATAAGTATTTCTATATACTTGCGCATATATATTCGTTACGTATAAAGGTCACTGGCATCTGTAGGACTTATTAACAACAACAAAACCCTACTCTCCCGGCTTATGCTGCTGCTGCTGCAACAGTACCAAACTAAACTAGGAGGCTAAGAAGGGCGTTCAACTTCGAATAGAAACAAGTCACGAGTCTGCCTTCTTGTTGTCCTCTCCTCGTAACTCTTCGTCCGTAGGTGCAAGTCTCTTGCGTAGATAGTTCATGGAGCGCGATTACTCGTCCTGGCATTTAACTCTTTGCATACGTGTATCTCTATCTTTCTTCAACTTATTTCCTATATCCTATATTTTATTCACGTTATATCATCATCGTCATTACAATTATTAGTTATTATTATTATTATTACTACGTCCGTGTCATCGAGTTGTATCTTGTGTTTATTTATTTATCTATTTTCTTCTTTTATATTACACCACGCGTTAGAAATATCGTCTTATTTTCTACGTTATCAATTTACATTCACACACACACACACATATATGTCTATGTAGCGTCGTTTTGGTACGGGTTTTTCCGCATTTTTTTCCCCAACTACGCAATACGTGAAATATGGAACGCCTTTGCACGTGCTTATATCAACGCAACTTTACGAACTTTATCCGCATTACCGGAACAGCATTTTGCGCAGTTTTAGAGCGTTAAAATGTTAACACGATGATAAAATTACGACTTATCTCCGGCGAACGGTTGTATTATTAATCGTAATTTTTATCGCGATAATATTTAATAGGGCGATAATTTCATAGGCAACGAGCAGCGAGAAACTAGGAAGTATTTCGCCTTTTAGAGAGGAGGCGTTCTAATGCAAATAAGCGGAGAGGCCATTTATTACTTTTAATAAAAATAAGAAATCACCGTACGCCAACCATATCACCGAGAGTAACTGCCATAATACGAATAATAACCACGATAATAACGAATACATATTTAGTAATAATAATAATTTTAGTAGATAATAAAAATAAATAAATATTATCTAGGAGTAAATAGTCTATTCCTTGTTTTTTTTTGTTTTTAGTAAACATCTGCATTTTCCTTACTTGAATAGCAAAAAAAGTGGAATAGGGTCATGCGAACATTTTTAACAACGTGTTATTTACGTTTCGCTCTGAACAAACTTTCACACACACACACACACACACACGTGTGTGTAAAACTTTTTAGAATGTATAATGTTTTCAAATAAACTAATAATATAATTAAATTATATTCATATTTAATTTCGTGTGTGTGTTTTGTGCTGCATACATATTTGAGTAGATAAATTAATGAAATTATACATATACATATATATATGTGTGTGTGTAGTCTACGGTTTTTTTACTCGTATTAAAATATTAATACATAATAATAGTAAAAATAAGTATCAAATTGAAACGAACCTCGGTTTATTCGTTCATTAATACGAATTTTGTATAAAACAATTTTAATTTTACTTAAAATTTGAACGTACACCAACTATGTTATAACTATAAATAAATAAATATAAATATAAGTGAGTATATATATATATATATATATATATATATATATATATATATATATATATATATATATATATATATAGAAGAAGAAGAAGAAAAGTATATTTTGATTGATTAAATTTTACAAGAAAAGAATAACTTATAATTTACCGGCGTTCTATCGTTCCGAAATATAAAAAATTCCTTAACCGATAAACTTAATAATAATTTTAAAAAATATACACGAGTGATAGTTATAAACATTCATCGCTTAATGAAATTTACAGGAAAAATTCCGCAAAAAACCTGCAACGTGTAGTAATTCATAAGTAAATTTTAAACACAATGGTTAAAATAATTTATAAAATTTAAACAGAAAAACAAAAAATACAAAAAATATATCAAATAAAATTTATCTATAATATCATTGAATTTTAAACCTAATGCTACCCTAGTAAGATATGTTTAATTCGTCTATGTTTATATTTTTTATACCTGTGTCGCAGAGACTGATAATCGTAGTTTCCAATTTCATCGACATTTTAGTCGCCAGACATTATGCATTAAAAAATTTTAATGTCCTGTTTTTTATTATTTCTTGTATATAGGGATAGTTTAAAATGTCATGCATTGTTTTAATGGGCGTGTATCTGGATTTGTTCAACACTATTCTTAGGCAATGATTTTGTAATCGTTGTAATTTGTTTATATTACTTAGGCAGGTGTTCGACCATACAGGACTAGCATAAAGAATTTTAGGTTGAATTACCTGATTATAAATCAAAAACTTGTTCACCGGTGATAGCGTAGATTTCCTGTTAAATATAATATACATATACACATATATACTCGTACATTGTGGCAACAACAAAAAACAAAGCTAAGACCTGTTTTCAAAATTTGTTGTAATTAATCTGAATTTAATATAATTATTAATTATAATCGGAAAACTAATTAGTATCTAGTAGACGCGCTTCAATTTAAAATAACTTATATTTAAAATAATGACCACCGCTAAAAAGTACTATATGAATAATATATATAATATACGATGAAAAATTAACGATGCCTTCTAAGCGTTAAGTTACGATCCGAAAAGGTTTATTGAATTAATTTAATCCAGTTTAATTTAATTTAAATTACGCATGGCTTCAGCACGAATAGTAATCAGAATAATAATAATAACAATAATGATAATCATAATAATAATAAGCGGTAAATAATATTAATAATAATGATGATGATAAAAAATAATTTTGAATAAATCAATATATATATATATATATATATATATATATATATATATATTGAATTAATCAAATCAAGTAAATCAATATCATTAAATGAATGAAATAAGTATATACACGTATAGACGTAATCTGTAGGAAACGTAATTAAAAAAAAAAAATAGTAATAATTAATCAATTTCCACGATTCAAGGAACCGATTAAAAAAATTGAATATTTTTAAATTGTACAATAAAGAAACTAAATTACGCCTTCCGTAATATTGTTCCGAACTTTTTCTTGTAATCTTTAACGTGGAAGATGGAGAACTGGGCCTATTGCTTTATCAGTTCTTCCTGCTCGTGTACCTGTTTCAACATTTATCATTTTTTTTATATATATATATATATATATATATATATGTATGTATATAAATATTGTACCGACAGTTCCTTGGGACAAAGAATATCGATCGTGAAAAGGGGAGAATGAAGGAAAGAACGGAGGAGAACGGAGTGGAATAGGGAAAAAAAGTATTTTAATCAGACAATTCCAACGAATTATCTAATTCGAGTTTTTAAGAAGAAAATTGTTCATTTATTATTCCTGGCAGTACGTAAGAATTCCCTGACAATCAGTCCACTCGAATGATTGGAAATGGCACCGGAAAATCTATAGCGAATATTCGACGTACCAGTGAATTTGGGTTGAACGGAAGTTTCTGATAGAACCTCCGATATTGTTCCATATAGACGGTACACGTTCTATTATTTACATCGTTTATTTATATCGCGCTAATTTACATAGTTTATTTACATCGATGTTTTTTTAAACATATTTTAATCAATTAAAAAAATATGATAACGTAAATTTCATTTTCCGAAGAAATTTCGTGAAAATATGAAAATTTTAAGTCGTCGGAATAGCCCAGTGGCTCACGCCATACGGAAGATATCGAGTTCGAATACAAAATTATCTTCGAAAGGTAAAAATATAAAGAATCCTAATATTATAATCGCGTGGAAGGCAATTGCAAACCACCATGCATAATGCTATACGGATGCTAATAATAATATAGTACATTACAAAAACACCCCTGGGCTACATTGTGTAAGCGATTACAATCAGTTCTCCCTTGTGTGTGTGTGTGTGTGTGTGCGTGTCTAACTACGCTAACGTCATATTATGATTGCCTTGACTTACACTGTACAACAAAATAGTTATAGGTAAGTAGTCGCCTACCTCCGATACGGAGATGGTACTTAATTATGATGAATGACGAAAAACTTAGTACAGATTCGCGATGTATTTTAAATTAGATCCGATCGTTAATATCCGTATAGGGAAAATCTAATTGAATTATACTCGTTAATCGATTATAATTTCGCGATATTTTCAACATTTCGATCGTTCTAGTCGTATTATAGAAATAATAATAATTTAATAGTTTTTTATTGTTAGATTTACGGTTTTTATTTACGATTAAAACAAATAAAATTCTATTTAAATTCGTAATCCATTATAATTCATCGTCGTAAACATATTATCGTCCCTTCCTGAGGAAACAATTGCACTTCACTCCTTAATATCGCAAGCGAGCTCACCTACGTCGCATATAATTAGCGGCTCGAATACTAGCCCATTTTCTACCGAAAGCTAACCTACAGTAGGCTAGTAACGCAGCAAAGAAAACACGACGTCCAGGATTTGACAAATTCTTAAAGTTTTTTTTATTTTTTTTATTCGTTTTTTTTTTCAAATATTTAAAAAAATAAAAAGTCAAAACGGTATCGACTTAATTCTATATTTTACCAGATGAGATTACGCGATAAACGGAGTGCAATCTGCAGGAGTCGCAACGTCGTCAACACAATAAGTAGATTAAATCGGACGACTGTCGATGATCAATTAATGAAAACCGACAACTAGGTCGAAATTAATTTGAATTTCGAAAGAAATTTTTTCTATTTGCACATAATTCTTTTCGTCCGTCATCGCCTCTCTGAAGGTTTGGAATTGCTTTCTATCAACGGTCAAGTTGGAAAGTTACCGTTATTATTGTAAAGTTGAACCATTCGACCAGATTGTCAAATACCTTTTATTAGGATAAGATTTGTTCATCCGTCGTCTCTACCTTGAAAGTTCCACGATAGAAATTTTTCATCAGCAGCTTATCTAGAACGTTGTTTTGAGGAGCAGTTGTGAACCGTTCCTCGTTTTTTTTTCTCAAAGTATTCCCCTTATTATATCTCAGAATATTTTTAAATCTCAATTCGAGGTCTGGTTCTTTCCTAACGTCTATTCGGTCCGTTTTGTATTCTTAATTTCTTTTTCTTTTTTTTGGGGATCGATAATGTTTTCAGCATACTCGAATTTAGAATCTAGTGTCCATCGCGCATGAAACCGTGTGCGATATAGGATAGAGAAATTACAGCAATTCCGGAGTTTAATTCCGGTTTTATTATCGTTCCACCGCGTAGATATAAAACAACGGGTTATTATCGCCGCGTCATAATCTTAGGTAGTGTACAGTCGAAACAGGTACGCTGAAAATTCGCTAATATTTTCGAACAAACCCATTTTGCGAATCTCCGCAGGCTAGGAAAGGTTTCCTCTCCTCCTATCACTCGTTCGCTCTCTTATAATCTCGATCGTTTATTGGCCGCGCTTTTCTCACTTCCTCTTTGTCTGTCTACATATCTATCGCTATTTTTTGTTCGTTTTTTTTTCTCTTTCATTTTAATAACACCATCTCTGCCCCATCTGAACGCGTGTCTGTTCGCCGTGTTAATAGGTCATGTAACGGATACACTCCTTCGAGAAAAACAATGCGCATTTTTCGTATTCGTTTTGGTTAGTTGCCAAATTTTTGCATAATCTAATCGTCTTCGTTTGTTATTATTATTATTATCGCGTGTAACGATATTGTTTTCCTATCGATCGTTTGTATCCCGAACGCGGTATTTTGTCTCGAATATTTTCCGTTACATCTTTACACGGAAGACGACGGATAAGAATTTAGATTACATGTCCACGTGCAAAAGCGGGAGTTGTTTTTGCGGAAATCCTCGTCAAGTCAAACGATATATTGTCGAAAATGCTGTTTGCGATTTAACGTCGTCTACTAGGTAATGTGAGTCATAAAGACATTTACCAAATCGATGAAATGTCGAATTGTCTGTATTTCCCCGCATTCGCAGAGGTTGGTTTCAACCGAAAGTTTCGATTTTTTACATCTGCGATTCGCATTGATTAGCTTAAATGCGATTCAGCTTGCACCATGCACGTCTATCAAGATCAAATTCTGATTATCGCATCCTTCACCTAAATGATTGTTAAATGGCGCATGACTATACTACTACGTCCCTCATCTATTGTCGGCCGAGAACGATCCTTTCAATTTCTTAACGTTCATTCAAACAGGCTTCCTGGAACGCGGGTATTTTCGACTTATTCTGCACGTACTGGGCAAAATTATTGTGTGGTTCTAGACCCGTTTTAAAAATTTTTTCCCACTTATATGAGGGATGATTAATGTTAACAGAGTACCGGCAAGTTATTTTATAGGTGCGAATTTAAGTGTTCCTGTAATTAGTCGCATCGCCTCATTCAAGGCTACATCGACTTATTTGTTCTGTTCAGCGACACTGGGAAGCAGTATTAAGCAAAATAGACCATATAGGAGACATTTTGTTCCTCATTCGGAATGTGAGACACGATAAAAAGGTATTGTGGTTTTTAATTTTGGCGCGATATTACGTTTGTATGGTGACCGATGTCTAAAGTAATTCCGACGTATTTGGAATTTGAGTTGAAAGGTAAATGTTTACCGTAGAAATCGACTCTGATCTGCATGTGTGTTGGGCTAATTGTTTAGGTGAAAAATTGAAGCTTCCGATTTCGTCAGATTGGGCGCAAAATAATTATTATTCGCGCTTAAAACGTACATAATACCAAAAAAAGCCAATCCTTTTTTTTTTTTTATTTTTTTAACGGGGATGTCTTTACAGTCTACAACGTGATACTCGAACTAACCCATATTTCTATAAACCTGGACAGCTTCTATAGAAATATCACTATATCCGGAAACAGTCGTAAATTCTCAAGATGAAGAAGGGACAATACAATGTATACGTAGGGCCGTTACATGATGAGCGCAGTAATTTAAGGTACAGTTCGGAAGGTAACGTTATTAAAGAAGGACATTCGAAGAACACGTGATTAGGATTTGCACGTCCAGTACAGAGAGGGAAGTAAGGGGTCTCTCTAAGTAGCATAAGAAACAGACGGTCCTCCGGTAACACGTAATGTCCGAATCGTAACCTACTCATAAGTACAATTCCTTTCCGATTAATGTTATGGAAAAAGTAGAACCGTGTAAATTTAGGAACAGACGGTTGTAATTGATAGTACCTAGTAAGGGGCGACTGCTACATATGCCCCACATACGTCTGCTCCAGCAGTTTCCGACTGTATAAAATTTATGATATCCCTGTGCAGAAATTATAGAAAATATCACGCCGTTAAGTCGTATGTGATACATTAATTTCGACATACATATATTTTTAATTCTAAAGTTATTTATATTGCATTAAAAATTATTTAGAATCGTCTTAAAACACGGTATCGAAACAAAATATTATCGGAAGTCGTTTGTGTTGAATACGACACTACATATACAGATTTACAATACATTCGTCCTTCCTGTCATGACATGCAAACATGATCACTGACAGTTAGACAAAGTAGAAAAATATTAATAGCTCAAAGAGCTATGGAAAGGAATATTATCGGGATAACAAGGATGGACAAAATCAGTAATAAAGTATTACGGGATAAGTCAAAAGCAGAAGATGTTCTCCGGAATATACTGGAAATGAAGTGGAGTTTGGCTGGACTTGTAGTTCGAATGGTTACAAGCAGATGGGCCAAGAAATGTACTGAATGGTTACCAATCAATAGGAAAATATTGAGGCGGGGGACCAAAAATGAGATGGATGGACGATATTGTCAAATATGCACGTGCAGTCCGGATGCGTAAAGCACTTAATCGGATTGACTGGAAACAGCTAAGAGAAAAATATGTAAACGTACAATAAATTGGAAGAGACCAGTGCTCGTTTACGGACTTAATTTTCTTAATACGGTTAAACATATTAATATTAGTTTAGCATTAAAGTTATACATATTAATACTAGTTTAGCGTTAAGAAAATAATATTTGTAAATTTTAATTTAAAATGGGAAATACAGGCTATTATAATTTAATTGTAATATATATATATATATATATATATATATATATATATATATATATATATATATATATATATATATATATATATTCGCATAATTGTTAAGCATATGCATAGACAGATATATATACATATATAAATATATAATTTTTTCCATAATTTTCAAGCATATGAACAAACAGATATACACATATATTTTATATATATATATATATGTATGTATGTAATATATCGCGGTGGCATAGTTGCTATAGTTCGCAACTGACAACTCGACTCTCCAGCGTAGCCAACTCGCGACATAAAAAGGTTTATAAAGTTTTTCGCGTTACGTAACTCTTATCACGTAGATGACAACGGCACCACACTTCCTATAACATCATAAACGCGCTCATTTTCGTTACACATAATTAGTGCCCTGAATACTGACCCATTTTGTACGCAAAAATAATTGTATAATGGGAGTAGTCGCGACGTGCGGCAACGAACAATACGACGATGATGACGACGACACAAAATATTACACTTTACGTTTATCTGTTCAGCGAGTAATTTTTCAGCATTATTTCCTAGCACGAAATTTTTGATTCGTTTTTCAAAAATTTACAACACCTGATTACGAATTAAAGACGATTTGCCATCGTTAAAATTTTAACCGTGATTTCGGCTGTGATCGACGAATTTAATCGTTAAACGTTTGATTATTAAATTTTATTAAAATTAAATATTTTTCATCTTTGATATTATTTATACTTCTTGTTTGTACGTAGAAATAACTAGTTTTAAATGGGTATTTACTGGTCGAAATAAATTGGTACGTTATTCTCGCGTGATTTTAAATTATTAAATTATATAATGTATATATATATATATATATATATATATATATATATATATATATATATACATTATATATATATACACAAGAAAAACCTAGAAGTTAATGTTCCCTAAAAAATTAATTAATTCATTATAATCCCTATTACCAGTTACGGTTAACAAAAATTCTTTAACGACGATAGGGCGAATCTAATTTTTACTCGCCGACGACGACTGGTTAGTTAATTATAATTTTAATTAATTTTCATTTAACTTTATTAAATAGCAGAGTCGATTTGTATTTTAATTATACAATCGTCGATAACGAGATAATTTTATTTTATAATTAGTAATATAATAATACATTTATATATACAAATATATACATACATGCACACAGTATTTATATATATATATATATAAAATTTAAATTTTGTGTGATGTACTTTAGTTTTTCGCTACATATAGGTCTGTTACGTTTAATAATGTACACGTTCATATTTGCGAGCAGAAATAATTAGCGCACACTTCATAGGTGATATATGATTCATGTATATATGCATACATATGAGACTCTAAGGGCAATTTTGTTTTAATAAAAATTGACCTATTTTCAACCAGCTGTTTACCAAATGAATGTTAGTTTTATTCCCTATACTTTTGGTAATTATGTAGTAGCTTTCTAACTCGTTCATTATCTTGACCGAAATTTAGGGCAAAGTGTAAATGACATCGTTTTAAATAATTGATATGTGTATATATATATATATATATATATATATATATATATATATATATATATATATATCGACCTAAATTTAAAGCAAACTCTGCCGTTATTATTTTTAATAATCAATATATTTATGTGTGTATAGAAATATATCTATGTATTATTATTATATACATATATATATACGTACATCGGAAACGGCTCTAACGTTTCGGATGAAAAATTTTTGCACGTACCTTTGTCATTTATTAATTTACAAACCACCCATACGGAAATTACAAGTTTCGAGAGTTTGGATATCCCCAAAAAAATTTTGAAAACTTCAATTTTTTTTCGTCGTGTGTTTTCCGATACTTATTAAATGTTGATGTTGAAAATTTTATTTTAGAGTAAATGTGTAATTATAATTTTACATCTGGGCTTCCTTTTCAATTTGAGATATCGCATTTCCCGGAAATATTTTTTAGTATACGAAATAATTACTTTAAGAGGAAAAATCCGATCGAAAAATTCCAAAATTCACTTTAAAAGAAAATTTTTTTCAAAACTGACATTTTTATTTACGGCTCCGAAAATTTACGAAACAAAAATTCTACCCTATTAAAACAGTTGCGTGTATGTAACGATTTTTACTAGTACGAGATTCTTATCCAGATGTATTTTCTCGAAACACAGGATTTTCGAAAAAGAAAAAAAATCTACCCAGCAAATGCGGGGGTGTTCCACGTACTGAATCATACACTTAGTCATATGGCATAGGTATAAATATATACTATAACGTATATGTCATGTGACTCTAATCTTAATGAAAATTGACCTATGTTCGATCAGATGCTAACAAATGAATGTAAACTTTACTATACTCATCCCAATATTCCTTTTATTTTTGTTAATTACATAGTAGCTTTCTAACTCGTTCATAATCTTGACGGGAATTTAGAGCACAATCCAGAGGGTATTGTTTTTATAATCTAATCTAATCTAATCTAATATATATATATCATCATTTAATCGTAACTCCACGTAGGAATATCGTGATCAAGGTAACAGCTTCCTTATTTTCTGCCTCCATCCTGGACGATCTTCGGTATCATGGACACATCTTGAAAATGACATCCGAGTAGCAGCAGTGACTGCATTTGTCCATTTAATTGGTACTCTGTCTTTTGGCCGCACACCATTCATAATAACTATTGTTCTTTCGATTCCGTCATGTTTTCGTATGATGTGACCAAAAAATCTCATAATACGTGCGAGAACTTCCGTTGTTAATCTGCGGGTTGGACGAATTTCTTCCAAAATAGACGTATTAGTACGCTTTTCCATCCACGAAACTCGAAGGAGCCGCCTCCAGCACCATATTTCGAAACTATTTATGCGTCGGACTTTCTGATCGTCCACGTTTCTGCACCGTAACAGAAATATTGAAAAGACCACGGTGCGTACAAGTTGAATTTTTGTATTTTTCGTAACAGAGGAATCTTTCCATATCCGTGTTAGTTTAACCATCGCACTCCGTGTTAGTTGAATTCTCTTGATCTCACCTTCAGACCATCATTTGTTTTCCAACAAGGATCCTAAATAAACGAACTTTTCTACCGTTTCATAACCAGGAATGGTTTTATGTTTTTCCTTTATTGTATTCTTCCGATCAATTACCATTAACTTAGTTTTTCCATTATTTATTTGTAGACCATATCATTTACTTATATCTTCTAATTTCTTCAACAATCGTTGCATTTTTTCCATATTGGGTGCTATCAATGCTATATCATCAGCAAACCGTAAATTTGTAACTTTGAGTCCTCCGATAGAAACGCCTTCATACCAATCCTCTAAAACTTTTCACATTATATGTTCTCCGTATAAATTAAACAATATGGGTGAAAGTACACATCCTTGTTTTACACCTTTCTTTACAGTAAATTCTTCGGACTGTGTACCGATTCTAGCTTTATGATATTTTGGTTGTGCTCGTATAGTTTTTGAATCAGGTGTTGCTTTGAGGCACCCATCTCCATCAGTATTTCCCAGAATTTGCTCCAGATTATCGAAAGCCTTTCGATAATCAATGAAACACAGCACTATAGGCACATTGTACTCTGTTGATTTCTCTATTAATTGTCTTATATTTAGGATCTGTTCCCGTGTACTTCGTCCTTTAACGAATCCAGCTTGTTCTTTGGCAATTTGTTCATTCATTTTTCCGCGGTTACGATTGTTAAGGATTCGTAACATTACTTTACTAGCGTGCGGCAATAGAGAAATGGTTCGATAATTATCACATTTAATTCTCTTTCCTTTCTTATATAGAGAAATATATATAGGTTTACACTATTCATGTGGCCATTTTGTAGTTTTCCATATGGTGTTAGCCTACTTCACCAGTATTGTTTAGGACTTCTGCTGGTATTCCATCAACGCCCACAGCTTTATTTTTTTTTAAATAATTAATAGCTTCTATAACTTCACTTTTTAGTATGTCTTGTTCTATTTCTAATTCTGTTAGCGGTTGTGAGATTGCCAGTGTTCGTTCATCATCATGGTAATATAAAAATCGGCAATAATTTCTCCATACTTCCGCTACTTCTTTCTTTTTCTGTTCTAATAATACCTTTTTCATCTTCAATCATCTAATCCCTCTATATATATATATATATATATATATATATATATATATATATATATATATATATATATATATATACGTATTTATAAGTGGGCTTAAAAATATCGACTCACGCAACAGCAAAGTCAATCGCATGCAATAGTTTATTTTATTTATAATTAGTTATAATTTCACATACACGCATATACATATATACACACGCATATAGACACGACATTATTATTATTATATGGAAATAGCTACTACTAGTGGACTACGTTGTCAACTGGCCCTGTCATTCTTTTTTCGTTTCTTCCAAACAGCTGTCGTCCATTCACTATGTAGTTTAGTTTTTTCTTTCTTCAGTCCATAAGGTGTCAGTGTTTCCCTGGAGTTTCCATGCGAATTGTTTGCAATCATGCTGTTTCTTCCTTAATGGTGCTCGATGATCTATATCCTTCTAGCATAATATTTAATTCTTCCGCTATATCGTTTGTAGCCTCTATGTACCAGGTATCATTCATTTTGAATTTTCTCATATAATCAAACACTGAAGAAACTAATTCTTGACCGCAGTGGTAATCTTTTCTACACGTTGGTATAATTCCTGGTTGCTCCGTTTTCTATAAATTTCTACTCATCTCATCGGTTCTAATATTTTTCTTAATATTTTCCATTCTGTGCTTGTAAGTTGTTAATTTAGGCATTTTCTATTCATTACTAGGCTCTCTGAGGCATATCAGGTCGGATCACTGTCATCGGTGCCTTAATTTTGCGTTTATTGATAGATATTTTGTATATATATATTTCTAAAGTTAAATAAAAAGTCGGATATATATATATATATATATATATATATATATATATAATATGTATATATTATAACTATATACTTCAAAAAGTTATAAAAGAATGGAGAAAGACTACAAACGTAGAAAATATCGCCGGAAAAATTAGTCTACGATACAAGAAAGATAATTCACTAATAGGTTACTCAGCTTTTCCATTGGACGGACAAGAATAACGCGGCTGATAAATTATTCGAAGGACAAGTGGATAAAACAGCGCCACAAATCTGCTTTGAAAGAAACGAAAACGAATTTATAATAAATATTGCAGCCGGCTGAATAAAATAAATACCGACTTGGTCGTTGAACAATTTCAAGAATCTAAGAAATCGAAGCGCAATCAAACACAGACGACCGATCGAATGTGGAAGTGGCTGTCTAACGAAAGTTGTATTGAATAAAAAAATGTCCATCGGCTAATGGGACACAACGTGAAGGTACTGAAACGATTGAAGACGCAGAACAACAGTTAACGTCGAAGAAGAAACTACTTGACTGGAGAAACGGGGTGGACTGACACTTTGCTAACCGAAGAAAGAAAAAAAGAGAGGATAGCAAACGGGATGACCATTTGACGACGTGGTCCATCAGTGGCTCATTCCAAATAATATTAATTATACGTATAACACGTGTATATATGCGTGTATGATACACAACTCACGATGATATGGATGTATACTGAAGCTTACATGTGAACAAAGTTTCTGAGGGCAATACGCATGTTTTCAGAGACCCGGAACGTTAACAAGGGGCGCGTCCGCACGTGGCAGATAGTGGAATAGCCTAAGAGAAAAGTCAATAATACCACGGAAAAGAATATTGACGACGTATAGCAGTCCTTTATAGAAACCTAGGTATATATAAATAAGTTACGAGCATTCGAAATGTGGGCTCGGAGGAAAATGAAACGGAGAAGCTGAGTAGAAAAAAATTCAAAATGAACAGGTACTATAATTGAAGAGAGAAAAGGTCGTTACTAAATCGGATACGGAAACAACTCGAACGGTTCGCGGGAAATTACTTCGAAATATTCTCCAAAGATAAAATCCGAGGGGGAAAAAAACCTCGCGGATGATCGAGAAACGTATTTTGACAATTAAAAAGACACCGCCGAGAAAGATGGAAGCTTACTATCGTGGCGATGGAGCAGTCTTAGGATTGTACTAATGATGATGATGATGGTGGTGGATATCTGGAATATGTTAAATTTAGTACCGTGTATCTATTAGATATTTTCACGTTTATGAATATTCCCTGGAAATTGACCTGACTGCGTAGTGTATTATATATATAATATACGCGTTTATTAAATGTGCAACCATCCATTAAAGTTCCAACGAGAAAAACGTGCTTTCTACTCTTCTCATCAGTTGTGTACGATACCGTTTCTTGCTTTCCGTTGTTATTATTACAGTTATTAACGAAAAATTAAGCCTACAAAAACTCTACGCGTCACGAGGATACTCCGATCAAACCCCCCAAAAAAAACAAAAAAACAAAAAAACGATTAGTAATAATAATATTCATAGCATCATTTTCGATGTCTTATTCTTGTTTCTGTTATCGAGTATATCGCCCTCTTTTAGGCATTGAAATTTTTTCACTTCCTAGTAAATTAAAATGGTAAGCCTCGACCAACAATCGGCTGCTCTTTTATATTTGGGTTCGACTTACTACTATGGCTGTATTGTACGCTGTTTTATTCATTTTCCAATAATAATAATAATAATAATAATATCGATAATAATGATTACGTCAGTTTGTGAAAGACTATCATTACGATCGAAATCACGTTATAATAAAATTCCTTTGTATCAACCAGAATACCACCGTCAGAGAACCGTGGCAATTACGAGAATATTTATTCGGGATTGGTGCGCTTACGTCGCTAATTTCTAAATGTTTTGTTTAATAATTATTTTCATTCAACTATAAATGTCGCCTTAGGAAAATATCGATATTATCCTGAGACTTAATTGAAGAATTATCGCGCATTGTCGAGGCTTAATTATAAAATAGTGTTTTTTTTTTGTTTTTTTTTTTTTATTATAGTTAATTTATACGAAGAAAAAATATTTTTATGTTTCCGTTTAATTCGTTTAGTCGTATACAATTTCGAATGGAAATTATAAATTTTATACGCAGGGTGTTTATTATACAATAACGCACTTCTTGGGCCAACTGTATATAATTTTCAATGTATTTTTATAAATAATTTTAAAATTTAGACACTTCGTCGGAAAATAAAAAATTTTGTTAGCATTAAAATTTCGTTCACATCGCCATCTGAAACAGTTATTCAGTCGCGCATTATTAATTTTAACGCGAGAGATTAACAATTTTAGGCGTATCGAGAAATAAAGTAAACGACTGAAATATGTGACAATATATAAAATAATATATACGTAATTTTTTAAAAATTTTATGCAAATATTTTTTAGAATTTGAACATTTTATTGTGCCCTTTATTTCAATTTAAAAATCCACGTACCGTGTACATGGGGAACATTGAGACTGAAAGGTTAATTGCGCGAATTAGATTACACGATTTTAACTATGTAGGAAAGTATATTTGCTAGTAGAGTGTGCGTGTGTGTGTTCGTGTTTGTGTGTATGCGTCCATAAGTAACACTATGTATAAAGATGAAAGTGGTCGAAATGAACCGATATGCTCAAAAATTTTTTATTATATGTCGTTTATTAATTTATTTAATAATTAGCAATAATATAGTACACTATAAAAAAAAAAAAACCGCGGTACTATGACCTGACAACACTGCGATTATAATCAGTTCTTCCGGGTGTGTGTGTGTACGCTAGCGCCATATTTTGATTGCCTTGTACGCTACTTACACTGTACAACAAATTATGTATAGGTAAGTAGTAGTCTAGCTCCGATACGGAGACGGCACTTGATGATGAATGAATAATTAACGCGCTGCTATCGTTTCGGATTACTATTCCAGCTTTATCCTAATTACAACATCGTGCGCATACTGAACACGAGTCATTAAGTTGTTTATTTATTATTCGCGTAATTTAAAGCAGTGTACTCTTTTAGGCAATAATAAGAAATGAAAATCACGGATCAGAAGAAATTTCACTTAAAAGGTTATGGTTGCGTACTGTCTGCAATTCGACTTGCGTGTTTGTGCAGATTTACCGTGTTATTATCGACTGGAAAACTATGGTGAAGGCTATATAATAGGTGTCGGATACGTTAAACGGATTAATAATAATTTGGAATTATGTGCATCGTGTGGTAACCGCGTCGTACAAGGGACTCTAAACAATTCTTCGATTTCACACGAGAATATCACTCTATACAGTTGGAGTGTAAGAATTTTTGGAAGTGACGCGTAAGCATTAATCGATCACCTCTGGATAAATACTCTCAACTGTAACCATCTTTACCTAAGTTCTATTTTCTTCGATTACATTAACCACGAAATAAACGCACTCATATTGCGATTTCTATCTTTTTCATATGCAACTTAGAAAAAGTACCTTCTTTTCATTCTAAGCAGGCAATCTGCAAATCTAATCATATTTTTTCGAATGTACCGCTTTGGCGCGATTACGTTCTCAGCTTTACCTTGTGTTGCTACATTCACCACATATTACACCTCCGTGTATCGTTCATTCCCCCCCCACCCCCCCACGTAGCAACATTTCTAGAGAAGTTATCATCTTTTATTAAAATATATAAACAGTCTTCCGGAGTGAGTACCCTCTTTGAGTAATCGGTAAATACGCATCTTCAATTGAAAAACAAAAAGGTAAAACAAAACGCGGAATAAATATTTCGAAGAAAATCGCATTTATAGCCGAATCGATGGTTATGAATTATCTACAGTAACGAGACACTAGTGTATCATATGAAAATAAGACGGAACTAGTTTGAAAAATATCGATTCGAAGAAATTAACTAAATTGCTAAAGAAACAGACGCTCTCTGACGACAAAACTGATCAATCACATCGAAACTATTACGAATTTTGCTATTAATAAACGAGAAAAAAAAATGGCGACAGATATTCTTTCGAGTTCACTAATTTATCCGCAAACCAACAGATACAACTGAAAAGAAACATATGTAAACTGAGAGGTGAATTAGAAATTTTCTCTTCAATCGATTTCGTTATTACATAAGTTACGATTTTTTGTATTAACATTGTTATACGCGCTGGCACGTGTTGTAAGAGTGAGCGCGATATAATCCAGTTCTTTCTAGATACATGTCGACCTTGACATTCAAAATATGTCTTATTTAGGTATATACCTTTTATTTTATTTTCATTCATCAAAATTCACACTCTCCGGTATTTCCACAGCATAAATGTGTGGGTTTTTGTTTTTTGTTTTTTTTTTTAATTTAATGAGGATGCCTTTACTCAAAGTGATACTGTGTGAGATTGTTTACATTTTAATCGGGGATGTCTGTGGAAATGCTATGTGAGGGAATAATTGTAGAGAGACGATAATACGAAGGTGTAATATATGATGGAGAATGTAGTAAGATGAAATCTAAAACATGGTCGGAATTGCAGATTGCCTGTTTGGAATGAAGGGAACAGAATGAACTTTCTCCTCGTATGGAAAAGACGATAAGGGGTAAGAAATGATGCTCAAATCGTAATCTACCGGTGAGTAGAAATCATTCGCGATTAATCTTCTTAAAGAAATAGAATCACGGAAAACTTGGGGGAGTTGAAGTTGATAGTAATTTGGCGAACTAATACGGAGTCGATTGTGCAATTCATGCCATCATAACTTCCTTTAGATTTTAGATAAATAACATGCTGATGGACCAGTATGAAAAGGTTTCATTAACTGGTTTTCCCGGTTTACGGATCTACCTAAGCTACACAATCCTGGAATGGAGAGATACTTAGGCGGATGATCGAATTAAATATGGTGCGCTAGTTTTTTATCGAATATACTTCAGTTAGTGACAACTTAATCGAAAAGAGTTTTATAAAACTGAATTACTGTTATTCAATTTTTTTCTTTAAATACCATATTCGGCTTGTAACAGTCATTTGGAGATAGGCGGCTGCCGGATTCATTTGGAACACTTGTAGTTAAAGATTATCATACGACCAATATTGATAATTACGATGGCAGTACTATTCTACAGGGTGAAATAGTTGTTTTTCGAATAGTGCACTCGGTAAGATCGCTACAACGCAAACCGAGTGCTCCACGTTTAGTGTACACACGAGAAATTCGTTTTTGTCCAGTTTCAATTATAATAGCATCCTATAACGGGAATGATTCGCGTGGAACGTTATTTTCGGCGTGAATCGATCACGACGGTTCAAAGACAGTTTCGAAAATAATTCAAAGTTAGGCGGTGTAAACATCTCGCAATTCAATTTTAAGGCGGCTTCAAACTTTCAAACGTCTCGGAAAAAAATTCGTACCGTGGGGTGCCTAAACTCGTATTGTCAATGGGACACCGCTAGATCGAAATTATAAACTCGTTCTTGCTTCCCTCACTTCGTCGTCGTCGTCGTCGACGTCGTCTGCTGGGACATAAATGGTTTCAACAAGATGGTGCGATGTGTCACCGTTCGGCAGAAACTCTCGCAGTACTTGTGGTAACCGCATACTGTCCCGTCGTACGGATGATATGGGATACCTTAAGAGTCGCGTTTACGAAACAGGTTCACGAGATCTGGAAGACCTGAGAACTCGGATTCTGAAGAAATTTCAAAAATTCAGGGACCTCTGCTCGAAAAAGTAATTTTACAAAAAGACTGAATGAATGTATTGTTGCACATGGCGGTGATTTGAACGAAATTTCCAAAAATAATTGTAAGCTGATCTCCCCTTTCCTGTTTTTAAATAAAATTTCATCAAAAATTTAATACAATTAAGACTAAAGCGACTGAAATAATCCAATCGGTAACTACGATTTTATAGAAAAAGAAACTATTGTGTACAAGTGAAAAATATAATAACACACAGGGTGTGAATAAAGTTATGTAACGACGACGATTAATAGTGCTAATAATAATAAGTGATATCGATGCTAATAACTAGTGGCGAATTTAGTAACAATAGTATCACTAGTTCGATATCACTGTGCATGTAGATGATATTCCAACGACCAGAATAACACACATATATATCGTGACCAAATACGCAAGAGCACACGACACTGATAAGGAGCTTAATCTGAGCAAAAGACGGAACGACGAGATAATGAACAATACAAAGGATTTTATCAATTAGTAATAACTCTGTATAATTAATCCGGTGTAGCCAGTTGAGTTACAGTGGAATAGCCGGGGCTCTATCGAAACCTGTATATATATATATATATATGTATATATTTAACAAACTAATCGGACGAATATGATTGATATTCGAAGAATACATGTCCGGTTTTGATATCAGTATATTAGAAAGGCGACATGTTTTAAGAAACATCATTTGCAATATTTGTCAAATAATTACCTTACCGGCTAAGTGTTTAATCATTGTTGTAGAGAATTGATCAATCGATGCAGGATTGTTTTGCTTTTTAAAATGGATACATATATTTGCTCATTTCAATCTCATTTAAAGGAACCGAAGTATGTAGTAGTTGACATCTAACATTCTGATTTACTTTATAATAATGAGTACGTGGAATTTTATAGTACCGTGTCAATGAGAAGCCAGCAATTCCGGCTTCTGATTTTATTTATAATATACATACTGTACAGCGGAATTAGCGGTGGTCTAAAATAAATGTTCAGCGATCTTTAGTAAACATTCGTTACTCGAAGGAGAGTGACGTTAAAAATTTAATTTTTCCAATTAGCTAATTAAAGATACTAAAAATAGACTAGCTGATGTTATTTCTATTCATCGGGGGCTTATATCTGGACAGCCGATGATATGTCATTCAAACAAAGAGGAAAGAACAAGGTGTTCCTATAAAAACGAAAAACATCTCTGCCTCGGAGCGCGGGAAAGGAGAAAGATATTTGAAATTCGATACAGATTTTTTTTAAATTTTACGCGTGTGTGTGTATATATACGCACAAATATATATACACACAGATAGATAGATAGAGAGATATAAGAATAAGCCTACCTGTATAAGTCGACGCGCATAACGCTACAAAAATGTGTTTTTGATGACAGGTGTTGGTAGTGCGGTACATGCGAACGGTGCATATATATATATATATATATATATATATATATATATATATATATATACGTATGTTATTTGCGCTCGCTCGCTCACACGTTTTATGTGTTAACTCCCTATACATAACGCGCCAATAGAAGTTTTTCTCTGGTTAATAGGCTGAAATAGTGTGCTGTCTATTGACAACAAACGTCTTATCTACACTGTCACCCTAAAGTCTGGAAGGGGGTGTAATTGTTGGAAAGTCAAGTCGATAAATATAAGAATTACACAGACTGCTCGAAGTAAAATTCTCTTCGTCGGATAACGAATAGGTCTTTGTACGTCACGAACCAGATCGTTCACGGTGAATTAATCATTCCTCGTGTATAGGAGGTTCATTAAACAATAGTAGGAGAAAAATGCTGCAAAGTTGAAAAATCATCCAAATATCCTATTGGAGGGTTATTGGACACGATCTCGGAGATGTAAGATGTATAAGATATAGAAAACTCCTGGATTTAATCTAATGACACGCTACCGGGTATGTACCAGTTTAGTACTCTTCATATCCTATATTCAAATACTACTAAATGCCCTTGTTGATCAGTCTGTAGTAAATAAATATATATGTATACACATATGTTGACTAAGTTGATTGTAATTGTTGTTGTTACTAATGTCCACAATCCGAAGAGATTTTTTTTTTAGAATGAACCGATAAGAGAAAACCTTTGAGACGAGCTTTGAAAACATGCTTGCAAACTATGAAAACATTTTACAAAGGGCTTTTACTAGGTAATCACATTCTGAACCCCGCATCAAGGATAAATAATTCTTACGGAAAATAACCGACATCCGATTGATCGATAGCGGGAAAATAAAAAAACAAACCACTGCGTATTGGCTTATTACGGGTGTTAACTGAATCTTAAGGTTGATTAAATTCGGCAAACCGACATTCCCTACCGACTATCGAATTGATGGAAATTTTTGTTTACGTATAAGTTAGCTAACGCAAATTCCTATTCCTCAATTCGTAAACAGTTCCAACGTCATTTTCGATGTTTTCACACCGGTGTCGAATTAAATATTATTCCCCCGATTCGTTTATTATAATTCAATTGTTTTTTTTTTTTTATGGATGTGGGAATTTAACAAATTACTTCCTACTACCGTCGGAGTTGTTAATATAAAGAACGCGTTATTAATACTGTAGCGTATACATTATTACGACTTCCTGAAGTTAACGGTCTAGAAAATTAGATTATGGTTCTTCATGACTATCTCTCGCTCGCTTTTACATATTTACCGCGGTCGCGCTCTCCGTAGTTCATAGATGGCGAACTGAAGTAGACAAAGTAATCGCGAAGCCTTACATCTAGGCTATCTGACGCGATTTGGTTAACAACGTGTACATGTGCGTCGCACGCCTATCTTCTGCGTTTTGTATACAACACGATGCGTCACCAGAAAACGACCATGCCAAATAATGGCCGACGAAACCGGACAGATACAAAACGCGATAATATAAAAATGTTGAGCATTATCACGTACAGATAGATATTTACACACACACACACACACACACACACACGTTCGTTACATGTTGATGTTCAGAAATTACGTTACTACTATATAATATAAATAATATAATAACGCGATACGATATATAATATAATATTAGTTGGTACTACGATGCTTTAATACACTATTATTATTATTATTATTATTATTCCATTCCAGTTCACTGACCTTTCCGTTCATCAAACGATGTTGCTAATGTTGTTGTTATATGCATTATCTATCAGTAGCCGCTTGATCGGGTTCGTTCACCTTCTTTAACTTTTTATTTTTCCAGCGTTTACACCTGTTATTCAGATTGCGTCTATATATACTTATGTATCTTATCTATTTTATCTATATATCCATCTAATAGCCTATCTGTATTTCCGTCTTTCTGTTTGTTTATCCTTTCCCACCCTCAACATACCACACACACATACACAACCACTCGATTAAGAAAATATCGAAGTAAACGACGAAGATTGAAAAATAAAAAAATAATATCTTTAGTCGTGGATAAGCGTCTTGATCGGTCTATACGTGACGACCGTGCAAGAAAAGGTAATTTCGTTGTTCGCAACCGATTATAATGTAGAATCGATTTCATTCCAGAGTATTATGTATTCTGAAGAAATAATGTCCCATAACGAGTGTATCTTCTTCTTCTTCAGCGGCAATTTCCCGTTGGTGCGGGGTCTGCCATACAAATAGACCGTTTCCATTCAATTCGGTTGTTTGCTAGTTCTGCTGATATATCTGCATCTCTCAGATCCTTCGCTATAACATCGTGCCATCTTTGCTTTTAACATGTATCGTAATACATATTTATACAATCGAGAGACTTCCAGCTCAGGATTATGCACGGGTGGTGCATAATGGAATGACATCCAGATATGGAGGTTAGTTTGCGAATAAGTCAATGACGAATTAACAACCGTGAATCGCTATATTAGGGGGAGCCGTTGAAAAGATTTCCTTTAAAAATATCGCATAAAGCCATTCAAGGCGACTATGACCGCTATAAGCCTAAATCCTAATCAAAATCCAACAGCGTCTGTATTCCAGGTTAAGAACCGTTTGTTGGTCACTATTCTCCAGATTAGGAGCGGCTGTATTGTAGGAGATAACCTGAACTCGTGCAGTAAGTGAAATTACTGTAGTAATCACATAACTAGACAAATAATTGATAAGCCATGTATGATCCGGTTGGCAGCTCGGGCTAAAAAAATGAAGTTACTCAGGATGCTTACGCTCATAAAAATAGAAATTCGTGGCGGCATTTTGTGAAGCGGATGGATTTTTCATAATAACGATATCTCCGCGAGAGATTTACAATTATTATGCATCGTCTCCGTGAAAAAGAAACAGGAAATTGAGAAAGAAAATTAATTTTATTACGAGAACGTACGAGGATGTGGTGTCCAATTCGTGCTCGACAAAGACGTTTACATATCGAGATGGTTATAATGTGTTGACATTTTTGAGGACTTTTAATCGTGCTCACTTTTTTCCGACTATGTTTTGGGTGCTTTTAACGCTCAGATAGTTCTCCACTGTAGTCTGTGTCCTTTGCCGTTTGTTTTTTGAGTTATTTACTAGTAATTTCGTTAATATTGCGTGGTCTGGCTTGATTTGCCTTGATTTAAGTATTCATTTTGGAAGCCTGCTTTCTCCCAAATTTTGCTCGCAGTTGTTCATACTATCTCGCTATAATTTTATTACTATAAGATTAATTTAAATTTTTTTAAAAATATGTTTAATCGATTTTCGGAAATAATTTGGCACATTTTCCACTAACCGTAAATTAATTCACGAACAAATTTTACGACTATCTCGACAATTCAACCGGGGTAAAACATCAATTCGAAGAGATTTATTATTAGATATTTCTTTAATCGTCCGTTGTATTTCCTCTAATCACCGTTGTGTCGTAGCAGTTTTGGATAACATTAGGTCTTTTAGTTTTATCATAGAATATATCGTTATGTATATCTATAAATTAATCTATCTATATATATAAATTAAGAATTTTTATACGATAATTAATCGTTAAAACTTTAATTATATTATAAAACGTTCGAGGTGGTATATGAAGGATGTGTATTATATAATAAGAATATATATGTGGGTGTGAATATGTACAAAATCGAATAGACTGCTTATATAGAATAGCGCTAAGGACACTCGAAAAATGGAGAGAATTAAGCGCAAAATCGCGCACGCATGAAAAGAAAAAGGCTACAGTTGGTTGATCGTGAATATAGATTTAGTCCTAGTGCTTCGTCCGAATTCTAGTTCTGCCTGGTGGTTGAAGAAAAAGGAAGCTGATAGTTAGATCGGGGGGGGGGAAAGATTGAAAATTAATTAAAGTGGCGACGTTTGTAGTAAGACGCGCGAACCCCTAATGGCGAGTCACATCTTAAGATAAACATTATAGCGGAAACGGTAGAGACAGTCAAAGAGTTCAGATATTTGGGAGATGTGTTCACCAGCGACGGAAGAGATATTAAAGAAATTAGATCGATCATTGGAATAAACGGGCATTTACTAATCTTCAGGCGATACTATAAGATCGGAAATTAAAAATGGATACGAAGATGAGAATTAATCGATGACAAGTAATGTCGGTAGCAGAATGGAATCTATAAAACGATTAAATGCATTTGAAATGTGAACACAAACAGATGATCCCGGTAGATGACATCGTGAACAGGAAAAGGAAATCAGACACAAAATCAGAGAAGAAGGATTATTCACGCTGGTTGTATAAGGGAAAATCGAAGGAAAGCCAAGAAGACCGGAAATGATAACATGAGGAATGAAACAAAAAACGATTAAGGACGTAGTGGATGTCGTGAGGAATAGGTGTATTCGATTTAACTGCATATAGACGTGCGGTGCATGCGATCTGTGGAAATCAAAGACTCAATGTGAAGATATATGTAATAACGTAAAATTCAAGACGGCTGAAAAGACAACGCCAGTAATTAATGTGTAACGATAATTATAATTTGCGCATATTGTACACTTTCTAGTCGATCATTAAAGGAATAATTTTTATTCTAATTTAATCACATTCATATATTGTTTAATTTATATGGAGAACATATAATGAGGAACGTTTTAGAGGATGGGAATGAAGGTGTTTCTATCGGAGGGCTCAAAGTTTCAAATTTTAGGTTTACTAACGATATAGCATCGGTAGCGCCTAATATGAAAAAAGTGTTACTATTATTGAAGAAATTAGAAGATATAAGTGAATATTATAGTCTGCAAATAAACAATGGAAAAAAACTAAGTTAATGGTGATTGATCGGAAGGATTAAAGGAAAAACACATAAAACCATTCCTGGTTATGAAACTGCGGAAAAGTTAGTTTACTTGGTATCCTCGTTGGAAAGCACGAGAGGGTCTTTTCACCCGGATATGAAAAAACTCCTTTTTTTTTGGCGAAAAATACAAAAGTTCCACTTGTACGCACCCCGATTTTATCGATATATCCGTATGGTGCAGAAACCTGGAAAATCAGAAAGTCCGAATAAGTTCGCATAAATAGTTTCGAGATACGGTGTGCTATAACGGAAGTTCTCGTACGTATTATGAAATTTTTTGGTCACGTCGTACGAAAGCACGATGGAATCGAAAGAGCAATAGTTACGGGAAGAATGAATGGTGTGCGACCAAAAGGGGACAGAGTACCAATTAGATGGATAGATGCAGACTGCAGCTCGGATGACATAGATGTGTTCATGATACCAAAGTTCGTCAAGGATGGAGGCAGGAAATAAGGAAGCTGTTACCTTGATCACATATGTATATTTTAATGCGTACGAAAATCTATAAATAAAATAAATTTCAAATAATATATCGTTCGAAGTTTATTTTTAAATTAAATAATTTCATATAAATTATATTATATAATTGTAATACAAATCGTTTAATTTACACGAGTTGCTTCTAAAAACACCGTACGAAGTCCAAAAATATCTCAGATATCCTTATCTGCAGTTATATATCGTAAATTATATCGGTTTTTTTTAATTCTCTGATTTTTTTTACTGTATGCGTCTTTCAGCTTTTTTATATTTTTCTACTAATGTCTTTGAATTCGGTGTGCTCGAAGTAGCTGCTTCGTATACGTTTTCCTTTTAGATTCAACTAGTTCCAAAATTTCATTTAGGTATTTTTTGGTAAATCAATCGGAGTATTTAATTTTTTTTTTTTTTTTGCGAAGTTCTTTACCAACAATTAAATGTAAAAGCAATTCTCTGATGTACATCCAAATTCTTCAATGCTATACGAATCTTCGTTTTTATTTTTGCCCGGAAGTTTATTTTATTCGTCTGTAAGGGACCGAGTATTTATTTTTATTACATTTTAATTTTTTTAGGTTCATGGTTTTCTGTTATTTCTGCTCGCGTTCGGAAACTATTAATTACTATCGCTTGCTGTTCCGGTCATCGTTGAGGTTGTGTGTACGCATTTCACGCGTATGCTTCCTCATCAACGCGTGTTATCGACGGCACGTGCTTCTTCGTCTTATCTTATCTTTTCCGTTGATTAAATTGATCTATGCTTCTATATAATAGAGAGTCGATGTCGTTCTCCGCCAGACTAACCGGTAAACAATCAAGAAGAGGACAACATATTTTAATTCCCCGATGATAATAATAATAATTGCGGGGAAAATTACGGTATTATAACGTACCGAAACCTTAAAATTCTACTTCTATCACTAACACACCATTATTAAACCGGTTATTTTAGCAAGGGGACCCGATACAAATACTTTCGTAATTAAACAGCGTTCGCCTATTAAAAATAATGGCGTAAAGGCGTCATTCCGCAAAGAAATATTGAGAATTTGCAAATTAAAACACGTTTTAGCGGAAGCCAAGGCTATTATGAAACTATCTACAAATGCTCGAGACAATTTCCTGATATTAAAAAAATTCGAACCCTAAAAGAATTTACAATTGTAGTATAAACTAATGAGGAATGGCAGTCGCCCACTCGTAAACATTTAGTTAAATATGGAAAAAAGGCACTATTAGCGGTCATGCAAAATCTGCTGGCCTGCAGAAAAATAGGTTTGCTCCTTTAGCTGACAATTTCAACGAAATAAAATAACAAAAACAATTATCACGAGATAGTCATGACTGAAATTAGGTAGTTTCACCTTTAATTCTATTAAACCACTTCCAATTCATATTGAGTGTGTTGATTTTATTCGATTAAGAAAAAATAAATAAAATTATTAACTTATTTTTAAATCTAATATCAACGGTATCGCAATTAAATCTGAATTACAGTTACATTGTTGAATCCATTTTGAGTGGTTATAAGACACATTCACCCAACTACATCAACTAATGCGATCACTGAAGAACTAATCGGTATGTGGGATATTTAGTTGAATCGGTTACAAATATAAATGCATAATAAGACAAAAATGCTATTACCATTGTCAATTTTAATCAACATCCAAATAATGCAAATATATTTAAGGAAAAGTATTCACTAGACACAGTAATTAAATTAGAGGAATCTCGCAGACATAAAACTATCAGTGTCATCGATTCAAGTCATATGGGCATACTCCGATTTGGATTCCGGCATAATCATTCAACTATTGCCACCGTGTTGTTGACAATATCTCGACAGCGCTAGAGCGGAAATAGTATTGCTCAGCTGTTTTTCTCGATGTTTTCCTCGCGTCTTCGATCGTGTCTGGCATCCTGGCCTTCTCTTCAAACCTATCATTCATCCGTCATACTATTTAACCAAAAATCATATCTACGGGACAGATTTTTCTGTGCCAAGTATGGCAGCGCAAGCTCGTAATTCCATGATATTCAAACGGAAGTTCCACAAGGTAGTATTATGGGTCTTTCCTTGTATTATGTTTATGCTACAGACATACTGGTTCGATATTATATACTTTTGTTGACAACATATACGTTCTCTCATTTAATTCTGACTCGATTGTTGTACCAAATAAATTTCATGAGACCGTTAACTGTAGCTTAACCTGATAGAGAATCAAGATTGATCAAACTAAAAGCAGACACATTACTTTTACTCTACGTAAAGGGCTTACGCCATCGGTCCATCTAGATGGGACATTCATCCTCAAGTTAACCATGTTGAATACCTTGCATTTTGTCTTGATACAAATCTTACCTGGCGTCAACAGATTACTAATAAAATTAAAGATGCGCGGAAGCGATATGGTCTGCTCGATTGTCTTTTTAGAAAACAGTCAAAACGATCGGTTGAAAAGAACGAACTATACAACTCAGTCATAAAACCAATTTGAACTAATGGCAATGAACCATATGGCACTGCTAAACGTCAGGCGATTACAGTCAATGGAATAGAATATTTTACGTCTGATTATAGATGCCCCTCGGTTCGTGTGAAATCAATCTATACACGTTCCAACTTGCGGATTCAAACTGTTTCAGAAGTTGCCAAAAAAAAAAAAGATGCAAGCTCTTTTTCAGCAGACTACTAGGCGCCACTAATCCAGCTATTCTACAACTTCGTAATATGCCACGCGATTCATCATTATGGTTGAAGAGAAACTGTACAAAGGGATAATCTTAAAACTTCCTTCCCTTTCATTCCTCCTATATATAAGTTCTGGTCAATGAAGTATCTGATTCTGTTCTGTTACTTCATCAGATTTACTTATTGCACTCAGTGCAGATTGTAAATAAAAAAGGAAAATAAAAATATTATGTTAATTTTTCGATTTTGTCTCATTATGAAAAACCGTTTTTATTTTATATTAACCGAGCGCGAGTCGATGATCTGTCCGGCAATCAGTTCCGCGATATACTCTGATAATGTCTGATACGGCCGATTGCTCTGTAATTACATTACCAAGTGATGCCATTATTTCGAGCGTGCGTGTTGCTGCGTGTTTCTATATTTCATCTTCAGTCGAAATGATGTATTGGCTTAGTCGTATTCTGTGCATAGTTATAAAAGTAAGCTTCATTTTATTTCGGTTCCAACTCAGTGCATACTTATTACTCCAGTCAGAGGAAACGATTATTTCCAATACGAGCTTTGAAATCGTCGAGTAATATTATTAAAAGTTGGTGCGTACACAGATATCTATGGTAACGTTCGTTTTCTATTTAAAATCGAAGTGTAATTATTCACGCCTATTTGGAGACTACTTTAGTTTTTCGATCGTGTTATTTTCAATTGCAAAATCCACGCCTTGTATTCTTGATTTAGGGCTGTTACTGCCTTTTGGAATAAAAGGGGCAATCATTTTTAAGCTCTTTTTCATCAGCTAGTCTAGTTTCACCGAGAACAATAACGTCAACATTTACATCATACTGCAGGTAATGCTGTTGTTTGCTCAGGGAGAGCTGAATTGTCGTCGTCGTCTAACAAAGTACTGAGAAGATAGAGCGATGTAAAGGCTTGGACTCACACCTCGCTGAGAATGAAACAGTCATAGGATTTTGTAGATTTTTACTCTACTGGAATATAAGAAATATAAAGTGTGAAAATATTAATTTATATAGGAAATTTATAAAAATAAAATTAAAAATACAGTCTGATATAATCTAGCGATCAGAAATGTAAAATGACGAAATACTAATTTAGATATACGATTTATAAAAATTAACAAAATGAGAAATAGTATTTGTAAAATAATGTGATAGTGAACGTGGTAAACGACACAATTTATAATCAGCAACGCAAACTTTATATATAAACGTACCGAAAGCATAGAAAATAAAAATATCAAAGAACTTCCGTCTAGTATAAAAATCGATGTTTCGACAGTATCTACTATAACCATTATACACACAATCAACGCAGCAACAATACCTTTGCAATCAGCACACATCTTTTGATCTACTAATATACCTGTTATCGGCAATGGCGTTTATACTATTACACAAATAGTTGGTCTGTCAAATCATATAATTTATTTATTGTTTCACAACCCCCTGATAACGTACAATACTTAGATACAAATACTTCTATAATCCACCAATATTATAAACAAAACTTTCCAATTATAACAGGAGACACACCTGACAGTTTATATCAAATAGATGAAGAAGATGATAAAAAGCTAATAAATGACTGGAAAAAAGTGTATACAAAAGAGGAGACGGTCTGTTGCTTCACCTGATGACTAAAATAAATAAAAAATTAATAATAGATTTGAGATACTTTCACCAGAAGGGTATACAGAGAGCAATTTACATAAACAAGGTCATAAATCCTATAATCCCTAAACCTCGGGGCCAATATTTGTTCACGGAAATAATATACGAAAACCAACACAAAGGCCTGAACAAAATCACTCATTAACAAACCGTGAAGCAAATCGACAGAGATTATCATATACAAAATCAGCTTGATGTCTTTTTATCCGAGTTTAAAGCAATGTTTCAGCAATTAATCCGACGAAACAGCATGGTTCTGTCTATGCTCACTATGTCAATTCAGACGTTGGTAAAATAATGCCTTGCCTATCTTAAGAAAGCCCAGTGGAATGCGAATGATTTTAAAGACCATCAGACAGCAACAGAACTATTCTTAAATTTTAACGATTTTGACGTAATTTTAATTGCTGAAATTTCTCTCGCAGAAAAAAAGTAAATTCAAAATCAACAATTACACCATTTACTCTCGGGCACATCCCTCGTGTAAAGCACAGGGCGGCTCAGTCATATTGATTAAATTTAACACTGTACACCGTGAACTGATTCACTTTAAAGAAGAGAATCTGCAAGAAACCAACCTAATTGTACAGACGACAAATGGCCAGCTTGTGCTATATTTATTATTATAACAACGGTCAATATATATAAAATATTTGGGTAGAAGATTTGTAGCTGGAGCAGACTTGAACGGTAATAACGTACAACGTGGCGGTCTAGGCTAATAACAACAACAAGAAGGCGCATCTTTAAACAAACTCTAGATAACCGCAATATACATTTTAAACAAACTAGAGAACTAACATATTGACCAAGTGATACTTATAAAATATCGGATTTGCAGTATAAATGCTAGTTATTATACTGAAATCAATCATTTGATCTGTTTTCCCACTCAGCAATAATCTTAACACTTGGTGATTCGGTAATATGTAGGGAAAAATAAATACGCTTATATAATAATAAAACTGACTTGGGGATCATTTAGGGAATATCTAAACGTGAAATATCTTTATAATTTCGGTTAATATTATCGATTTCGTGTTTTCATTCTTTACCCGAATAATGATTTTTTATCGCCGTTTTTATACGTTAAATCTTATTACGAATTTATCTGCCTGTTTCTCGTTTTCACATTAATTACAACTTAATTTTAGACTATTTTTCATTTTACTTTTATAAATTATAAATCTAAATTAGTATTTTTACATTTGATATTTATTATACATTGTTCATATTTATATATTTTCTTTTATGTTCACTTGATAATAATAGCCGAAAAGCTTTTTATTTTTATAAAACGTTTAGTGATTTTAAATCCTTTCTTGTTGCTTTGTTGTCTTTTTATATAAATTTTTTAAATACGGACTTTAATGAAATCGATGTATATGTATAAAGTGTTCATGCATCTTGTTATCTATATATAACATTTATTTTTTGCTGTTATTATATGCTATTTCGTTGCGATATAATACAACGATATCATTGCAATATACATATATATATATATATATATATATATATATATATATATATATATATACATATACACATAAATTGATTACGCGCACGTGGACTTTGATCGCTACTATCCAGTCATCGATATCGGAGACATCTAACCTTTTCTAATGCGTATTACTATTATTATTCGAAATCGTATGTATTATCATTTATTTATCATTCGCGTAATTTTCACGATTCTGTACATTACTTCCGTGTTTAATATTATTATATCGTGCTATGCTTATTTCAGTAATCTTCTCAAGAATAATGCGTCAGATTATTACGGATATGTAACATAAATAATCAATGGTACGTGCATAAAGAGATAAAAATTCGAATTGGAAAGGCTAGAGGCGCATTTTTAAAACTAAAATAAATATTAAATAGCAGAAATATAAAATTAGATCTGAAAATAAGATTAATAAAATGCTACTCATTCTCGGTAATACGGGTGTGAAAGCTAGGTAATATACAAAAGTAATGGAGCGAAAACTGGATGCCTTCGAAATGTGGTTGTATCGTAGAATTATCCGCGTAAAGTGGACAAATAACCTAACACGGAAGTATTATAACGCATGAATAAATGCAAGGAAGTAGTAAAAGAAGTTAAGCCTCGTAAATTAATCTATATTTAGGTCACGTAATACGACATCAGGAATGATATAGCCGGCTCCACGTGTTAATGCAGGGAAAGATTACAGGAAAAAGACGATGGGGAAGAAAAAAGATAACCCGGTTACAGAATGTGTCGGATTTGTACAATTTACCACGAATAAGTTTGTTCCGAGCAGTTTTAGACAGACGTAGGACTGCCAGCATGTTAGCCACAGTTCGATAGCGGACACGGAACCGTCATGATGATGATATATATATATAAATTGATTACGCGCACGTGGACTTTGATCGCTGCTATCCAGAGTCATCGATATCGGTGACATCTAACCATATCTAAGGCTGTGATTAAAAAACTTTTAGTGATTCTGTTTTATTTTGTTTGTTTATAATTAATTAATAAAATCACTAACTCTCCAATATATTCAACTTTTAATAGAACCTGAACCAAGCTTGGGAGATATTTACCAATTTTGATGAAGAATTTATTCAAAAATCTGTTTTATAAATGAAATTTATTGTAAATTAATCTAAAATTGAAATTACGTTTGGCTAGTGAAATATGTATATCAAATTTTAAGTTGTCGTTATATAAACACATTTGGTTTTTCATATATACAAAAAGATGTAATAATTTTAGTTCGCACTTGAAAATGACGTAACTGTCGAAAAGCTTCGAGATTAAAAAACTTTTAACGATTGTGTTTTATTTTGTTTGTTTATAATTAATTAATAAAATCACTACTCTCCAATATATTCAACTTGTATTACTATAATTATCGGAAATCGTATTTATTATCATTTATCATTCGCGTAATTTTCACTATTGTTTACATTAATTCCCTGTTTAATATTATTAGATGGTGCTATGCTTTTTTCAATAATCTTTTCTAGAATAATGCGTTAGATTATATTACGTATGTTTTTTCAAAGTTCGATGATACCGAGAGGAGGACTGATTAACATCGCTACATTTTTTATTAATTTAACGTCAAATTTATTATCCGGCATATTTTACTTTAATAATCTCTTATCTTTAAAAAATTATATTAGGAAATTTCTCGGTATTACGTTGTGATTTACAACTAAATATATAAATTTTCAGCGCATAACATTATTATTTATACCTACCGCTAATATAAATATGTTAAGTTACTTTCTCTTAAAACATCAATTTATATATATATATATATATATTTTCTAATTTTTCAAAAATTATTATCGAAATAGTCATAAAATTTACACTCGAATTTTCAATCTCATCGAAGATTTTAATATTACCGATTCTAGAAATGAAAATAATCATATTGTCGAGAATTCATTATTACTAACGTAATAGAGCAGAATACATATATATATTATATATATGCGAAAAATACTGGCTTACTCTCTATGGAAAACGTAGAGACGAACGGTTGTTGAAAAATAATAAATATAAAGAACTATTGAAACAAAATATAACACAAGAAACTAGTCTTTCGATATTAAGAACAATAATAATCTATAAATCAATCAATCAATCAATTTATTTATTTATAATATTACACAGAACGCTGTAGGCTGCCTCCATCCTTGACGCGATCGTCGGCATGTCGAACACATTTTGAAAATGTCATCCGAGCTGCCGCAGTCACTGCATCTGTCCATCTAATTTGTACTCTGCCACCTTTTGTTCGCACACCATTCATTCTTCTCATAAAAAATCTCATAATACGTACGAGAACCTCCGTTATTAATCTCCTGGTTGTATGAATTTCGAAATAGACGCATTAGTACGCTTTTCCATTCACACGACACGAAGGAGCCGCTTCCAGCACTATATTTCGAAACTATTTATGCGAATTTATTCGGAATTTCTGATTGTCCACGTTCCTGCACCATAGAGAAATATTGAAAAAATTCTCACCTTCAGAGCTTCCTTTGCTTCCCAACGAGGATCCCGAGTAAACGAACTTTTCTACAGTTTTATAACCAGGAATAGTTTTATGTTTTTCCTTTAATCCTTTCGATCAATCACCATGAACTTAGTTTTTCCATTGTTTATTTGCAGACCATAACGTCTAGTTATATCATCTAATTTCTTCAATAATCGTCGCATTTTTTCCATATTAGGTTACCAATAAGATATAAATATATATACATAAATATGTAGGCAATTTATTAACAAGCGCTCAAAAAATTACTAAATAAATTTAATTTGATTTGACGTAGTAACGTACAAATATAGTTGTTTTTTTTCTCGTTTTAAACGAGAAGAAAATAGTTTTCCAATAAAACCCAAAGACGATACATAATACACATATCATCATCATCATCATATATATATATGTGTGTGCGTGTAAGTATAGGTACGCATCATCGGATCGTAATTGCGAAATATAAATTAAAAATTTAGCGAAATAAGAAAAGAAAATATAACTAAAGCGCACGGATGATGGGAAAATATCCGAAGGGTTATGATGGAAATTAAAGTTGAACAATTAGTACAATTAACGGTTATGTATAGTTCACGTTTAAAACAGAGTGAACGACAATTATCTAAATGGTCTGGTTAATAATTTACAGTTGCTAATTGTTATGGTTGGTTTCAGTAAGCCTCAGTGTGTCAGTGTGATCTCTACACGTGTATTTACATTTAATATATATACACTACATATATATATATATATATATATATATATATATATATATATATATATATAATGATGTTGTCCACTGTCACAAACTGTATATCCTGTTTCCATCGTTGTTAATTCTTGCTCGACCCCTCGTATAATCTCCGGTTAAAATGTTATTATTACCTAAAAAACACGCACGTTTAAGTTGTAGTAGTAACGGCCGATGATTGAAGTATTACGGGCTACGCGAATATACGACAGAAATTAAACGTAAGATTTCTAATTAAAGATTATCGTCGTAAAAGAGAAAGTTGAACTGGCCGAAAGAACTTCTAACTGAAATCCTTAGAATACTGCCAAGATGGTCTTTTACCACCTACCACCGCACACGTTATTTTTTCAATTGTAAAAAATTCCTTATTCGGTCGCTAATTCCTCGTAGGCGACAAGCTTTCGTTCGTCCGCTCTTAGCTCGAACGGTATTCGGATTTTGAAAATAAGATGCCATCGTCCCGGATAATGTGACCCTCTACTTCGCGATCGTCGTGTATAATTTATTCTACCGAAAAATTAGCGACTACTTCCTCGGTTCCATCGCGTTCGCCTATATATACGATGACAACATTTTGGAGCCACTTCTGCGTATAACAGTCTGCGTCGTATAATTATTATGATTATTTTGTCTTTAATTGAGTTTACGTACGAACACTAAAATTTACATTTTCATACAAATATATCATACATAAGATAACAAAAAAGATGGGGAGAAAAAAAAAGAAGAAAAAACTCAATCCTGGATATATTGCAAAGATATTGTTGTTATTCAGGCCCAATAGGTAGCCATGAGATGACGAACAGGTTAGAAACTGTCTGTAGAACATTGTTTTTCTAAGAATGCTTACTAACCGTTGACGAGTTGAGGCCGGCCTCTGTAATGAGCGATCTCATTCATGCGTAATGATTCGAGTTCTTCTCATTGTAGAAGGAAACACACATGCTCGCGTAATCATAGTTTCGTTATATTTAGGAAGTATAACATCGTCAGACGACCGAAGCATAGAGGAATATAAGAAAAAGAATAGGTTTCGTGAAAATATTCCTGTATCAAAAACGAACACTTCAGTTTTATTAGAAGTTCTATCTGAAGCGTAGCGTCTTATGGAGCATAACTCTCATGATGTTGGGGCGTCGGATGTTAACGATACATTGGACGAATAAAAAATCATCTAACGACGAATTCTTCCGCGTGGTGGTGTTAGTATCGTTATTATTTTTCATTATTTTTGATTATTTATTTTATTCTTATTTTTTACGTGTTTTTTTTCACAATTCTCCATCTGATATATACATAAATCTGCGAAAACTTCGTTACGAACGTATTCGGAATCTTCTTTCAAATAAGAGATAGCCTGGCGTCGTATGTGAGTTATTTTTCATTAAAATAAATACGTTCTGCCTCATACAGAAGGTATTCTCAGGTTGTTAAACCTTCGATATAAGCCAGCGTGGGATTTTCATTTTCAAGTGTAACTTTACATTTAACATTTTATTATTACACATAATTCCGCATCAACGTACGAAGATGCCGAGTAAACTGAAATTTCTTCCTGACGATCTCGTAGGTATAGACACACTTTCTCGGTACATCGGCATCTGAGGAAGTAAATTATATACGGATGATTGCGATTGCTCCCGTTAGTGTCGAGATAATAATCATATAATAATGAGAACGATGCTGAGATTAACTAGTACATAATAATAATTATATATATATATATATATAACAGGCATCGATGAGATATGAAAAGCATCTCAACTGACTGTTTGATACGCAATTTGTGATGTATAACAATACGAGAAAGAAAACTAACAAGCCGTACGACGGGAAAAGCTTTTCGTGGGAAACAAGACAGGATATGCCGGTTATTACGTATCTCTAACACACACGCACGAGCGTAAACGCTACAGTATCATATTGTATTTGTAATAGCTCAGGCTGCTGACAGAGAGAGCATACGGGATTATTGGCTGATGGGGGTAGAACGATTAAGTGATGTGTTTATTAAGGATATTAATTGTTTACTGCTTGTTCAATTGAGATTCATCTTGTATATTTCCTCATTACTTCGGAACGTACACGTACAAGCAGGAAGGTATTAACCGTCAACATAACTTTAACTTCTTGTAAAAAAAAAACATAATAAAAATGCTGGCAAATTGGATCAATGCTAACGTCGTATAAACATATACGTATATATCGACATACATCGCAAAATTCAGTATTATATAGCGAAGATTTAATGGCTTCGTATGAAGATAATTTTCTGTGTCGCATTCGCACGGTTATTAACAAAGCATGCGCCGACATTCGACATTCGACATTCAGATCACCGACTTCGTCTGATGATAACGTCTATAAGAGTCAGTGTGTGTGTGCCAGTGTGTATAGTAATTCAAATTGGACGAAGCGAGTCGAATCGGATCATCCGTCACTTCGGTTTACCATCGATATAAGGTGAACGAACTATTTATGTCATACGGCCTCTGTACGGTGTATGTTAACGTAAAATTATCGAAAATTAACAAGAAAATCGTGTACTTTTCATTATCAATCTACGTGCGCCATAATGTAATCTAACTTAAGTCGTAATTATAATATATGGATATTACATATTTTATAAACAACGGCAGATCTGTCGACTGATGATACAGATAGTGCGCAGTCGCCTCTTACTAGGTACTACCAATTGCAACCGTCTCTCCCTAGATTTCCATGGTTCTACTTTTTTCAAAACATTCAGCGGAGACAATTGTACTTATCAGCAGATTGCGGTTTGGGCACTGCTTGTTTCCGGACCGACTATTCCTTATGCATTTTAGAGAAAATCCTTATTGCCCTCTACATGGCTGGTAGTGCAAAATCCTGATCACGTATTCTTCGAATGCCCTTCTCTAACAACACTACGCTCTGAACTGTATCTTAAATTAATGCGCGTCTCGTAATAGTCCTCCTTATAACGTATTGTCCCTTCTTTATATTGAGAATCTCCACCTGTTCCCCGACATATATTTCTAGAGAAGTTGTCCGAGTTTATAGAAATATGAGTTAGCAATTATTACAGTATCACGTTGGGTAAGCTCTAAGGGCATCTCCATAAAAAAAAAAAAAAAAAAAAAAAAAACTACGGAACAGCCTAGATAGACTGTATCATCAAAAGTGGAAACTGAACATAAATCCGGAAAAGTCCGTGTACACGTGTCATTTTCTGATAGAAAATATAATGATAAAGAAGTACGGAGAGGAAACAGCGTGATACGAAGAAAAAATTATGTAAAGTACCATACATCCGGCCAGAGAAAACTAACGTGGAAAATTCGTATACGAACAAAAAACAACAGAGAAGGAAGTAGGATACAATTCTGAATTATCCTATCAAAACCGATTACTGGTGTAGAAAGTTTTATTGAAGCCAGTCTGAAGTTACGCCGCACAAATTTGAGGATGGGCAAAGAAATCAAATAAATCGATAATCCAGCGCTTCATATGTGTCCGATAAGAACATAAAGGATCTATTAATGTTTATGTATTGGAGTGATTTTATGAATTAACAAAACAAAATCAAAGTTAATCGCTATAAAAATTTATATTTATGCAAAGCTTTTCGACTATAACGTCATTTTCAAGCGAATAGGTTTTTGTATTTGCTTGATAATGACTTTATAGTCGAAAAGCTTTGCATAAATATAAATTTTTATAGCGATTAACATTGTTTTTATGTTGTTTTGTTGATCTAGTTTTAAAATTTCATAGATTGGTAGGTTATCGCTGTATGTACCGTTCACACGTGATTATTAATAGATACCATTTATTAGATAGCCTCTGAAATGGCTAGTTATAAATTAGCGTTTGACGTGAAAAGAAATAATTATATATTTAACTGTGCCTTAAATTAGTCTTTAGATTTTATTTGCGGGTGTTTATTTCACCTTTTTGCTTATATTACACGTGTACTTGCATTAACGGACTAAAATATTGTATTATTTGTATAACGTTTAATGTACTTAATTAACCGATGATTATATAGCTGTAGCTATAATTAGAGGTAGTCATGGATAGAAATAAATTTCAGATATACCTCGGCGAACCACTGCCAATCTCCGAAGCGATAAGTTCCGCACTCGTGTCGACAATGAAATCCATAAAATCACCTCGAACAACGGATGAATTATCAACCGAAGATACGAAAGATATTAATAAATGGAAAATAATGTGGGAAAAGCATTCTAATTTAGTGGTCGATCCGAGAAATGAAGTTAAAGGAATGGATTTACCATTGGAAGACCCTCATTATTAGGGAAGATGTTGGTATCTAAAACAGAAATTGGATATAACATCTGCCGCATGACAGAATATATTAGAAGACAGTTTTAACATTAGAAGATGTTAACAAACTTGACAACGAAGACATAAGCTGGCTAACAAATTTAAAATTACAATTATGAAAATAACCGACGATTATATACCATAAGAAGATTGTATAATATGTACTATATTGCACATTTGGACGGAATTCTATATTCCATTCTATATTATTACAAAGTTATAATCCATATTAGATATTATCACACGTGGAAACAGAGCGTGTCGAATAAGCTTACCGCATATTTAAATGAAGTATCATTATTATTATTTTTAAATTTTTGAATTTATTTATTTTTAAATTAAAAGAACAATAATTTTAATCAGTTTTTATATTATACGGAAATTTTTATTTTCTATTTTTGAACAAATTTTATGTCGCTGATTTATTGTGCTGCTTATTACATTCGATATTAAATTATTTTACAATCAAACATCGGCGTATTTTTCACTTTGCTATTTTTTGTTTAATGCATCCAAATTACTTTCATTCTGTTTTTTTCTTTTCTTTTTTTTATTTTTTTATATATATATTTTAAAATGTATATATCTTTATATTTAATTTTTTATATCCACTTGATAATTGCTTAAGAAACAAAAATCTTTGTCGGCTTTAAATATATACTATTCTTTGTGTGCATTTGGTTGCGGCACAATAAAATATATGGACTCTCTACATCACCAGTTCTAGAAACTGTTACGTATAAAATTGTCCACGCGAAAAACATTCTGATCTCAAATCGATACCAAGATTCGCTTAAATATCTGCCCCTGTGCTATTTATTGATTTTGATGGCAAAAGTGAGTTTTATCGGAAACTGTAATCTTTCAAATTCGAATGGTAAATCAGATGGATACGGAGTATCAAGGCTTTCAGAAATCGAGAAAATGGCGCTATTGAAAATACCAACATTAATACTAATATTAATACTAATACTAACTAATAATAATAACGTAACGGAAACTTGATAAGAGTTTGGAATTTATGGAAACGTTCGATCAACAAATAACGTCGTTTTGATTATTTCTCGGTTTTTAAAATGGAACGTTGCCGTATCAAAATTTCTATACACCTACACACACACATATATGCATTATATATAAAGATATATATATATACATATGTATATATATATTTGTAGAACAGTTTTTATATTAAATATTCAATTCATCAATTAATTATTATAAATTAATTGTTTAATTGAATATTTAATACAAAAACTGTTTTACAACGTTTGCTGTCATGCTCGCAATTACAGTAAAATAATTACTCTAAAAATGATAATTAATCGAATTATGGACATTGAAACTATCCTATGTCCTGTTCTGTGATGCAATCATGTGGAAATGGTATAGTAACGATTGATAGCGTAGGTTTCTCAAAAAACGCATACAAGGAAAACCCGCTATATAATATATATATATATATATATATATATATATATATATATATATATATATATATATAATAATTACAATACCCTGTATTTCCCGCTTTAAATTAAAATTTACAAATATTATTTTCTTAACGCTAAACTAGTATTAATATATATAACTTTCTTAATGCTAAACTAATATTAATATGTATAAATTTTCTTAATACTAAACTAACATTATTATGTATAGCTTTCCTTAACGCTAAACTAATATTAATATGTTTAACTGTATATTATAAAAATTAAGCCCGTGGACGAGCATTGGCCTCTTCCAATTTATTAAACGTTTACATATTTTTCTCTTAACCGTTTCCAGTCGATCCGATTAAGTGCTTTACGCATCCAGACTGCACTTGCGTATTTGACAATATCGCTCTTCCATCTCATTTTTGGTCTATATACATATATGGATAGTGAAGAAAATGGGCAGAAGAAGAATTCACAGTTCCGAAACATGGTGCTAGCGCAGACTCCTTAGAATTCCGTGGACAGCAAGATGAATTGGTATTGCGAGAAATTGGTGTCACACAAAGACTGTCAATGATTGTCGTAAATAGAGTATTGAAATTCTTTGGACACATAATACGAAAACAGGAAGATATGGAAAGCAGTATGGTCATGGGGAAAATTAATGGAAAGCGGTCACCGGGAGGAACACCTATGAAATGGACATTATATTAAAAACAACAGGCTTGCCATTCGCTTAATGTGATCGAAATGAATGGCGGAAAATTACGAAACAGCGGACTAAATGTTAATCACGATACTATGTATAATATATATATATATATATATATATATATATATATATATATATATATATATATATATATATAATAAATATTTAGTGATTTTAACTACTTTTTTGTTGCTTATTTTTGAAATATTATTAGGATATTTTATATTCGTGTTCGGACAATTTTACTGACCAAATTTAACTTTTTTTCGCGAAACAAAACGTGATGATGATAATAATAATGATAAATTTTATTATAGTATTTTATTAAATATTTATATATACATATAAAATATAAAACATAAACCGATTTAAATTCCAGACGGATAAGGTTAAAGCCGTATGTATTTTTAAAAAAAAATACATACATATTTAGGTATGTATATACATGTTTATTTCATATATAATGGAAGTAGGATATTACCGAATCTGGAAACATACAATAAGCCAATAAAATGCGCGAAATTCTACTGGAAAAAAAATGGATACGGTTTCTTTCAATGGTAAAATAACAAAAAGAAAAAAATTATTATAATTTTTTCTACCACGTCAAGCTGTACGAAATCTTCAATAGTCGAATATTGTTTGCGCTATTATTAAGACGAGAAGCGAAATTCTTAGTACATACTCCTGCGCTGAAAAAGAAAGGCCTATTATTATTATTATTATTACTAATATTAATACTATTATTATTAATATGATTATTAATAGATTCCTGCCGTCGTAAAATTTCAATCATCCAACAGGTATGAGAAAGAGGTAGTTTATAAAGCAGGTACACAGTAGTACGAGATGTGAGAAAGGTGGATTATAGAAAGGTGCAAGAAGAGATTTATACTAAAAATTGTCTGCAACCGTATAAAAGCCGAAACAGCTGATCCTTACACTGTGCACCTGGTGTATACTAAGCAGACATCCCCAGAGCCATTCTGTAAACATCTGCCTTACCTATCTCTATGCGTATTCCTTTATTTTTCTTCTTTTATACATAAATGGATAATATATATCTATATAAATATATATATATATATATACACGAGGAATGAACACACTTATATGGGACGACCTTCCCGCCAAATTACACCTGTTAATTTAAGAAGAGGCACTTTGTTCTTGGCGTGTCCTAAAGTTTCTTAATATATTCGATGTGCACTTACTATCGACAATTTCTCTGCTATTTCCCCATATTCCAAGTTATATCAAAATTTCTGCGCAACGACATTATCGTAAATTGAACTGGATAATAGGTGATTATTATTTTTTTAATCATTATTATTATATTCAGGTTGAACCTCGCAAAACTTTTATTCGGAAAACACGGCTTTAATTCGATTTTTGATATAAAATCTTTCATTAAATCTGTACGGGATCTAGAGAATAAATTATTTAGATTCCACAATCTGAGTCTAGAAAACTAGAACCGACTTAAGTGGCGATTGGGATATCGATCAGAAAATAAAACCATAAATGGTTATTTTTAATATCGAAATTTCTTCCATTCCTATTTTCGTACTGATTTTGTTATATATATGCTAATATATGTGTGTTATATGTATGTGTGCTTGTATTATATCACATATATATATATATATATATATATATTCATCGGCTTATAGTTCGATATACATTTATATTTACGTATAAAATGGGCTAGCGTTCGAGGCACAAATTTAATGCAACGCAGATGAGCGTACCCTAACGGAATTATCTGCAAACTGTCTTATTCGCGATAATTAAAAGTTACGTAATGATAAAAATCGTTTTATAAACTTTTATATATATATATATATATATATATATATATATATATATGTATATGTGGGCATTAGTGATTTCACCCAGGGGCTATAAGAAATGGATGATTTGTCTTATTAAATATTTATACTACAGGCTGTGATGTGTAATTGAATATGATAATATATATGTTATTGTTCTTTGAGCTAAGTATCTGAGATAAATAGGGAGTGGGATTCCTTTACTTATAATATGTGACTGAAATTTCGATTGATATATTCCATAATAACCGCAACTGAAAAATAAGCGGTTTTCTTCGGCTATCTAGTCTACGTTGCACGAATGGGTACACAATAGCGAAGTTGTCTACCGCATCATTCCAGTGGATATCGTGCATCCGGACAAATTTGAAACGTGTTTTAAGGGATAGATTGTAAATATATCTTAGAATATCGTAGACTGATGTAAAATAGCGAGGCTATTAAATGAGGAATTTCAAATAGCTTTGAGAGCGCTACGTGAACCCGTAAAATTTACTAGATTCCGACTGATATTTGCCGAAGCGTAAAAGCGGAGCGCCCTGAGAATAACAAGGCGGTCAGCCGTGTAAATATAGAAGAAAATTTAGGAAGTTTAAAGGTTTTTGTAACGTACAAGGAAAGAATAATAAATGCGAAAACGAATCCATCGGTATGGATTTAGAGCCATCAGCATAAATATGCCAATAATCTTGCCAATGAATCTGAAGAACCGTATCAACTGATTCGTGTGCAGTCATTAAAGGTGTCGAAGTCTATAGATATGTGTAAATAGTTAATTTCGAATGGTAACTGAAAATAAATCGATGGAAAGTGAAGAATTGTACCGTCTTCATAGTTAAATAAACGTTTGGCATTTGTACGAAAGAGAAGACGTTTTATGAAAGCAAATCCCCATTTCTGCGATAACTGACGGAAGATTATGTATGCTTCTTGGAAAGCACTAAATTCAAGCATATACTTATCACGTAAGAGTTGCCGTCCAATGGAAAAGGGGGAAATTTTACATTCGAGTTTTAAAGCGGCCAATGAGGTGGATCGCATACTCTTCAAAGCCAGACCAAGACCGGCATTTTATAAAACGTTCAGATTGTTTAACGAATTATTACCGTAAATAAAACTGCCATATAACTCTACGTATGTAGGATTTATTAAGCATTGAAAAGGGATCACCTACTCAACCATTGCAGGACAAAACTTTAAAAATATGCAATCTTTCGAATATTTTTTATAACATTTAGATGCGATCCGACTGAAATAGTTCGCTATGAGACTTAGATATTTATAAGAAGTCGTAGTTGATCGGAGTACCATCTATATTTATCTTAGCCCATTTTCGTAGTAAACGTATCGTCTGAAAAAAAATCAGAACGTTTATTTTTGAATATTTCATATAAAATATTACAGAATGAATTTATTGAAGGTGTTTCACCTTTTTGATACACGCTTGCGTGCAGCAGCTATTAAACATTAACTGAAATATCGTATAATCGATTGACGAATTTTAAAGGCTTCTAATCTAACCGCGTAAGTATAAAAACACTTCAGTTTTGCAGAAAGTGTTCGGATGGCTTGCAACGGGATTCATCGCGATTATCATGTTGGGTAGCCGTCGATATTATAAGAAGAAGATTGTGCACAGTAATAATTAGAAGGAAAAATAATATGTGGTCGCGTGCCTGCAGGAAGGTGAGAATGAGGGTTGTAGCAGGATGTTTTGCAGAATGCGTTCCACTTGCGGGGACTAAAAAGGGCATGCCCTTTGGGTAGCAGGCTTGGGTAGAATCCCTAGTTAAATACTTAAGAGAATACACGAGAAAACCCGACAAAGACAGATTAAAAGCGAGATAAATTCATTTCGGACGCGAACGTTTGCTCTAGAAATTTTAATCATCTACCTACTGGGCACTAATAAAAGTCGCCGGTTCGGTTTTATTTTCGGGTCTATAACATAAATAGTTACCAGTTTCAATTTAAAATTTATTTCGATTTCAATAATACAAATATAGCGGTATATTTCAAAATGGTAATGAAGAAAGGAAATAATCTTAATAATAAAATAATGTTAATAGTAATATTATAAAAGTCAAATAATATAAATTCAATCAATATATTTCGGGAAAATAAAGCTACAAAAGTAAATATTTGAATATATATATGTATATATATATGTGTATATATGTATGTATATGTATATATAATGTGAGTTAGTAGGTAGCTAAATCGGATATAAATTTAAGTCATTGCGAATAAAAAAATTTTATGGCGAAAAAAAAAAAAAAAAAAAAAAAAAAGTTAAGGCAGCCGTCACAAAGACATTATCGACGTGTGCAGTATCGGACTACGTTACGACGAACGTTCTTCGTTCTAAAATTCGGACGTATTGTTCTAAAATCTAAAAACGTCTAGCGATCGCGTGGTGACATTCACCACCATCGTCACGTTATTAACTGATTTATTTTTGTTCTTTGGACGGATGAGATCGATGATTTTATAAGTAAATAGTAATAGTTGAAGCACTCCGAACTAGTTAATCCGGATAGTTAAAATCGCCATTTTAGATAAGTTTCCTTTTCTTCAGTGATAAACTATGGAACTAACCTAGGCTAATGTTTAACTATGCTAGTAACAATACCGTTTTGAGTTTAACCTTGAACATGTCGATGTATTTCGTTCTTGTTACGAAATAGAAGAAAAATGCGATAACAACTATTCATTTACATAGTTTTCTTTATCTGTAATAAAGCGCATACGTTGTGACGCTTCTGCTTTATACAGCGTACAATCAGTGCTTACAAATACACATAAATACAACTCATATATACACAAATATACATGTATATATAAATATTTGTATACATATTATTTGTATGTATATTATGTGAATTTGTATATATATATATATATATATATATATATATATATATAAAACGTGCATAGCGTGTTGAGCACGGTGGCTTTCCGTCTAATCGCCGTAGTTAAGCAACGGTACTAGGATGGATGACCGCCGGCTCAATGTGTTGTGTGTATCTCCCAATTTGCCTGACAACACGGAAGATTAGGCTATTTTCTCCCTAATTTATTAATTGGAGAGACCTATGTCCAACAGTGGACCGATATATGTAAAAATATATATATATATAAATAATTTTTGTTTTATTATTCTATTTCCCTCGTTGCCGAGTATGAGTGCTGCAACTGTCATTTATGTTTATGACGAATATGGGATACCAGACCAGTACGATGCTTTACCTGGAGACGGCTTAGATAGCAAACTATCTACTGTTGTTGATCGCCTGCAATCGAACTCTGGTTGACCAGCAGATTTTTCCACTTGGTTTGGGACGTGACCTTCAGCGCCGGCATATTTATATATTTTTTATATATTTCTGTTTTGTGCATTCACTTCCCAATCAGTTTTTCTTGGGTTTATTGCAACGATTTTCAGATCATTACAGAGTACATTTTTAAAACGCAATTTAAATCTTCCACCATGTCTTTTTCTGGTTTCTAGAACACCGTATAGCTTTTTCTTTAGTACGCGGTCATCGTGCATTCGCAAAACATGACCGACACATTTCAGTCAGCATTTGCGGAATAGATTTAACTGCTACTAGAGCTAAAACTATCTTGTTTGATGCGAAGCGTTTCCAGCTTATTTGCAGTATTCTCCTTCTCGTGATCAGATGACAGACTTCCAGCTTTTTAACGTGCTTCTTCATAGTTGGTCAAGTTTCCGTACTTCATTGTTGGCACTATGATAAGCTTTTTGTTTTTAAAAAATCTCTGAGTTAATTTACCACATGCAGCATTAACATTTCTAATTCTATAAGCAATTTTGTCGTCCAAATTTTCATCCTTATTTACGTGGCTTCCAAGATATTTAAAAGAGCTCACATTACACAACTTAAACTTATTATCCCCAATGTTGAAATCAGTGGTCACTATTTGTATTTATCTGTAGAATCTCCATTTTTTTCGGTTCATTTCCAAACCGATATATATATATACCTATATAGGTATATATATATATATATATAAAATTCAATTCTAAGACTGATCTTCCATGATGATATTTTTCCAATGTTCCCGATTTTCCGCAGCTCTTTTTAACTATTTATAACTACCGAGCCCTATGTTTCGTAGTAAGGTTAATATGAATGAATGCTTGGATCTTGTACGTCTTCGTTTGGATTTTACCCTCGAAGGCATTTCGAAGTAGTCCTCCGTATCTTTGACCAATCCAGCTTAACCGCGTTTTGCGTATCCGACCTATTAATCTCCTTTTTTCGTTTATTCTATCCATAATGTCTTGATTTTTTATCTTCTCCACCCATCTTATTTTCTGCACTCTCCTCCAGCACCACGTTTCGAACGCTTACAACTTGTCCACATTTAGTCCAAGTACCGACACCATTATAGTGCTGTAGACAGTGTAGACCATACATATACTCTCAGCAAGCATTTTCTCATTGGCATTGATTTTTGTCTTAATATATCTTGTTTCTTCCTAAACGCCAGCTTCGTAAAACCAATACGTGAACTGATTTCCAGCTCACAATATAAGTCCTGCGATTTGTCCTAAATATTTAAATTGCTTCTTTTGTTAAATTTCTTTCTTATCAAACTGTACATATAAACAACCCGGTCTCTTACTGATCATCATTGTTTTCGTTCTGTATATGTTTACTTCCTTCCGGGATTCTTTTCATATCCTTTGAAGCTGCTGTATCATATATATATATATATATATATAAATTACAACCACCAAAAATAAAATATCACAAAAAAACTGCTTAGCAATACGCTTTCGTAATTACTCCATTATTGACGAATTATATTCCGTGACCTTTTCTCCTAGTCATTAAGTACCGATCTCTTTCAATAATACATTTTCAATTTTTTTTTTACTTAACATTATAAATTTTTTACGACTTGCGGAGATGAAAATTTGAAATAATATCTTAGATATAATACTGCTTTTTATATTTAGTTAATTTTATAATGCGTTGTATAAATATTTTTTAAATTTAAACATTCTATATCAAAGACCAGCCTTATTATCAAATTAGATGATATTTTTTAGCATTAAAAGTTTATATACCGACACTGTGACTGAAAGAGTTAAAAAAAATGAACATTCGGGAATCGAGTTTTTATCATAAATTTAAAACTGGTAACTACGTAATTGTGTAAAAAAAATTTCATACGCGTATATAAAATGAATTCAATCACGGCTGCATTTCGTCCTCCTTCGACCGTCAAATTGGCCCAGCGTGTCGTAACAATTTTCATAACGAGCTGATAAAATTTTGTTCGGTTATTGAACCGTAACCCCAAATCGAGAGGGAATTATACGACGAAACTGTGGATATAATATTTTTCACGTGAACTATATTTATTATTTGCCGGGATTAATTTAAATTTTTCCTTTTAAATTGTTTAACTTAAAGTTGTTATAAATTTAGAAATATTCGAATATGTACCTACACACACACACGCACACAACATACGTATACATATTATACAATTATTGGTGGCAGATACATACATATATAATGTCGTGGTATAGTTGCTACAGCGCTTGACTGCATAGGCGTGCTCAGCAATGGGGTTTTGAAGAGAAACGGGTATTTTTAACTAATTATATTTATATTTAATATTTGAATTAATTAATCGACTCCTTTTTTCTTTTTTTTTTTTTTTGGTTAAATTCATCTTAAAAAGGTCAAGAAAACCCGCTATATCAAATTACGATTTTCCAGCTGAGTTCCCTTATCTATAGTGTTTTAACGATGTTTACTATATTTTCATATTCTCTCTCTCACTGTTAATCGTGAATCCCTCGTGGAGATATCGTGATTATGAAAAATCCATCTGCTGTACGCGATGTCGCCATGATTCCCTGTTGCGAGCGATCCGGACGCATTCTGTAAAACTTCCTCCTATTACCGTCCGTACCATGTCTGACCATCTTGTAGGAACTCTTCCCTCAAGAATTCTCGCCTGAAACCCATCTGCTCTTATTATATGACCGAAGTATCTTAATATTCTTCTAATTACTATCGAAGACAATCTTCTATTTGTTGCGCCAACTTCTTGTAATATCGAGTAATTCGTTTTCTTGTCTGTCCACTCCGCCTCCAACAATACATTTCCAGCGCATTTATCTTTTGCCTATCACCTTTCCGTAGTGCCCACGTTTCCGCGCCGTAGAGAAACACCGAGAAGATCAGACTATTGACCAATTTTATTTTCACTTTTTTTTATACAGCCGGATCAGCCCATATACGTTTTAGACGTACCATCACACTTTCTGTTATGTACGTCTATAAATAAATAAATAAATAAATAAAAAGTGTATTTTTACATTTAAAATAAGAAACAACAAATATCGTCTACACGTACCGAAATAGTGTAAAATTCTCCCCGTGTATCGCGATATATAAATATAAAAACAAAAGAAACGAAGCTTAAAGCAAATAAACTGCAGGAAAAACCACCACCAAAACCTGCATGAAATAAGTATATAATAAAATAAAATAATAACATAAAATATAGTATGCGATAACAGACGATCAGAGTAGCAATAAATAGGAAAATAAATAACTATATACATAAAATAAATTTAAACTTAAATAATAACTATATATTATCGGGAATTACGCATCGTAATAATGTATGTTTAATTCTTTTATGTTTATATTTCTTATATTTTAATTGGAGACTAGTGCGAGTGTAGTCTCCTATATTGTTTATAATGGAATACTCACTTAGGGTACAATCATAAAAAAATTTTTTGGTTTGCTGATTTATTACTTGATGCACGTATGGTAATTTCAAAGTTCTGTGCAAACGATCTATCCTAGCATAAAACGGAGCTTTAAGAATAATTCTGCAACATTTATTTTGCATGGCTTGCAATTTAGATAAGTTAGAGTGACTTGCGTAAGACCACACAGGACACGCGTACAACATTATCGGTCTTAAGATACATTTGTAGATAATTAGCTTATTTGCAGAATTAACGTAGCATTTTCTATTAAAGACTGGATATAATTTAAATAAAGAGGCTTGAGTTTTATTAACGGCGTGTTCGATATGTTTAGAAAAGGTAAGACCTTTATCTAGAATAACACCAAGATATTTGATCTTAGTCTTCCATTCTATGGGTATGTTATTTATTATTATAGGAGTTAGAGAGTTTGGTCTTCTTTTTGTAAATAATATTGACCGTGTTTTATCAGTATGTATGTTAATTTTCCATTTATTGAAGTATGATCTTAATTTCTCAAATCCTATGCTTAGCCTTCTTTGAATAGTATCTGTACGATACGACGTACAATATATAGCCGTATCATCCGCATACAACGCCATCTGAAGGTGTTTATCCATGGGAATGTCATTAATAAATAAGAGAAAAAGATAGGGTCCAAGTATACTCCCTCGAGGTACTCCAGCTAGTATAGACCTTTCCACAGAGTTACAATCATTTATTTTTACCATAAATTTCCTATCTGTTAAATAATCTTTAATATAACGATATAATTAGGAAATTTCAGTTGAATTAATTTATATATTAATCCGAGATGCCATGTAGTATCAAAGGCTTTCTTAATGTCTATGAGAAGTAAACCTGTATGTTTATTTTGATTAAAACCATCTGTTATGAAATCAGTAATCCTCGCCAACTGCCTAACTGTTGATAGTTTACTCCTGAATCCAAACTGTTGTTCAATAAGAATATTATTAATTTGTGTAAAGGTTTGTATTCGACTGAGAATAATTTTTTCAACTATTTTGCTAGGACGTAAATTAACCGGATCCGAGGTATTCTTACCAGCCCTAGGGATGGGTATTACTTTAGGCGTTTTCCAAGAAATGGGGAAATGCGAAAGTAGTAACATAGAATTAATTATGATAGTTAATTTAACTAGAGCTTTAATTGGTAGATTTTTAAGGAAAATCGTACAAACCTTATCCAACCCAACTGACTTTTTATTTTTTAGTTTCTTTATATGATTATGTATTTCAGCAACAGTAGTTAGGTCCGCTGCTCTCATTCCATCAGAAGAAATACGTAGATATTTTTTGACATTGGATTTGACTTTGGCATTCTGATAAGCAGATGCCATGTTACAATTCTGAGCATGCACCCCTGAGTATGTATTAGCTAAAAGTTCACTTTTATCTTGATCCGAATAGACGACTTTATCCTGATAATTTAACGGAGGTAAGTATGTCCGAGGATTAGTAAATACTTTGACTGCTTTCCATAGACTATTATCACGGGACGATAACGAATTCAGCTTAGATCTCCAACTATTATTATAGTTTTCTCTTAATTCGTATTTGACTAATCTACGTAAATATTTAAAGAATAACCGATATGTAGGAATACGGCGTTTTTGATATCGACGTCTAATGAAATTTTTAAACTTTATCAATGTAATAAGTCGAGGAGAAATTTTTGTAGGCTTATTCGGGCGAACAGTAATCTTAGGAATAGCTGCATCAGCTGCAGTAAGGATGACATTAGTAAAGCGAATTACTTCTTCATCTAGCTGTTCATTAGTTTTGAAAGGACCTTGTAAAGTTAAGTTATTGGAAACATAATGTCTAAATAAATTCCAGTCAGCCTTTTGAAACACATACTTGGAATGAGGAGTAAATACAGACGAGTTATTACTTGTGGTGTTTATTTTAAACACGATAGGATTATGATTCGAACTCAATAATGGTAGAGAAACTGGTTTAGATACCTCCTGAATATTTTTTACTAATACAAAATCGATAATGCTAGGGTGTAGTCGAGCGTTATCCGGATAAAACGTCGGCTCATCCGGAGTTATAATATGAAAATTAAATTTATCGGACATGTTACGTCTAATTTCTTCTTCTGAGCCCCCACGATTTTCCACTATCGAACCTAGATATCCATGTTGTTTCACAATTTCCAGGCCGTTAACTGAGTGTAATCCAGGACAATTATCGTTCTATCTATCAATAATCGTTTTTTTTTTTCACATTATATACTTGTTAATATTTAATGTAGTTTCGTATGGTATATTAAATTTTAGTTTTATTTTTTATCACTAAATATATACAAAAAGTTTATTATACTATAAAATCCCTATTTATTAAGCTCACTAAAATAATCCTCTTCTTTTCCCTTTCTGATTGAAATTTTTTTTGCATTCGTGTACTACATGAAAATCAACCGCTGTTTTACAATCGAGACATATTTCAGAGTCGTCGATTTTAAATTATTTTAGATAAGAGCAAAAGTTTCCATGACCTGTTAAATATTGCGTAAAGTGAAAATTAGTTATTTCATCGTTAATCTTTTTTCTATAGGAATTATTTTATACGTTGTTCTTCCTGTTAAAGATTTATCATATCTAGTTTGCCAAATTTGGACACTAACAGCCTTTAGTCTTTTAATTTTTCCTACTATTAACTTTGTTTCATATCTCGTTAGTTTTTTTTCTTGTTTTAGATTTTTAATATTATTTGTGAGTTCTAATTTTAAATCAATTGGTATTATGCCCGCTAATACTTTGACCGAAACATAGGAAATTTTGCTGTATCCAAATATTACTCCTATTAAAACTTTTCTTTGTAGTCTCAACAATTTTCTTTTATCCACTTCCCTCAAAGTTGGATAAGATCAAGTGTGTGACTGTTGGTTCTGTTAAATGTCCGCATAAGGGGCAGTTTGTTGGGTGAGTTTTTCTGGTATACATATAATTATGTGATACGACTGTACGACCTACACATAGACGGTTTAGGGTACCGTATTCTTTTCTGTTGGTTTTATCTGCAGGCCACCAAGGTTCTATAGGTGATTTTATGCTCCTCAGGAAAGTTGTTTGTAAGGTCCAGTCGGTAGTTCATTCCCGTTTACTATTGTTCACGAGTACGTGTGCTAATGTTGTTGGAGGTGGTGAGTATTCTGGTACTGGTGAAAGTACCATAGACCGAGCTTCAAGGTGTACTTTATCACTACCGTGCATCTCAATGTGACTTATCCACAGAAAGCGGATTTCCCATTCTACCTTATGTAGTGCGCGTAGATTGTGTTGATTCTAATATTATGGTATTATTGTTGTTTTGACGGCATATTATTTGTAGAGAGGAGAGGGATTCTGTTATAACCAATACTTTTCGATGTGGAAGTACAGCTGATCTGATGCAATACAGTACATAATTCCAAACAGCTCTGCATCCAGAGAAGTGCAGCCATCGGTTAGTCGAATTGAGTGTATTGTATTATCAATTTGGTAAGAGCAAGCTATTTATGAATTGTCACCGCCTACTGTAGTTTGCTCGGTCTGTGTATGTGTGTAGTCATCGCATTTTTCAAGGGTCTAATGTCATTCCTTTCATATTTGTAAGGTGTGTAGATTTATTGTGCTGTGTGAGACATAAATCTATTTTTTTTTCGGAAGGGTCCCGAAGACGTATCATTATATTGTAAATCAATGTTGATTTTGGAATAAGCTTATATGATATATTGATAGTATGCTAATTACCTTTGGTTAGAGTCATTTGAAAAATGGGGGGTTAGGGGATGTACATTCTTTGGTGTATGCAAATGTTTTATTGTAGCTAAGCAGACGGCTTAAATAGAGGTAAGTATGGTATTTTCTGCAGTATGTAAGTGGAAAGGATCCTGCTAATGTACACAAGCTCTTTGACTGTGATGAGGTATGTACTGCAAGGGTAGATCGAAGTCTAGTGTGATGTAATCTAATGTTCTTAATATAGATTTACTGGATGTTGAGTATACCTGACACCCATAGTTGATTCGTGATAGGATTATAGATTTATAGATATTTAAAAGGATTTGGGTATTTATATTATATTTTGAGTTGGATAAATATTTCAGAATTGGGAGCAGTTCTAAGCACTTACTCTTGACTTCAGTTATGTGGTAAGGCTTGGTTAATTTGGTGTCGAACAATAAACCGAGGAATTTCACTATTGTTTTGGCTGTTAAGAGCAGGTTATTTATACTTAAAGAAAAACTGGAGGATGATAGACGCCTCTTATGGAAAATAATGTATGATGATTTGAATGTAGAAAAATGTAAACCTTTCGTATCAGACCATTGCTGCAAATGATCCATGTTTTTTTTTTTTTTTTTTACGATTTGTTGTGCATTAGAAGGAATATTGAATGACAAGGATATATTAAGATCGCCAATGTAAAGCCGAGCAGTAACAGTCTGCGACATATAATTTGCTATGTCATCGATATATAATATGAACAAGGTTGCACTAAGTGAAGAGCCTTGTTGAACACCGTTTTCAATCTGAACTGGTGTTGATTTTGACAAAACGATCTTAACTTGAAAGGCTCGGTTGTTTAGAAAACTGTATAAGTAGTTGCCTAAATTGCCTGATATAAGATTTAAAGATTGCCTCAAGGAATATGTTCAGGTTATCTTTTATTGAACCGAGTGGTTTGCTGGGTATTTTGACTGTATTTGTGTAAGATTTGCAGTCTGCTTTGTGGAAAAGAAAATGCAGTCTTTGTGTTACTTGAGTAGTATTGTTTGGTGTTATAATTTCGTCCTTATGTATTTCTACCGACACTACATTGATATTCGATTTAGAAAAATATTTATTTATTAATTAATTAATTAATTATTTTTATAGTGCCATGTGTAAACGCCGTTGTTATTACGGCACCGATGACTTAGCTGTTAGATGTAGTAAATTAGGTTGGAAGAGGAAAGGAATTGTATAATTGAGGGAATAGTTAAAGAACTATCAGATAAGGAACCAGATAGAATACGCGGACGGATTAGTAGACGATAGAGATGGACTGCAAGGCAGTATTGCGAAATAGGCGAATAAGAGGGGTTTTGGGGGCAGGTAGATAAAAGAGGCAGAAAGCAAGGGGTTGGGCACGTTAGAGTAGATGGTCATGAGAGTGTAATACACTGTCGCGTCTACAGGCGGACGGATTAGAAGTCGATAGAGATGGACTGCAAGGCGGTATTGCGAAATATGGCGAATAAGAGGGGTTTTGGGGGCAGGTAGATAAAAGAGGCAGAAAGCAAAGGGTTGGGCACGTTATAGTAGATGGTCATGAGAGTGTGATACACTGTCGCGTCTTCGAATTTACCCCTTTCTTACTCAATTGAATGAAAAAAAATAACATACACACACACACACATATATATATATTTAATTACGGATTTTATAACTGACACATATCAAAGTATTAATACTAATGGTATTAACATTTTTTTTTTTAAAAAAACACAAAAAAACAATACTAATGAATATATAAATATTCGGTATGCACGTAATTTCGTAACGTTACTTTGAAAAAAATACATTATTATTCGATGGCGATTTAATAACCGTTCGTGTTCTTTCTAAACTGACCAGAAAAATCGTGTTCATTTAATGAACACATCTGTGAAACGTAAACACACACACACACACACACACATATATATATATATATATATATATATATATATGTAAAAGGTTGTTTTTAAAAACTGTTATCAGTCGTTATAGGCAAATGAGATTATTTCCGTTCCATATGAGCGTAAATAAAAACGACACGATACGGAATAACGGAGTAAAATTTCGCAAATAAATCACTGCGTCCGTATTCATTATTTAAAATAGGTCGACCGTGTAGCTGCTTCTGTTTTCAGTTGATTGATAACTAGCTAACAGATCCTTATCGCTTAGAGAGAGAGATGGAGTGAATGGTGAGTAAGAAAGAGGGAAGAAAACAAACACATATATTTTACTACAAAAATAGGAATAATATTAACACTGAAGTGATAAATAATAATTACGCACCACTTTGGTCTGTACCATCATCAGTCACTTTGCCCATCTATACTAGTGTGGTTTTCTTGTTTTTGACTTATTATAAGTCTACGTTATTCCGCACTATGAATTTATATATGATTTTGACCGGTACTTCGTTGTTTAGATCACTTACTATTGATTTTATATTTAGAGGGAGTGTGTGTTTGACAAACAAATTAATATGAGAAAGTATGGCGTAGGATTATATAACGATAAATGAAAATAATTAAATTGACCTGTACAACAAAATGGAACGTTGTGAGGTAAAAAAAAATTAAAAAGTAACAAATATGAAAGAGTAATTAGAACTGTGGCGACAATTCGATAATTCATATTTACTTCAACATTTACGTAACCAAAGATTATGTTTAAGCCTTTTATACTTACACGTAATTTATACGTATTCGTATTTTGCTTCTTGTTACACCGTCTCCAGTCGAAAATCGACGATCATCGTGTAGCTACTAGTGGACGCCTCTTGCGGATGGGGTGCTGATATTTGATACCATCTTTTCGTGTCTGCTTCCCGAGAAAGTTTTCGCCTACCAGGTTTTCTACGGTTAATAATTTCAGCATTTTTCTGGATGTCTATGTATGTGCGCGTAGTATTTTAACTTTCCGATTCGGACCGGATAAAGCACCTCAGTTTGATTCGATATTTTGTTCAGCACTTCTCCCTATTGATCACGTTATCCTGGTATGACACATTTAGCGTTCTATACTATACACGTACATTTCAAAGGCTTCGATTTTCTTCTCCAAGGTTTGTGTGAGAACCCGGTTAGAGGAAAAATGCTCACAATTTTCGGCAACAAAATTATTGAAGGATATAATAAACTTTATTTCGTCACATTTCGTATGCGTGTATTTTATCAATCGTTTCTTTCTCGTTCGTTTGTAATTAATTGAATCGATTTTTAATTCTTTTGGTAGTTCGTCATATTCTACAACTCCCGCATACACAGTGCATCTTACTTTTACTGAAATGTGGAATTACTATTTTATCGGTTTCTCCTAACCGGATCCTTCCGCGGTCGAATTTAATTTTAAACTTATCAGAATTTCTATCTACAAATTTTAAGAGACAAGATCTCGTACTGGTAGTAACATGTTTTCAAAGAATTGTTTACAATTATTTATTGTAATCAAAATGTATTTTTGTAGCATTCGAATAGATACGACACGTTGCTACCATGAACCAATAATATCAATAATAACGATATCAATAATAATAATAATTTCGTAATTTGAAGAATGTGGAATGTTAGTGATACTTTAAAGTAAACAACAAGAAAGAAGTTAAAGTCGCTAAATTCTTTTTTCTTTATGAACGAAGATTTTCGACTGTTGGACGCCATTATCGAGTGAATATTAAAAAAAAAATTAAAATGAAAAAATATTAATTTAAGATTACTAATTCACAAAAAGAAGCAGGAAAGTGAAGAACAGTATTAATAAAACAATCTGACAAGGAAAAGGTCTTCTCAGAACGCATAGGAACAAGGGCAAGTTATCTATTCTAAGGACGGGTGATGGGAGATTTCATTATGATCAACTACGGAGCTTCACAGACTTCAAAGTAGAACTATTGTCTCTGGTATACTGTTACCAGTACCTTCCTGGAGCTGAAGACAAACGATGTTGACAAAGTCTCAACTAGGAAAATTGGCGAAAATTATATACCGATTTAATCGTCTACGACACTTTGATAAAGAAAGCAAGGGGAAACTACCCCATTATCTCCCGAGTATTGGCCTCATGATAAAACAAACAAAAAGAATAAGTCGGAGCTTCGGATATCTAGGAAGTCGAGCCCGGCAGGAGAATAAATAAATTATTAGGCATATCAGATTTGTTATCTAATTATATACTATTTTATAAATAAATCATTAGACATTTCAGGTTTGTTATCTAATTATATATTATTTTATACAAATAAATTATTAGGCATTTCAGATTTGTTATCTATTATATATTATTTTATAAGTAAATTTTATAAATTTTAAATAAATCGTTCGGCATTTCAAATTTGTTATCTAATTACACTCGGTGCTACTAAGACATGTTTATCGAGTATCGATAAAATTATTAGGATACATTCAAGATTAGTGCTCTATCAGGTGTTTTTAAAAATCGTCATTTTTTTCGAAAAACTTTGAAATTTATCGAAAAATAATTTCGCTACTACTGAAAGTTTCGTTCCAAATTTAATTTTGGACTTGGGATCGAATCTTAATATCTGGCTCGGCGTCTGAATGTCTAAATAAGACGCCAATTTCGATGCCGACTTCCTTCATTCGTTCGTTCGATCGGATCACGATATTTATTAATTACGAGAAAACAGGTGGTTAATTTTAACGATCGTTTTAGACTGCAATTAACCGTTAATTTGATTTTAAGAGGCGGCGCCCTTAAACGATTTCGAAAAAAGCCCCGGACGCGAGAGATTAATACTTTAATGTTATTTTTATTGCATCTTCCGAACTCGGATGTGAGAACTTAAATGGTCCGGCGACAGGTGGAGTTCGGACTAGCAGACTCGTTTTGTAAAAGGTAACGCGACGTCGTTTAAACGTACTATAAAAAAGAATCCTTTAAAAAAATAATAAACAAAATAAAATGTTCCGATAAAACTAAAAAAAAAAATAATAATTTAAATAATAGTAATCAGTAGTCGCATCTACTGTCACGGGAGTTTGCATACATCGTACTATATTTCATACGTCCCTCGATCACTGACTTTTCTTATAATTTCAGCCAAGTCACGAGGCAACATGTTCGAAGTGATCAATTCCAATCTTCGCCTTCATTTTATTGATTTCGACGATATTTTTCCTCGTATGACGGTCACGAATAGTCCTCCTCTAATCTTACGATATATTTTACTTTACTTTCTTTAATGTCTTTCGTTAATTTTCTTCTCCAATTCTTCTCACGACCGTTTTGTTTGTGTAACACGATCTGGCCAAGATATTTTCAGTATCCTACGATAGTACCGCATTTCAAACACGTTGATTCTTTTTTCTGCGCTAATTATCGCAGGCATATTTAAATACACTGACCAGACGTAACGATGTATAATATTCTTTTCTTCCAGTTAAAATTCATTTTTTTTTGTCCTTGAGTATTGCGCTTAAATTATGAAATGCCTGTTTCACCGTTTCAATTCTTGTTTCGATTACCTTTTATCGATTTCCAAAATTATTATCGTTATTATCATCGTTGGTTAAAACTAGCGATTGTAATTCGACCGATGGGACGGTCAACAATACGTCAATTGTGGAAAGGAAAGATATTCCAGCATTATTTAACGGAATCAGCGCGATTTCGACGCTGAAAAACGTAACATGCAAACAAGGACATAGTAATGGCGTTCGACCACGGAAAATAATTAGACACTAATAAGGATTTGAGTAAAAACATAATATCGATGATAAGGATCCGCCTTTATGATAATATAGACTTAATTGTAGATCACCCACCGTTGGAAAAATAATACCGTGGTTTTTTTTTTTTAGAATTATCAAAAATTAAACTTTAAACCGGCTAAAATATACTCGCCGAGATGGCGGACAGTTGTCGCATTTCGTAAATAACGGATTTTAAAATAAATTACAACTTTATAAGATTTTACTCATAGTACACATGCTTACAAACGTAGTTTCTCCGTCATAATGGTAGTTTTGATTAGTATTTGCAATTTTCTCCGTTGTAGCGGTAGTATCGATTGGGTTATTGTTTTTTTTTATACTATTTAAGGAAAATAATAGGCGAAATCTTTTTTAAAAATGAATTTTTCATAAATTTTTTATAAGAATAAATAATTACGTTATTAAGTTGTTTTATTTGAAAAATTATTATTTGAATTTTTGTTATTTCGTTTTGGTTGTAGTGCATTTTAGTTCTTCGATCGGTGCGACTGTTTCACTCGATAATTGCCTAGCAGCCCAAAAAAAAACCTTTTTTTGATTTCTCATCAAGAAAAAGAAAACATTTTAATGATTTTAACTCCTTTTTTTTATGTTATTTACTTACAGTTTTCATTATCAAACTGATAACGGTTATGAAAGTGTAGGAATATAGAATTATGTTTAGAAGAGCACAATTTTGCCTTAATATTGTCCAGATTTTGTGATAAACAAGTTGCACTTATCAATTGGTTTTTATCATCATCCGGGAGAATGGAGTTGTTTACCTTATTGACAGTTATTATTTTTATTGTAACTTGTTTTGCTTTTTTTTTTTTTTTTTTTTCACTTGGGACAATGACCAGTAGCTAAGTTGAATTAGATGGAATCCGTCATCTTTTTAAAAATTTTTACGTTTAAAAATTTCAGTTTCTTCTCGAACAATTCTGGAGCTATCAAATTTTTATATCAGATTTCAACATGGTCAAATTGTGAAAAACATCGATAAATGGATGTGCACACACAGCAGGACGCTTGTTTATCACAAAATTTTGACAACATTAAAACGAAGTTGCCCTTTTCTAAGCATAATTCTATAAATTTCATAACCGCTCTCAGTTGAATAATTGAGGGAGAAAAATCAAACGATAAAAAATTACCGAAATTAAGGAAACAGCGGTTAAATGATGATTAATGCTAATCAATTGATATATTATGAATAAAATACGGAGGTTGAGGATAAAACATAGAATAGGGAAGGGAACATATGGAAAGTGATGAATTCTTGTCTAGTAAATCAATGTGCGTTTAATGTTCGAATCAACTAAAAAAAAAAAAAAAAATCACAGGAGTAGTTAAGTCTATGGTTACCGCGGTAACTATTACGCTACCCAATATACGCAAGAAAATAGCAACCATTAGAGAGTGGCAGAAGTACAAGGCGATCAACGACTTCCTGTAAATAGATATAAGTTTGAAGCGACTGGGCTAAAGTCAAGGAAACCAGAGTGCATTACGGCAAACGCCCTTATTACGAAGAACTTCAATGCCAAGAAGAAGTGGCGGCCGAAACAAATGAACTCGATAAAATCCAAACAGACGGAAACTGATCACATACCCTAATCATAAGGTGAACGGCTTTAATCTAACTCGAAGAGAATGGGTACAATTAAATCGCAATCGAACTGAGAATGGGCGCGATGTAATGATTAAATTAAAAATGACGCTGCCTGTTGATTGCGGATACTCTTGGCAAACCGTTGAACACGTTGTTCGTGAATACGCAAGTCGAGCTTTTAACGGCATTTCCAATGATATTCACCAAGTGTCGGCGTTGACATTGATATTTAATTTAGACGTGACGTTGTAAGCAGTCTTTCCGCATCGAACCATACGAATAGAATATAAAGTTCTCTAGAGTGACCCCAGAACGTAATCTACATATCACAGTGACAAATACGCGAAGAATTAATATTAGGGATAACATGTTTATAGCAAGGTGAATTGGGTTATTCCGGAAAGTAGTATCAGTTATTTGGTTGGAGAATTATTTACGCATTCGAGCGAGACAATTGAACTCATTCCTTCTAATCGTGTCACGGAAGTCGCTCGATGGAATAAGCACCGGATGTAATCGCACTTTTCGTCGATATATCGATTTTGTCGTTCATGGAAATGTCAACGTGACTCTAGGCAGCCTGAATAATTTGACAGTGCAGCCTGGTTGAGTAGTTCGAGTATTTAGAGTTAATTTCGATTAAATAATATATTTTTCTTATTTATTTCTTATTATTTATATCGTTTTCGGACTTGAAAATCGGATTTTTTATTAATTATTATTGCCCGTGATTGTGTAACTTTTCCTTATTGAATTTCATTAAAAAACGCTTAGTAAACCACGATCCGCTTGTCAGAATTCTAATATAAACTGGACTAGATGAGAAAAATACCCGAATAATACAGAATTTGTATTGACAACGAGAAAACTAAATGGGGAAAGAGGATCAATAGCTTCAGATAAATTGTACTAAGTGTCCAGTAGTTACAATAATATTAGACCGACTCTCTACTGTAAGCCGAGATAATGGTGTTCGAATTAATACATCGACGAGTAAATGCGCGGCGATTAAAAGAGGCGATCGAAACACTGTCATCTAACCGTAAATAATAATTTAATCGAGAAAAAAATACGGATATACGGTTCGGAAACATGGGTGATAACAAAAAATCTTAAGGACCGTTTGGAAGCTTTCGAAATGTGCGGTTGGCGACGTTTAATCCACATCTGTTGGACACGGAAGAAAACAAATGTGGAAATACTCTACAAATGAAACAAGAAGAATGGAAGCTGTTAAAGCTGTTCGGAGCAAATACGCCCGTGTGAATACAACCTGAATTAACTTTATGTTATCAGTAGTCTTATCTTTATAATAATGTTGTTCGTTCGTTATCTGTAGAACGTAGCAGTCGTGCACTTTAATTTCGAGTAATGTAAAAATAACGTAGTTGTTAATATAGGAATTTAGCTATTCGTTTATTATTTCGTTTCGTACTTAGCATTAAAAGAATATATTAATCGTAATAAAAGCGATAGAACAAAAAAGAAATCTATTTTTGGGACACATGCTACGTGACAACACCTTCATGAATACAATTATCGAAGGGAAATTAAAAAGGAAGACGAAGAGAGGAAGACATCGGAGTACATGGATAGAAAAGATAAAAAAAAAAGAAACGCAAATGAATTATCAACATATTATAAGAACGCAGTTCAAGATGGACAAACATGGAAAAGAATAGTGGGTTAAGCTACAAAAACCAGTGCGAGGCTCTTAATAGCGATGATGATGAAGAATAAGATGTGGCAGCGAAGGAAACCTTTCGAAAAATAAAAAAACCATTACGCTCGTCAATGATTTTCTACAGACTAAAAGATCGCTACGTTTTTCCACTACTTTGGTTGAAGTGGAAACGTGTAACTCAAATGTCAGAGCTGTTTACAGAAATGTGGCTTCTAAGAAGGTTATTAAGAATCGTTTCAATTAGCAACGTATCGAAAAGGAAAGAAAGCTCGTAAAAAATATTTAAAAAAAGAAAAATGGCATATCTAGACCATATTCGAAGAGGAGAGAGAAGCTTTGAATACTACAAGGAAGAGTTCATGGTAAAAGCAAAGTTGGTGGAAGAGGACAAACATCGAGGAATCGTCTAGGGCGTTAATTATACTGGTAGATAAGGCAGTAAACAAGAGAAATTATAGAGTGATAGCCTCCGTATAGAGTACGGCATTAAAAGAATAAATAGGATGTATAACTTCGTCAATTTCCTTCGACGACCTATTTCAGCAATCGTCGATGGTCAGTATTTTATTATCGATTATAAAATAAAATCGAAATTTAATATCGATAAATCTGATCGTACGAACTTATTCTAAGTTTAAGACAAAAGCCAATTGATGCCCGATATTTTATCGGACTTTAATCCAGTTGCTATTAAAATAATTTATCAGTGTGCGCTCTCTATGGTCGTATGCGATTATCGTAGAGCTGCGGATTTAAGTGGATACTTTTCGCGCGTTATTCTATTCCGCTTTCACCGCAGAACAGAGCCGGATCAAATGTTGAGCACTGTCCGTAATATTTAAACGTTCCGTCGCTATTGTTAGACGATTTCTACGGCTAAATCCGAGCGGAAAGCCTTCAATCTTCCGGCGGTCTATTGTGAATATTCCAAAAAGGTGTAAGAATTTCGTGAAAAGCTAGTAGTTACGCTCGATTAAATTCCGGGAATTCGTGTGCTGTAATGTCAATATCGAAATATGTACGCCAGGTGTGCCGTTTGCAGCACGTGCAAACGACATATGTATGTGTATATATATATATATATATATATATATATATATATATAATCACATATAGTAGTTTTTGTTATTAACCCATGATTATTATCATCATCATCGTTGGTATTATTATTATAATAATTATTATTATTATTTCGATTTTATTTAGTTATTATTATGATTTATAAAGGCAACAGCGGGACTCTTTCTTTGATTCTTTTTTCCCTCCTGTATGTTAACAAAAGTTTTCTCATCTTTTTATTATACCCACCTGCGATCAGCATCGAACTGCAGACAGAATCATTGTCACTTGCTCGCGACAGGAATAAAAGAGATTATTCGCGCCTACGTTATAAATGTACAAAACGTAAAATGTTCCGCGAGGTGTTATACCGCGATCCACGCATACAGTATCCTCGCAAATTTTTTTTCAGTCAATTTTTTTTTCAAAATATGAAATTTTATTTTGTTCCAGTACGATAAAAAATGGAACGTCATTTACAAGGAAATATATAGGTTTACACGTAACGCGCCGAAATCTGGTAATATTTTATTTATATTTTTTCATAATTGGCCTTTACCCATATCTACATATTATGAAATGAATATGAAAGGACTATTTGTAATGTAGACAGACTGAGAAAAAATACAGAGATGAGTAAGATTAAATAATGATACCAGAATTTAAATTATATGTAATTGCCATATGTATACGTGGGCATTTTGAAGAGCTAAGAGAAATTCAATATTACTATAATGGGAACATTCGAGGATAACATGGTCCGCATTAGGCACTAGATATGGAGCAATTAGGGGAATTAACAAGTTTCAACTTATGCAAGGAAGTAGGCCGAGTCTCAGTCGACAAATTTACGCATTCTGAAATTACATTTTGCCGCTGGTAAAAAAGACTGTATATATATATATATAAAAAAATCTATAATAATTACAAATCACATCCACTGTAAATTGTTTCATTTTTATTTTAGATAAAATCATTTTTATTTCGAAAAATATGAATTGTCGCGGTAAAATACTCAATTTCGTGCTAATGTTTTTAGTTTAATTTGCATATAATCAGAAGGAACTGCTGTGTACGGTTAATTAAATCGCGTAAATATAGGCGTAGCTATGAAAAATAACAGATTAAAAAGATTAAAAAAAACTTACATACGCGATATAGTTCCTCGAACGGTGTTCCTAAAGGATTGGTGACGTGATAAAAGACATAGTCCCGTCAATCAGCGAATTGCGTCTAAAAGAGGAGTTTAACAACGCGGGGAGCGTCTACACTGAAACTACGGACGTCGGTTTCAACTTTGCAGTACTCTGTCGCTAAATACGCAGCGCCAGCTTGGTATAATCGCGTTAAAAAAAATTAACGTGCAACTTGGTTATAAGAATAATAACTGGTACTGTAAATTCCACTCCAGTCGGCCTGTTCGAAGCGCTCCTCCTAATATCTGAAGAAGAAAAAAAGGCTACAGTAAAAGAATGGCAAATATCAGCAACAAAGCACTCGTGATACATCTGGAAACGAACGTTAGCAGATCGTCGCGTACATTAGTTCGCCATAATTAATCCAGGATAAATTCGACCTAACTCACGTTTGATTAGATAGCTGGGGGTGATCGAAAATTTAGATAAACAGGTTTTGAAAATTGTGGTCCAAACTTAATCGTATCAGGACGGAACATGGAAAATGTGACGCAACATGCAACTGCATCAAACTATCGATCACATAGTGATAAAATGTCAAACGCGCGCTTTAAACAATGACTGGAACTTAGCAAAAGATTGGATGGAAAAACTGGATTTTCATTTAAAACATTCGTAATGTAGTAAATAATTAATTGTAATTTGTACCGCCAAGCGTACGGAATAATAAAATTCAACGCTCCGGATTCATGGTTGAGTTGGCAGTATTTTAACTTCATCGCTTCTTCAGTTAGCTGCGGAGTCCACAAACTGTCAACTGTTATTTTACCTACAAATACCGGACATCTGACTTCCCTACATTCGTATCTTAAATCAATATCTAGTCTCTTTTTTTTTCAAAATTTTCCTTTGTACGGTCTATTTAGGGGTTTTCATTTTTTCCGGTTGATTGTGTCACTCGGCAATATGCCCTCGTTACCAGCCACGTCCAGTGATTGCCATAGTTCCTTGCGGCATTTTGCTACCTCGTGTAAAAGTGGTGTCGTCAAGTTGCAAAAGTCTTTTCTAGATTTTAACCTTTGTCTATAGAACATGTGGCTCTGGTCTGTAAGCGCTGGTTGCTTTGGTCCCCCATTTCTAAAACAACCAGTGCATATTATACTTACAAATATCAAATAACTTTAATCATTAAAAAAATTATTCTATTTTATATATATATATATATATATATATATATATATACATATATACTGGAGAAAAAACAACTAGACATAAGACTCGTCCTAGTAAGTCCTTCATAATATCATATATATATATATATATAATCAAAAAGAGTCGACTATCGTGTAATCAAGAGGAAAGAATTATTTAGCAAATAATCAAACCTAACCAATTGGGAACTAACCACACCTCAACGCTATTCAATTCGATTGAAGTGTAATATATGATATAATGCGATGAGAATTACATGCAAACGATAGAATTATGCATACAGGCATGTAGGAAAGTCGTGCGTGTGTATACGCACAGAGTTGGACGATGAATCGGTGATTCGAGTCAGTGACTGTAAAATAAACTGGTTCGATTCACTGACTCATTAACTTGCAGATTTATCGTGGGCGCGCCCCGTATCACGTCCTCGTCGTGCGCCTGGTAACATTGTTTGTATAAACAATGGATACATTGTTTATATAAACAATGGCTAAGAATACGGGAAACAGTCGGCGAACTGTGCTGTGCACCTCATGCCAGATGGGAGCAATATGTGTTAAACACGTCAAGTATTACTAAAGCTGGATGTGGACATCTAAGCTACCCGAAGACTTACGATATTTTACATTACAGTGTATCTTTACTTAATTAATTTTGGCCTTTAGTCATAACATTATTTTAATCAACAGAAACATAAAACAAACAAAAAATCAGTTAAAGTCGCTAGTTTTATTTAAAAACAAAAAAAAACCTTTTCGGCTATTAAGCCTTTATCGAGTGAACATAAAATAAAATATAAAAATATTTAAATATATACAATAGATAAGAAATATAAACTAAATAGTAACGGCGCAAACCATTCTACAATTAAAATTCGAAATAGCAACCTGCTTTTTTTTTTCTAAATGCCTCGATAACGGGAATGGCATAGCGGCACGCAAATTTTGAGATGAAAATTCGAAATGGTGAACTGACGAAATGAACTTTAAATTATAAACTTCTTTAATCTTTAAATTAAATCATTTGTTTTTGTAATATATTATAAATTGATAACGGTCGATGTGTACTTTTTAATTTTATTTCTATACAAGTCGAAAAATAAAGGTATTCACTTTGAAGCACTTCATAATCAACGTGTATTAATTATGATTAACTAAAGCATTCCAGTTTGAAAATATACAAATCGATAAGACCGCTCGCTAACTTTTAATTACTATTAATAATAATAGTAATAATAATGACGGTAATATTCACTCGCGATATGAACGTAATTTGTTGTACATATTTTTATAATTGTAGAATTTGACGCCATTCATATTCTATAAATAAAATATATATTCGTTAATATCTCTAAGATGATAAAAAAGCGCCAAAAAAAAGTAATGCCGATTGACTGATGTAATAATAATATTATTTCGCTTTTCATAGAAGTGTTTTGTAATGCACACCAGTTCTACATGGATAATGCTGAACTAACTCGATATCATTTTATAAAACAGTTGGGCATGGCTTCCATAACACCTGAAATGAAAAGTCGACAAGTCCGATTTCGCGTAGTAAAGATAGATGTTAGAGCACTGAGAATAGAACAAGTACAAAACTGTCGATCAGAACGACTATGTCCGTCGAAAAATGAAAACGTTCCATACACGTCTAATATGCAAGACGGCTGTGGAGTGTAGAAGACGTTTTTGTGTAAGGATTGTGTAGTCTAAAAATATGCAGTCGAAATACATTGCACGTTTTTACACGAATGTTACTTTTTAAATGTTTTAAACTTTTTTACGTTTTTAATCAACATTATTTAACGACATCTTATAATTAAAAATAATATTTAATCAGCTTTTATAGATATATGAATATTCCACGAATTACGTTTAAAACTTCATAAAACGTTTTTATTAATATACTTTTTCTTTTTTTTAGTACAACTCATTTAATTTTACTTCAAATGTATTGTTTTAAATGTTACGAAATTATTTTAGTAAGACAAAAACGTTTTTAAAAATTCAGGTAGATATATTAAATAATTAAAAACGTCTGCCCGGTTAAGGGTTAAAAGCTACAATAGTACATTATAAATCGATGAAGAAAAAAAAAATTATAGAAAAAATCTTCGTCATCAATTTCTGCCTAATTGAGCACGCCGCAATCCAAAACAGACAGGTTTGTCCTACTATAATAAAACAGCATTGATGCTCCCTTCGGCGGTCATGCCAGATAACATTATATCTTTATGTGATCTCATCGTCTTACAACCGTCTAAATTAATAACTCCTCGCCGCTGGTTTTTGAATTTTCTAAAGTCATACCTAGAAATGATCGTAACCATGACGTTAATAATGATCGTCATCGTAATCGTAGTAAGGGCATTGATTATGCTTGTCATAACGATAATAATTAGTTATTATCATTGCCAGGATGTTAATATGGTAAAAGAGAGTCGTGAAATGAACGCGCTAATAACAGTCATGGTTGTGTTAGTGGTACAGTAGCAGTTATTGAAATAGTAGAAATAATAAATTAAATAATAAAAAAAAAAAAATCTAATCTTTACAACTATCTTAATATACACGAGGAGTATATAGGTTTCATCGTGTACGTTTATCGATCTTCACAACACCAGAACTCAACACATTTACACACACATATGTAATACAAAGTTTCGATTAGTTGCATCGAATAGAGTAGGATCATCTATAGAACTCAGGCCTTCTGGTAATGTTGTGTGCTGAACTAGTAATAGTAATTATGTCTAAAAAAATAATATTTTATACGCCATGAATATTCTAGAAAAATATGACAGGAAACCGAATAAGAAAATCAACTGTGAAAGCATCGTGATTTAAAATAACAACAATAATAATCAAATTGTTTTAGCCCGGAGATCTAACTACCAAGTTACGCTTTAGGCCATAATCACCTCCACCTCAGCTACATTCTACATCCTGTGGAACGTGTATATATATATATATATATATATATATACACAACACAACTAGAGATGGACATACGTTATAATAATATACTTAAGACATTGTTTCTGCCGGTAATGTTGATAACGATTCCTGAAGGCCAAATAGGCGGAGATGTCTGTTGGACCTTTGACTGGTATTTTATAAGTAACATAAAACAGAAAAACGAGTTAGGAAATTTAAAAAACAAAAACTGAAAGAATTTTCTCACCGGAACTAATATCTTGGTATGAGTTTTTAAAAAGTTTATAATACTCGTAACTAATTGAAATGCGAATATATAAATAGTAATAATAATAAAATTATTATAATATTTCAAATTAAATCTAACGTATTTCTGCATAAGACAATACAACAAATATGATAACATATTTTTAAATAGAAAAAAAAAAATACAATTTAAAGCGAACCGATTAAATAGAATAAAACTTGGACAAAATAAGTACATATTTACATACAAATCTTCGTTAAAGATTGTAAATATATATATATATAATATACAAAAAGGTGTGTAAAACTATTAGCCATTCCAACTGTACAGTAATGTTTGTTTATTTTATTTATATAAAATAATCAAGCGATCTTTAAGCTAAATGATTTACCTACCTTGTGAAAATTCTCACAAACGGATAACGGTCCCAAAGCCCGGAAAAATCTTGTTGAAGTTACACAGATCAATATGTTATTTGCTCTCGTAATTAAAAACATTCTCGAGTAACAAAGTACTTATTTAGGATCCGACTACTAATTTAACAGTCGTCAGTGTGGTGCTCAGCACAGAGGCAGGTTCTAAGATAACTGAAATTAGAGGAATAAATGTGCCGGTATTTCTTCGCTATTAAACAGGCGTCTAACCCGATTTGGTCGCCAGGTCCACAGTACGTGATTAAAGCTGCGCTACTACACTCGATTTTATCAAAATCGTTTTACAGACGAACGATACTTTTCGACATACAGTATGTTTATCCTACATAACAAAGTGTCAAAGGTTCAACGGCTTATTTGTTGTGTAGGCGTTTCTTTACTGCGGAAGTTACCATGTATGCAGTGATACTGTTATTTCGACATGTGGTTTTTTCTAGTCGATCGTCTAAATTCTCGTAATGCATGTCGGAATATTCACCGACCTCTTTTGAAATTGGATAAATAATAATGCTGAAAATTCAGCTAAATCGCTAGAGAGGTCATTTGATGTAGACCTAGATCACGTTTCCAATTGTATCGCAATTATTCGAAGAATTCTTAAATTTTCTTTGCATCAACATTCTGATCACTCCGCAATATATAGGCGTTATTTTAAAAAATTATTCCGCGGTGGTTTTTCAGCATATAGTTACCGGCATTTAACAAAGCGTGATACGAAGGGCTTTAAACCAACAGAAGTTGTTTGACTAACAGGGAGTTTCGTGTGGCCATCAGTTCTTCGGGATGCGTGTCTATCTATGCTAACGCCATATACTTATTACAACAGAATATGTATAGGTAAGTAGTTGCCTACCTCCGATACGGAGACTACACTTAATTATGATGATATTAACCTTCTACCTTTCCAGTCTATATTTTTTTATTTTAAATTTTTAAATAATATTTTACAATCGTCGTTCTCGAATGTTTTCTCAAAATCTATAAATGGTTACTTAAGTATCTCCGTTTTCTAATTGTCTTTCCAGTAGGATTTTTAGAGCCAATATCGATTTTCTTGTAAATCCGAACTGATTTTTTTTTAGGCCTTCTTCAATTTTCAATTTTAATCTTTACAACGTTTAACATGATTATCGAAGCATGGATAATAATTGTTTTAACATTTATACAATCAGTTTATAGATTGTGGAATGTAGTGATTTTTTATTACTTTAATTACAAAAATCAATTAAAATCGCTAAAACTTTATTTTCTCGAATTTCACAAAGCTGTATTATCAAGCGATATTTAAATTTAGATAAAAATAAAGGTTTAAAAATAAAAACACAAAATATAAATTTAAATATAAGTTTACAAATTTATACATATAAAATGAAGAATAAATACTTAAAACAATCTGACAGTCACTGTGATAAACAACGCAAATCAAATATCGGCAATATAAAATTTACCGGAATAAATAATAATTTTTTTTTAAAAATATGTACAGTGAAAAAGTATATTTTATAATAATCAAACATCAATAGCTAGGAATCATATAATTTTTACAATATACTTTTTAAAATTAATTCTTCCTCAAAATTTATCATTGAATTTAATAAATCATTTTTATCTGTTTTTTTTTTATTTTACTATTTCCGTATTTTCGAGTAGTTTTCTTTTTTTAAAATGTTTTTCTGTATGTAAAATTTTGATAATTTTCATTATTATTTATTTTGTGTTTTAATTCTATACAATGTTTTCCAAATAATGATTTTTCATCGTTATTCGCATATTAGTTTAGCAATCTATTTTCTAATTTTATTTTATTTTAATTTATTTTATTTTTATTTTTTCTTTTGGTAAGGTTGTACTTTTTATAAAATCATCCGATAAGACACCATTTTCATATTATTATTATTATTATTATTATTATTATACGGGCGCCGGCTGCACTAACGGGCCATATGCGCCCACAGGCTTACTGTGGTCCTAGATCTGATTTAAGAGGCTCAGTGAATCCAGGAACAGGAACACATTATGAATATGGTCAGTAGATTCAGATAAAAGTTGAGGTAAAGAAGGAGGAAGGCTGTGCTGGATTCTTAATGTTGTGAGAGCATGACAGGATGTTAGTATGTGGGGTATGAGCAGTTGAGACATTTGGCAAAAGGTACAGAGTGGCGGGTTTGTGCCATGAAGAAGATAGGAATGGGTAAGGTTTGATTGGGATATACGGAGTCTTGTAAGGATAACATTTTTCTTTCTTGTTTGGAAAGGAAATGGCAGTTGGGATAGTGGATTAGGTTTGATTAAAAGGAGGTGGTTTTGTTCATTAGACTTCCATGCACGACACCAAGATTTAGTTACGAGAGATTTCAGGAAAGCTTTAACGTTACTATAGAGAGAGAGAGACGAGCGAATATGTGTGGAAGCAAAGACGCCTCTCTGGCAGCTCGGTCAATAGCCTCATTTCCAGGAATACCCTGGGAATCCAAATGAAAGCTATGGAAACTTGAGATCTAGTAAGGAAGTCATGGACAAGCAGAATGCGTTGTAGAAGTGCATTATCTGTATATAGGTTGTGGAGAGACTTTAAAACATTGAGTGAATCAGAAAGAATAAGGAATTTAGAAGAAGACTGCGTCATGGACAGGAACTCTAGACACTTGAATATAGCAAAGGATTCAGCTGAAAAAATGGAGCAGGACTTAGGAAGTCGAAAGCGATGAATGACAGGGGGTACCGAGAAGGCAGTTTCATAGCAGTCATTTATTATGTGGAATAATAATTTTTCCGTTCTTTTAAGATTTCCGCTCGGTACTCCATCTACTCTTAATTCTTTTCTCGTTTAACGATTTCGGAGCTAATTCGATATGTTATAAATTTGAGGGTCGTTTGTATTTCGATCTTCCAGTTCTGTATTTACGATATATTCTTCCTTATTTTTATCACCGCATCGTTATATAACTCTTCCATATATTCCTTCCAGCGATATGCTTACAGTTTCAAAAAAGATTTCTTCTCGCTCATTCTTGACTATTTTACTTTTAATTTGAAGAATGTGGAATGTAGTTTTTTTTTTTTTTAAATAAACAAAATAAAAGACGTTAGTAAAATTTTTCTTTATAAAAAATCACAAAGCTTTCCGGTTGTTGTTAGACCATTATAAATATTTAAAAAAATAAATGAAAAAACGTTTATTTTTGATTACAATTCACAAAAGTCAACAAAATAAAAAAAAAACAAACAGTATTAATAAAACAGTCTGACGGTGAATTTTTTCCATTTTGCTAATTTTTCTGAATTCTAATCTAAAATTAATATTTTTCCATTTTATATGATTCACTCGATAATGGCCTAACAGCCGAGAAGCTTTGTGATTTTTCATAAATAAATAATTTCTAGCGATTTTAACTTCTTTTTCGTTTTTTATTTTTTACTACTTTTAGTTTCACCTTTTCGTTGGAACGTCTTTATTTTTGATTACCATCCGGAATCTATCTGTTATCGTAAGTTTTATCCGCTTATACTTTATAAGTTCGTTTTTTTAATTTATTTTTTTTTAAATTATTTCTTTTTTCGATTAGTTTCGAAATTTCTTTATTCATCCAGGATTGGTTTTAACTTTTGACGTCCTATAAATTTTTCTATTACATTTCCTAGCGTATCCTTTATTCCTCGCCGAGTCCCGGTGGTTTTTTCCTGTCTTTCAATTTCAGATTCGTCTACGGTTGTTTCAAAATTTCGTCAACGAGATGATTATTAGCGAAATCAGTCGAAATAAGTGGCACGTGAATATCGATCCAACGACGCTTTAATAAACAGTCGCCTATAAAAACGGGTAATTAACGACGGAGTCGAATCCGGATTTCGTTTTTTATTCTTTAACTAATCAATCAAATAATAATTATGACGATTAATCGATTTAATAGTAGCCGTAACGATAATAATAGTAATGCTTATTACCAAAATTAATAAGGCCACCTAATTAACATTTCTTCTGCGCGTATCAGAAATAAAATGCTTCATTAACTGATCGTCTTATCTTTCATCGTATTATTTACGTTACTACCTAGATTAATAAATTAGTATTTTATTATTTCGGAAAAATATCCTTTCTTTATTTTGAAAAGGTTAAATGGCATCGATACGATTACATTTTTAAAAATGTAAAAATTTATATATATATATACACGAAAATTGATTATTCGAATATTATTATTATTTCTTTTTTTAGACAAATTAATGTCTTACAATTTATTTCATTACACTGCACCGCCAGTTCAAGCTTAAAATACTTTATAATATATAATAATATAACAACCACACTTATACGCTGGTATTTTTGCTGGCTATACGCCAGTTTATATGCACTTATAACTCTTAAACTGTTCAAACTGGAAGATACCAGACATCTTAGTAGTCAAAATTTTGCGTCGAATACCTTGTTCTCCAGTTTTTAATGACCCTTCCCAAAAACCCGGATTGTAATTTTTTATATTTCTGTCAAAAATGACCGGGTTAATTGAAAATAATAGTTTTTGATATTTTTTAACCTAATTAGCTACTTCTTTCACTCATTGTTTATGGGTGTGATTTGTAAAACTGGTTTTCATTATGTGTTTTAACCACATATGAAGTGTGTCCGTTCGATGTTCTAAGTTAAATGGCTTTTTATATATATATATAAAAAAGAAAAAAGAAAAATTGGTCCTCGTAATGAGCTTCATCAAATGGAGTTTGAAATTAGGTAATTGCCATAAGGTTCCTTATTTTCGCTTCATTCTAATTATAAACATTAATTATTCGTTTTGTAGTAAATATTGAACTCTGATAAAAGTATGAAATATAATCCGATTAAATACTGAACCCTTAGCTAGCGATAAAAATAAACGCAAGTAATAAAAAAAAAAAAAAACTAATCTAGTAGTATAATTACAGTAAGGATTTAAGTAACGTTCGGGTTAGCTTCCTGAAAATATTTCTATTTTTAAGTTGCATTACAAATGCGGAAGTCTTGAAAAAAGCAGCAGTTAGCAGAGAATTATGGAATATCATAAAAAAAAGAAAAATTGCGTATTTCGGTCACATAATGCGTGGACAAGAATATATTACAAACTATATTAAAAAGGTAGAATAAAAGGAAAACTGTCAAGAGGCAGAAGGAAGTTCGGGTGGATAATGAACATAAAAGAATGGACGGGAATAAAAGGAATTGGAGAATTAATGGAAGCAGCAAGAAATCATTGCTGAGAAGATAATAAACTTATAAATATTAAATATTTTAAGGACTATTGATAATAAATAACAAAATTCATATTATTTGTACATTAGCCAGCCCTGGAATTTCTCGTGTACCACATCTAAAGTCGAACCAGTTAAACACGTTTTTGACTAAATCGTTTCTTATCAAAATAATCCATAAACCGATTTATTTAGACGAATTGTTGTAAAAACTGAGAAATCGTAAATATGGTCTACGCCTAGCCCTTCTAGGCTATCGGTGTAGATGTTATCATAGGTAATTACAATTATAGATCAATCCATTGATGGTGTAGCTAACTACTGTCCACAGAGCGATTTTTCGTCATTACGTACCATTAACTAGTGTAAATATGGTGATTTCGTACGTTGTAGCCGGCAAACCTCCGCTAAATTATTCATACGGCTAATTGCTGTCCAGTTGGTATGTCTGTTCAACATTTCAGCATGTCTATTTGCTGTTTTTTTTTTTAATGAATTCTCGCACATACGGTACATCCAGATCACGGTGTAGTATCTAATTGCTTACGTACAAGGGAGCATTTATACAAGTGTTTTATTCTGAAATGTCTGTATCATTTTTATATTACTTTATCCCCCACAACTGATATCCATATAACCATACCGATTGAGTACGTCTGTATATAGAGTCACATCCTTATTATTTAAGCTAAGTTTCGACTTTCTTCCTAGCAGACAATACATTCACTTTTATATCAAGTTCTGTTCCTTTAGTTTTAATATGCTTACGAAGACATCATTCTTCTATCCAGATATAATCCAAGGTATATTTCACCTCGTTTTTAATCGGTACGATGTTGTTAAGAGTATATCTTGTAATAATTTTCCTGTTTGTAAATGTAACACGCGTTGATTTTGTTTCATTAACTTTGATTTCACATTTTTCACGCCAAGAGATGATGAGATTTACTAAAAAATAAAAAAATGTATAAACATTTCTGTAGAATATATAAATAATTATATTAAAAAAAGGATCCGTTTTGTCGACCCGTGAAATATCCAGTTTCTCAACTAAATATAATTTATAATTCTACGCGTAATTAAAATTACAGTTTATTATTATTATTTACGAGAAATAAGAAACCGCCCGCATTGTAAACGTTACAAAATTAATTATTCGATCCATCCATCCATCCGTCAAGCAATTAATCAATCAATCAATCAATCAATCAATAAATAAATAAATCCGGAGATGACAAACATGTAAAAAAACATAAATCAGACGCGTAAAAATAAATAAAAATTTCCGACATTATAACATTCCATCGTCTGAGCGTTTGCATGTACTCTGTAATCTAAAGATTCGCGAACATAACTATTTCCATAACGTTTATGTTCGATCTAAATATAAGTCTGGACAGATTTCAATCCCTTTCTCAGTTACTATAACACCTTATTTAGTTCCATGCTAAATGATAAGTGACCTAACTTTTTTTTATACACATTTTCACAAATTGGTCAAAGTGTCCTTTCGTTAATTCCGCTTTCGTTATTATCTCTTATTTAAACGTTATTAAGAATCTTTATTAATACGTTTTCTCTCTTCAGTTTTTACCGCTGAATCTTGGGCGATTTTTCAAAATCACTTAAGCATGTACTATATACAACCGTCTTCTTCTAGAAATATCCTTATCCTTTCAGACTCTAAAACTTGTTTCACAGTTTTGAAGTACTCGTCATTCAATCCTCGTTTTCCGCTTCGTATATATATATATATATATATATATATATACTTAGAATACGTAACCTTTTAGTTCAGTTACATAATGTTGGTACATCTGTTAAGTTCATGTGGATTCGTGGCCATTCAGGTATATTCCTACCTGACTGGCTAAATAAAATTACGATTTTTTTTTTTATTTGTAATATTGAACTGCCCAAAGACACAATAGATTTAACATAGGAAAATACATAAGCGAAGGTACGGATTCGGCCATGACTTATCACGAACTAAGATTAGTGTTTTACATAAATCTAAATTTTAATATGAATATGTAAATAAAAGAATAAGTTATAATAAATCGTGCGGTTTAGTCCGCCTTAATCTACGAGTGTCTTCTTCTGTATTGAGGAGTCAGCAACAATTGTATTCGGATGTCCATAAAGTTTTCCCGCGTTCTTCCTGGCGTAAAGGCTAACAGCTGCGTCGACGTCCAAAATTTTTAAATCGCGATGTAGCAAAGCATTGAGAACATACCAAGGCACTTTAACTATCAAGTGAAGTGCTTTATTTTGAAATCTCTGAATAATGAGCCTGTTCGATCTCTTCGTGGTGCCCCAAAGTTGGATGCCATAACACCAAGTGGGCATTAGAATAGATAGATAAATAAGTTGTTTGTTTGCTAAACTAACAGGTGAATGGTATCCAAGCAGCCAATAGAGCTTACGTAATTTATGGCGAAGTTCCTGGCTCTTGGTTTTGACATGATGATTCCAGTTCAAGCAGCGATGGAGATGCATCCCCAAGTACTTGACGGATTCGCTAGTCGGAATAGACTTTCCATTCGCGATTGACGGAATATAGCCGACGGAACGCAGAGAAAAATCGACTCTGGTAGATTTATTTTCATTTAATTTTATTTTCCAATTTCTGGCCAAGTCGCAAATGTTGTCGATGGCTAACTGTAGATTCTTGACTGCCATCTCGTAAGAGCTACTGACTGAAAGAAGAGCAGTATCGTCTGCAAACATAGAAATTGTTACCGAAGGAATCGTAGGAGTGTCAGCAGAGTAGACTAGGTACAACATCGGACCCAGTACACTTCCTTGCGGAACTCCAGCTTGAATCATACGACGATTTGATAAGAGTCCATTAAATTCAACTTTGAAGCTACTTTTGTACAAGTATGACTTCAGTATTTCGCAGAAGTTATACGGTAGTATTCTGTTCAGTTTGTGGATGAGACCTTCATGCCATACGCGGTCGAAGGCTTTTTCGACGTCGAGGAATACCGAGGGACGGAATTTACTGTCAAGGATCGTTCTATTATTTGAGTGACCCTTTGAACTTGTTGCAAGGTGCAGTGCTGGTTCCGAAATCCAAATTGCCAGTTTGAAATGACTGCAGCGCGATCAATAATAGGTTTAAGCCGAAGTAAAAAGAGTTTTTCAAAGAATTTTGCTACAATTGAAAGGAAAGATATTGGTCTGTAGGACAGCAGTAACTCATAAGGTTTTCCAGGCTTAGGAATCACGATAATTTTAGCTTCTACTGGTCAGGAAAGTGAAGAAGTCTCAAAATGCCATTATAAATATATGTAAGAAATAAGATTGCTTTTTTTGGGAGCTCTTGAAGAATTTTAGATGAGATGTTATCCATACCTAATTTGCTGATGACTTAGCCACTTCCTTCGGAGTAATGTGAAGAATAATTACCGACTCTTTCGACTTGATGTTAATCTCTACGTTGGAGCTTATGTTATTGGGTTTGAATATCTCTTCATAGTATGACGCGAAGGCCCCTGCTTTTTCATCATTCCCACAGATCCAGTCACCGTTACTATTACGAATGGGCATGTTGATATTGTGCGGATGTATAATTCTCCACGCGTTGCTTTCCACAATGAGTATTCGTTCTCTCTTTCCGGTGAAAGATGAAGTAAGTAATTTTCGAGCGACTTGTAGTTAATTTTACGAATTAGTTCAGAAGTATCTTTGCACAACTTATTAAATATGGATTTGTCTACAGGATTTCGAGTACGCTGCCACCGCTTTCGCGCACTTCGTCTTCTCAGAACTAGGTCACGTACGAGACGAGGGAATAATATTTCTTTGTTAGAAGCAGCTTTGTAGACAGATGTAGCTGATATAGCAGAATTGGTGACTATTGATGTAAAGTTAGTCACTGCTTGATCCAATTCGTCCGGAGACTTAATCCGTGTTTTAAGATTTATGGAGTTATCGATAATGTCGCGCATTTTATTCCAGTCAGTATGTTTGTTAGTTAGTCCTCTGGACGCACTTTGTTTAAATAGGACAGTATTGCTTAAGGATAAGATTACAGGAGAATGATCAGAAGAGAGGTCCACAATATTTCTAGGATCCATATATCTTGTCGATACATTTCGTACTATAAAGAAGTCTAACAGATCAGGGATTCTATTCGGATCTGAAGGCCAATAAGTAGGTTCCTGAGGAGATAAAAACGAACCATTGATTTTATTTACAGATTTAAGAAGTTCTTTTCCTCTTTGATTAGTTGATCTGGATCCTCATTGTGCGTTTTTTGTATTGAAGTCGCCTCCAGTAATCCATTTTGTACCCAGTTTGGCAAATAGTCCACTAAAATCTACAGCATCGATTGTTTGGTTAGGAGGACAGTCGAGGCGACTACAGTTTTTGTATTGTGTAGGTGAATGCTGATGCATGTAGCTTGAAAGAGGTTAGAGCATATATTAATTTCTTCTGCGAATGTAATAGAGTTTTTTACGAAAATAGTACTACCGCCGTGAGCTTTACCACTCGGATGGTTGCAATAGTGAGTCGAATATCCCTTGATTTTCTTCAAATGAACTTTTTTGGTAAAGTGCGTTTCGGAAACTAACGCAATGTCAATATTCTCATGATGGAGAAAATTTATAAACTCGTCTAGCCTCAGAAGAAGCCCGTTAGCGTTCCATGTAATAATAACAATAGGAGCTGTCATTTACGTTTTCGATACTTGCGCTTAGGCGAGGAGCTCGCTAAATTTTCTAAAGAGTCAACCCTCTTGATTAAATTATCTATCAATTTTTCTAAGCTTTGATTAGAATCAAGAAGGCTCTGCACTAAATCTACTAGCTCAGGCGAGGCTTTTTTCCTCATTGTAAATCGGCGGAGCAGTTGTGTTTTCATTAGTTTCCGGAGTAGAAATGGCAGGTTGCGAGATAACAGCGGAGTATAAAGTACCTTCCCTGGTAAGAGATAAGGATTCAGTGCGGCCGATGAGTTCTTGGTATAGGTTGCATAGGTTTGAGCGCTGCGGATCTGGCGTTTACTTTTGAAAACGGGACAGCCTCTGTAGTTAGCTGTATGCTCACTGTCGCAATTGGCACATTTGCACTTGGATGATTTGGGTTTCACACATGTAGACGTTAAGTGATTCTCAACACATTTAACGCACCTTGGTGGCTTGGAGCAATAATTTTTAGAATGGCCAATAGACTGACACCGTTTGCACTGGGGAACGTCATATAGTTTTCTAGGAAGCTCAGTTTTAATTTTAACATACAACATGTGAGTGATGTCCAAGGCCTCGTTATTGTTTTCACGAGGCTCATAAAAATATATCGGACGACCCTACAAGGTAGCTGCGTAGACTCGAATGACGCGATAATTCCGTCGCTGTTATGTTCATGGACAAAAGGGATGAAATTAGACGTCTACAAACGAGAAAAGTCTACAGGTTCAACTCGATAAATCCAAAGAGAAGACCTAACACCACCACAGCAGGATAAAAATTTGCAAAGTTCTGACTGAAATTCACCTTCACTGGGAGGTGAATTTCATTTAAGATTATTCTTCGTTTAATCTACTTTTCCTATTCATTACAAGATAGCCCTAAGGTTAGTTCTAAGATAGAAAAGAAAAAAAAATCAAACACATGATACAAATATCTCTTGAATATATTATTATTATTATTTAAATTAATGTGCCATATACAGCAACTAATGGATAGAGGCACAGAGGAAAATAAGTATTAAATTAAATGATACAATCCAGTATCATGTGGGAAGAGGATGGGATAGCGTAGATTGTCGTCGAGCAGTAACTGTAATGAAGATGAAAGACCGTAGTATGATCTCTGTATGTTGTATTGAGGACACTTTGTCAGTATATGTTGGACAGATAGTGCAATGTTGCAGGCCGTACACAATGGAGCTTCTGATCTATTAAGAAGATAAGAATGTGTCAGTTTAGTGTGGCCCAACCAGAGTCTGCGAAAACTACATTGTCTCTCCGATGTTGTAAATGCGTATTCCTATGTATATATATATTTTATATATATATATATATATATATATATATAATATATATAATATATATATCGAGAACGAATATCTTTTTAAATAAACTGCTATCTACATATTTATAGGGCAATCGTTCGATCAATCGAAGTTGTTAGATATTACCGAGATAAAAACGAGCAGAATTTATAAACTACGGTTGCCAAAAAATTGCAATGTGCGATTGTATGGATCTTCACTTACTATATACACACACACACACACACACAGTTCTCTCTCTATATATACTGTATGTATGCATGTATAAGAGTATTTCGAGAAATTCATGTTTTAATCTACCACTGTTCGATTTTATAAAGCAAGGATGTGATATATACGATATATACGTGTGTCTTCATATATCAATAAAAAATTATACACGTAAATAATATACATGTATACAAATGTACAAAAAGATATAGTCTTTTGTGTACATTTATATATATATATGTACATTATTTTTACATGTTTATAATTTCATGTACTTATACGTGTTATATATATATATATATATATATATATATATATATATATATATAAGAACATGAAATTATACACATGTACACAAACATATATACATATATCATGTAAATAATGTACATGTATACAAATGTACACAAATATATATTCTTTTGTGTACATTTACATATATATGTACATTATATTTATATGTGTATAATTTCATGTACTTACACGTATTTTATACATAATATATATACACATATAAGAACATGAAATTATACAAATGTATATAAATGTACACGAACACACATGAGTACATTGCATGTGTATATATTCAATACATATAATATACACACACAATATATGTATATATAAATAACCTCAATGGATCTTTGGTTGTTTTTTTTTACACTTAGTTCTCGTCAAGGTTTGTGGAGCAGGCAAAAGAAAAATGTTCTCATTTCGCCAGAAATCGATTTTCGATTTACTCCGACGCTCGTGAATTTGTAAACAAATTGACGTTTTAGACTAATTGCAGAAGGAGCAGCCATTTTGTTCGGTCGACTCCTAATTTTTTGTATAGAAATCTAATTTTACTCTCTGTTATACTTCGAATATTAACCTTGACATTCGTCCGATACTCGAAAATCTTCGGAATTTATTTCAACGGCAAGTCAATGCCGTAACGATCGATGATCAACTTTTATATAAAACGGCCGAAGCACCGAAATAGAAATTGAGTATTTTGGCACTAATCGGGGGATTCCGCACGAGTTCTTTCGTGAATAAGAACTTAACCACTATATCCACCGTAACGCGTTGGTTCTTAACTACTTAGATCTTACTAATACTATAGAGATGTTGGAAATATAAACGATGTACGTTTGTGTTATAAATATATTAAAACAAACAAATTAACAATGAAAAAGCAGTTAATATCGTTAAATTGTTGATATAGCGGAGAGTAGTGATTTTATGAATTATAAACAAAATTTTACAATAAAAAACTTTCGTAATGATTAAACTGTGTTATGAGTTTGTTTTGCTTATAGTATCGTTAAATTTCTCTACGTAATATCGCGAGGATTTTCGACTATTTTAAGCCATTATCGAGGAACATTCGATCGTAAAATAATCCTGTATGTTGAAAAATCAGCAAAATCAGCGGTATAAAGTTTAGACGCAAACAAGAAATGGAACCCAAAAAACTCGCAATATAATTAGTATAGATTGTCATTCTGACTACTGCTCTTAAATATAAGTACCTTTTGGAAAGGACTTCTTATACACAAGTCCGAACTTTTTTCTTTTTATGCATTTTTTTTTAATTATTTTTTTAAGCATATTTGAAATAATAGTAATAATAATAATCATCGAATCAAATTTTATTTAAACCCATCACATGATATAAGTATACAATAATAATAATAATAATAATATAAAATATAAATTAAAACATAAAATTATTAAGTTTATTAACATTAGTTGTTCGCATAATTACGCGCGTGCCAATTTACTTATACGATATACATTTATATACTGCACATACGCCCAGATCGGTACATTTATATCACACACACACATACACGTATTCAACACCTCTATACCGAACATAAGAAATACAGTCAAATACTCATATGCTAGTAACTCCGATTAGGCCAACCCAGTCTTACTGCGTACCCTTATTTTATTTACCCGAAATGGACGACGTTAACAATTTTTATAGTTGAGAAGATAAATTTTTAGTTCTCGCAGTAAATTATCGAATACTAATCTCGTATGAGTTTCATTGAGGCGTGGATTCACCGCCTGAGCTGATCCAAGTCTTTCCTACGTCAATTGATCTATTAAATTTCTTTAGTAAAAAAGTCAGAAGTTATACAGTTTACATCAGATACTGTTATGATCCTACGTTATTTCTCCTTATATTGCGTATAACAGAGATTTGTGCAACACCTCTACCGCTTTAACGTCATATCTAGCCATACCAGCCTAAAGTTCTATACCGTAGGATAAAACTGGCCGGTACAAATGCTAAATACAATCGTCTGAAATGTTCCGAAGAACAAAACTGCTTTAGGTGATAAAATAAATAAGTTTTCTTAACTCTTTAGACAAATAAAGAAAATGCTCCAACTCAATCTTTTATTTAATTTCAATAGTCCTAATCGATATTGTATTATCCAATTTTAAATTGCAATTGATCGCAGTATATCGAGTCTTGATTTGTATAGATTACGTATTTCATTTTCCCGTTATAAGTCAGAGATAAATATCGAAGTACACTGACACAACTGATCTACCTTCTTCGAGGAAATTTGTGATACAAGATGCATGCTCATATCATTCGTTCCTTTATTAACAAAAAAAAAAACATACTGATTAATGTTTAAAAAAATGTTTGTTCAAATATCTTTTTTTTTTTTTTTTTTTTTAAAAAAAATATTACGTGAATCTCCGTATGCAACTTAAGGAGACATGTGTCTAGTTTATATGTATGCTAGGAGTCCGCTTGCTCTGGCAAAAGTCGGAATTATACTTATTGATTGAGGGTTGTTTGAGAGTATTTTGTGTATCGGGCCCTGAATTTTGTGTTTTAACCTGTGTGGTGCGAGTGTTTGGCAGTTGTAGATTAAGTTGTGACTGTTGGTTCTGTTAAATGTCCGCATAAGTTTGTTGGCGGAGGGCTTCTGGTATATAGATAATTGTGCGATATGGCTGTATGATCTACACGTAGACGGTTTAGGGTACCATATTCTTTTCTGCTTGTGCCATTTGGAGACCAAAATATTTTAATATCATATTTTTCATACATTTTTCGGAAATTTTTTAAATAGTAGGTAGTATACAAATTGGTCGATAGTAACATTTTTATATAGAACATCCCAGATTTAACTGACTCGTTAAACAAAATACAATGCTAAAAGGTCATTTTCACCTGGGAAGCGGAGTAATATGATTATTAAATGAATGACGCGCAATTATTAATTTTTGAAATAAAACGTCCAAGTTAAATGTCGATTTTCGTTGATTTCTAAATTTATTTAAAATTTAATATCCTCTACCATATGTTCGACAATTCGATAATAGTAGCGGTGTTTGTTTGTTTTGGTTTTTTCTTTTTGTTATGAAATTGCGCGTTTTCTCAGAAAATATATTTAGATAACAATCACGTGCTGCTCTCTTGCCTACGTTACTATATTTCAAAATTTCGTTTCGTAAATTCCGGAATTATTATTTATAACAGATTAATTCGAAAAATATCGAAATAATGTTTATTTTTTTCTCTTTTTGAAATGAATTTTGAAATGAATTTTGAAATCGGTTTTCTTAAAATAATTCTATCGCAGATTAAAAAAAATATTTGCGGATGATCGGATAAGTTAAATCGAAACGGTATCCGATATGTAAAACTTTAAATTATACTTACTAAACAGTTACGCGATAAAAAGTAAATTTCAGACATTCGAACTGTTAATAAGATCGAGTTAAAATTTTCGGCATAAGTATCGAGAAAAAATCTGAGAATTTTCGAAATTTTATGGGAGGGTGTAAAGGATGTAGGAGAATGTTGTAAAATATTGGAGTAAATATTTAGAAGGTTTACGATTATACGTTCAGAGGAATAGAACGGACAGATGAAAAACAAGTAAGGAATAGTTAAAGGAATAATATCGCATGCAGTATATTTGGCATAGGCTTTATTAGTAAATAAGTATTTATGGGTACCCGGCACAGGACCACTTCGTTTCTTCGGTTTGACTTATGATAACCGGCTGACTTCATCCAGTTGATGTTGTATTGCTGCAAATTCGAGAATTTTTGCCCCCGTCATGCAACTTAGAGAATGTAATGGGCGATATTAGACACGGTTCTTTTGCGGCTGCATCTGCACTGCCGTTAGATCCCACATCGTTATGTCCCCGAATCCGGTGTAGAATAATTTTTCCTGGAAAATTCTGATGCGTTAACTAAGGTGGATATCGCCAAAGGATGTTGGTGGTGTGATCTGTTTCGTTTAAGTTTACCGATTACTCGTTTCGAGCCGAATTTTTCGAGGAATCAGTAAGTGTGTATGTGAAAATGGACGATCCACCAAAGTATAGATTTCATACGCGTGAGAAAGGGGATGAAAGTATAAATCCACCCGATCTTTATTTACATTTAACTTTTATTTTCTACTTCATTTCAAAATTTATGTCCGTAAGGTGCCGCGAACCCTGTCGGCCATAACCAAGACAGCGATACAGAAGGAACGAGGTTACCAAATGTAATTTACACATTGTAAGATGAATAAAATCATTAATAAAAAAATATAATATTATTATTATTATTTAATAGCCATAATAATAATAACAATGCCCGACGTTGCCCACGCTATTATTTGAATAACTTTGATACCGGTGGGAATGTTCGTAAAAGTGTAGGTGAAATTTTAAGAACCGAAATTAATTTTTTTTCTAATTAAATATTTCATTAATTTTTGCCACGACGAAAAACAATTCACGACCTACAGAGAAGCAATATTTTCTAATACTTCATATATATATATATATATATATATATATATATATATGTGTGTGTGTGTGTGTGTGTGTATGTATCCATACACAAAGCGTAAAAATTGATACAATTCGTTCTGTGATGAATTCACGACGCCAGTCTTAGCTGTAAGCGAAAAGTGCATCTCATCCTGACAATCAACTTTATCCATTTCATAGTCGGGTCATTCAACACCCACGTACTCTACAAAAGTTTCATAATGTCATTGTACTCCGATCACCACGTAATACGTCTTTATATATATATATATATATATATATATATATATATATATATATATGTATGTATGTATCTATAGAGTGATAGAGAATATAAGCACGTATTGTGAAGTACTGCTGAATTTTAATTTAAAATGACTCGCGGATATGTCAACAATTGTTTGTTTCATAATTTCCCGTAATGACACGTGTGTATTTTCAGTTTTATTTTGTATCGTTGATTAATTCGTATAAAACAATAACCCAAATCTCCGAAAAGTAATTTTTAAAAAATAATAATAAAAATAATATTAATTCATAATTATGGTTATAATAATGAAAATTTTCAAGTTTTAGACTTTACACATATTTAATTTCGGAATAAAATGACCTAGGGAAAAATATTACGGACTAATAAGAATTGTAAACACAAATCGAACGTATCAACGAGTAGCACAATAGAAAGTATAATTTACAAATTCTAAAAATATTTTTCGTTTTAAAAATTAAACAATTACAAAACACCACTAAACTATAAGTAATATTTTATCTATATATATATATATATATATATATATATATATATATATATATATATATACATATATATACACACATATATATATGTATATTTACAAATAACCTTTGAAATAAGTGATAAATAAAGGGGAATTTCGCAAAAACAACTTGAATAAGCAATTCCTAACTAATTTAGATAATACAATAGTCACTTGTGAAAATCACTAATTTAACTAAATTAAACTTGACAAAAAAATTATAATAAATAATTAGTGTTATGAGGACGCGTTTAATGATAGCAAACATTCAAAAATAGTTAAAGTGCTCGACTATGAACTCGATGGTCGATGGGTTCGAAACCCAACTCGCGACTACTCAAAAAGTTTATAAAAGTAACTATCACGGTCAAGCCAGTGGCATTCTGCTCCGCATAACATCATATGCGCGCGCATCTGATTCTCATATAATTAACGCCTCGAACGCTAGTCCATTTTATGGGTTAAAAATAAACGTACTATCGCTAGTCCGGCAACGAACAATAAGACGGGTGTAATGATGATGATGATAAAATAATGTAGGCGTTTTAAAATATCTGTATCTTGCGATTCTTTTTTTTTTCAATTTCTTTAAGATAATTTTAAAAAAAACATAAAAAAAAGAATCTATAAAACAAATGAATTGGAGATAACATATGAGTATATACGCATAAAAATAATCAGACACCTATACAATATGTATGTATGTGTGTGTGTGTCGGTGTATTTGCGCGTTGATATAATTAATAGTTGTATCTGAGACAGAGGTAAGTATAAATGAACTGCCACCATGGTCGTTGAACTTGTATCGTTGGGTCTTATTCTTCTGGTGCTCTTGATTTATTTCGTAATACGAAAAATATCTGGCTCGATATCAAGTAAATTCGCGTGAATTTATAACCGCAACATATAAATGTTCTCTCCTATATTGATGTGTATATATATATATATATATATATATATATATATAATAACTGCGACAAATAAATGTTCTTTCATATATTAATGTATATATATATATATATATATATATATATATATATATATATATATATATATATATATATATATAAATTTGTAAACAAACGCATTACATACACACACACACAAACACACGAAGCAGTTGATGTTAATCCCAAACAGGCAAAAATATAAATACAAGCAAATTATTTAATACTTTTAATGTAATTAAATATATATATGTATATGATGTGTATGTGTTATATAAATATACCGATATAAAAATCGAATATGCTTATTAATTTATATTTATATCCGTCGATATAACATATACTAAAAAATTATTATTAACCTGTTCAGTCGCATATTATCATTTTATTTTTTTTGCCAATTTGGTGAGTAAAATGTTGTGTATAATACTGCCCTTTATTAAATAACTATATAATGTTTAATGCGTTATATAGAAAAATTTTTTACGTGATGATAATAAAAAATTGTGTTATTGTTTATGTATAAATCTGGTAGTATCGGATTTTTTTCGTTTATTTTTATTTTCACTGCTATCGCGTTATTTTTTATGTACAAATTTTATAATTATGTTGTTTACCGCACTCGCTATTGTATTATTCAAAAATAACGTTTTATCACAATAATTTTTTTTCATTTTTACATATATTTAAAACTCATTTTTTTTATACTCATCGATAATGGCTTAACAGCCGAAAAGCTTTGTGTTTTTTCATTTTAAAAAATTATATCGACTTTAACTCTTTCTTTTTTTTGAAAAAATAAATCGTTTCTATTTTACGTCTATGGAATTAATACGTTATTCCGTTTTCCTTTTAAGTGATTATTATTTAAAATAAATATATATTATTTCGTAATTGTACGATTAACGTGTTATATAGGAATGTAAATATTAGAAAGTATTTTTTTGTAGGGCTTTAAAAAATGTACCAGTTTCACCGGTTACAGCATCATCAGGACTGACGTCGTATAAAATTATTTTTATTTTATTTAATTTTTAAATTATACGTGTAAATAATCATTAAACACTCCGCGCGTAGCAACCGAAGTTAACATTTATGTAAATATATTTCTAAATGTTTAACGATACCCGATCAAAACGACGATTCGATTATTATAATTTTTATTATTATTTTTCATTATAATAATAATTATTTAAGCGAATTTTATTTTATACAGATCGTCGCTTTATCGCTGGTTATTTGCAGAATTCTTCAGGATTTTTTTTCGAATATTCAAATTCAAATTTCTGTTCGATTCGTAATTTACATACGTAAGATAACGCCTACACAATGCGCGAATACTACTATCTTTGGTTCACTCACGTCATAAACGCATCACATATGCACATCTTGCAAAACTTCAACATAATATTTTAATACAACGAACGTAACGACAAAACCAGTAATACATTATTGAACAAAAAAAAAACACGTGAAAACTACGAATACGGCTTATTATTATATAAGGCGATCTCCACAGAGAAGACAGACTGGTTTTGTTGGATTTTTTTATAAACTAAAAAAACTACTGGCCCAAAAATTTTTTTTTAATGAAATTTTATTTAATCCGTGGAACGCAATATCGTTTACATGACGGCCATTACGATACATTCATTCGGTCTCTTTACAAAATTTTCGAAGACTTTTTCGAGCAGAGGCTACTGAATTTTGAAATTTCTTCAGAAATCCCAGTTTTTAGGTCTTCCAAATCTCGTAGACGTGTTTAACGCGGTTCTTAAGTTATCCCCCAGAAAAAGAAAAACCGATCGTGTTCGCGAAATACAATAACGCCGGTTATATAAAAAGAGAAATATCTATATATATATATTCGACATAAGTTACTAGGAGTTAATTAAAATGTAATAATACAGAATTTTCCTCTGACATAAAATAAGACGCAATCGTGAAAGCTGAATATTATTAACAATTTCCTCTAATTCGTTAAATCGACTTTTAAATTCATCCAGTTAAGGAATTATGATCGGGTGAAGCCTGTCCGCTTACCGTCTGATCTTGTCCCGCTGCTATCCGAAAGAAATTCGAAATTTTCTAGTGTTGATATTGTATTACCTTTAATTTTGAATAAAATCCTGCTCAGTAAAAACTTGCAGACGGCAAATACTTCCTACTTATATCACGACAGAACAAGGCAAAGTTTTATTGTTATTACTATTATTATCAAAAACACTACTCCATTCTTAATTGACCACCATTAGCGAAGTTAATAAGTTAGTGACAACTTATTCCTAAATGAGCAGAACAGATCAACATGAATGATCTACTAAGGAGAGAGAGAGAGAGAGAGAATGAAGGGAAAAGGAAAATATATGAAATAGTTATAAAGAAAAGCCAAGAACTAATAGAGTAATTATTTCTACGAATCGCCGAACTGTGGTTATAGTGTAAGATTAATCCTAGAAAAAAGTGTCTAAATCCTCTTAAGTCTTCTTACCGGATTACCCCAGACAAAGATGATTGGTGCGTTCTCGAAATATTGCGGTTGAAGCTGGTCCAGAGCTCGTTCAAAAATTTGTTATAACGTCTGACGCGCGGGGTAGTGTACATATTCAACGTGTAGATAGACGTGTGTATGGTACAAACCATCTGACGAAAAATACTGCAAATGCCGAATGCGATTTATATTACTACATTCAGATGCATCGTATATTTCAATGTCACACCTCCATATTGGAACTATTACCCATCGAGTACACTCTGGAAGGTTAACTTTATAGATGACTTTCTTCTAATTATTTCAATCTGGAACATATTTTTTGACGCATATATCCAATGTGTATGTTCTCCACGTAAGACGGCGGTCCACAAAACAGTCCTAAATATTTGACGGTGTCACAATGAGCAAAAAGCAATTACAATTGATTTTAACTGGCCGATAGGACTTCTTTTCTAGTGAAAAGGTTACTCTTGTTGATTCTTTTTCGTATTAATTTTAATTACTGTGTAGTCCATACAGATATTTCATATAAATGTTCTCACATAAAAGCAGATGCGTGTAAATCGTCATGTGCCGTTACTATTCGGATGTCATCAGCGTAGGTAGCCAGAAGTTTGAGCATAATACTTTTCAGTCCCAAGAACGCGATCAAAAGTTTTTTCCATGTGTAAGATAAGTAGAATGTAGTACTGCCGTTTCTCGAAGACAGCAGAAATACGATCTGTAATTCTGTGTTGATAACAACAACAACAACAACAACAACAACAAAGTATATTTGCATAAGTAATTAACATAAAAGAAAATATAACACAAGGGGTTATACAAACATTATGTACCGGGGATTACCACAATAACACAGTAAGAATATAAATAATAAAGCAAAACAAAACGTTAAATGCTGCAGGAAAAAAGCAAATAAAAACCTGCGGCTAGAAAATAAACACGTTTTCTAATTATAATACATGATAGTAAAGAAACTTAAGTCTAAGCTACAAAAATATATTGTTTAGGTTGTAAGTTCTTAAATAAATACTATGTATATACGCACACACACACACATAAATATATATATATACATTCGCACATAAAAAGTGCATGACACGGGTGTCGAAGGTGCTTACTAAGTAAAGGGGTTAAATTATAAATAAAAAATTAAAATTAATTACTACATAATGTTATGTTTAAGTCGCCTGTGTTTATATTTGGAATACATGAAACGAAGTTGCTTAGAATCGTAATTGGCAATCGAGGAGACGAGTACATTATTTTGGTGAGAGCATTTAATAAAAAAAAGTCAGTCGACAGCTTTAGAACAAAATCTCTAATATAGGGCAGGTCGTGCATACTGTCGATTCTGGCATAGCGAGGTGCATTGAGAATACATCTGAGGCATCTGTTTTGAATGACTTGTAACTTGTTAAAGGAGGTTTATTTAATGTACCGTTCAATGGTCTAACGAAAAGTTTTTCATCGGCTTGTCCCAAAAATACCGGATTCCTATAAGTAAACGCATCTACCCTTCGAGCCGTTGTCCTCCTTGCATAATCCCTGATGTAACGGCGTTTTCTATAGATAGGATAAACTTTAGAAACCTCTTTAAAGCCGATCTCAAGGATAAATTCGAAGTTTCCTCTAAACTAGTTCAAAAAGCAGTTAGTTCGGCTAAAAGAATATTATTCGAATCTTTTGTACGATTATCGACGAAATTGGAAAGGTTACAAATCGTCGATAAACAAAAATCTAAAATAAATAAGGTCGTCGCTAAAACAGCAGGCCTATGTCGCGATGAAATCCTCATATCGGAACCGTTTCAACATTTATTGTTACCGAGTTGTCGGATAAAGTTCATTTACAAAAATACGTTTCATATTTATTTTAATCACGATTTTGCATTTCCACAATTATCTCCTGATGGCACTAAATCATCGTTAATTCTTTCGTTTTCAAATAAACCTTCGTTTAGTCGTCACATTTGGTCTATTACGTCCGTTAAAGAAAATATTAATTTCTTTCTCTTAATATTTCTAACGAATCAGTTACTTCTAGCGAGTTCACCCGATATATCGAAACTCGGTGTAATAACATCGGTTTAAGGGAATAAATAAATTAAATCGAAGTAGAGACATGAAATATTTTTTAAAAAATGTTAACTACTCATCTAAAAATTGGTTACTTTGTAAAAAAATCGATAGAACCAGAGAATATTCATAAGGAGCTCAATATTCGTTGTTTTATCTCGCAAACGTTGCTTTTCCTTTTTGGCATTGTGAGAGACGTCCCAACCAATCTTTCAATCGAGGAATTTACTGCTTCTTGCACTGAAAGCTCTAAAATTGAAGATATTCGTAGACTAAATAAAAGAAACCATGATGGTTCTTTCTTAATTGAAATCAAATTCCGTGGAAATATACTGTCTGAGTCAGTTCGGTTCTTTGATTACTATTCTTGCAGAGTCGAGCCTAGTATCAGGAGACCTAAAATGTGTAATAATTGTCTCAGATTTGGACATATCAGTAAGCTTTGCCGTAGCAAACCTAATTGCGCCTTAAAGAAAAGTCGAGCTGGGAGGTTTTTAGGAGGCGTAAGTACGAAAGTGGATGTGGTAGGGAAATTAGGTTGGATCTAGAAAAAAGTTAAGCCATCTTTTACAATAGACTTCCGTGATGAAAAAGATCCTTGATTTGTACATCGGAAATCTTCACGAGTTCTACGTTATCAAAATTTATGGAAGAAGTCAAACATAAGACGTAGTTTACCAATTTGCCGAAGACGATCCTTTTTCAAATGATTTTTCTCGACTCCATTTGTTTCCATATTACTCTTTAACTTCTAGTCTTTTTTTTTCACCCGTATTTAAATTTCTTTACATCGAGAAACATACATCTGTTATCTAATTAACGTCTGATAACGTAATGGTAAATTTTTGGTACTTATTATAGGGGAGTTTCTTCTTAACTGAAAGATTCCTTTCCTATGTCATTCTTTTTCGTTATACGAGTTTTTATCACCGACCATAAACACTGTTTTTCTTCTTTTTACAGAAAATCTTCCGGCTGTACTTTCAGTATTTCTAGTTGTCATTTCGTGTCATCTCATTAAATCAATCGCCGAACGAGGTTTTTCCTCGTAATCCACGATTGTGCAATCGTTTCTCACGGAATACGCATACGTACGTTTTATCGTTTAATTGTATTCGACAAAATTTAGACGCAAAAAAATATCGCGTACCTTCCGTTTTAATTTACTATGCTGTGGCACGAGATGCGGCCTATCCACCGTCAATAAACAGACCGTTCCGGTACAATTATAAACACCGATGGAGGTTACATAAAATCGTCAACAGAACCGTTCACTGGAGGATAATGGAGGATACCATTTTAACCGTCTGAGATCATTGTCCGACAATTTCACCTACTTCAGCCTGTCCTTTCTGTTTCCAATCGCTCTATCCTTCCGTTTGTCGTATACTCTTCAATTTACAACACATCCTGCTCGTCCGTCGACATAAATCTTCATCATGGAAAGACCGGTACCTTCAGCGGTTGGCCTACGTCAAATTAACTAAAATCATTTTCGACATTTAATCATACGCCGTAATAAGCTATGCCGTTATAAACGTCATTTAGTAATCGAAGAATAAAGTCTACTTACTTATAGAACACTTTTTAAAAATAATTATTTTTATTTCACATCTTACGAACCCAGTTTTCCAAGAAAAAGAAAATTTTCATGCGTCAGTTTAAAAAATAAATATAATCGCGCCGAAAGTTACGATAAATTAAACTAATCTTTGGAATTAATGATTATCATTATCATTATTATTATTATTATTATCGTGTTCGAGATGCTTGAAAACCAATATGCAAAGCGAATATAATGAATAAAATAAAATAAAAATTAACCCATATATAAAATAGATTTATACCTTATCGGCGGGACTAACGAGATTATTAAATTATAACTAAAATAATAATTTAATCCTAAATTACCATAAATTCAACTAATTATACGAGCTAGCCAACGAATTTGAGGAATTAACGATTATTTAATATAAATAAACGAAATTATATTTTAATCCCGATGTAAATATTAGACATTTTATTTTAGGTTCGAGCTATTGTTTTACAATCACGAAAAAACCGTCTGTATAATATTCATTATAGAAATAACGCTCCGAGCTAATCAAGAATCTTCCTCTAACGCATGATTTCCTACGAAGATAAAATCAATTATACATGTCTGTGTGCGCGCGTATGTATATGTGAAATATAAAAATAAGGAAGGCCTATTTTATCCGTATCAACTTTCAGACCGAGACGTATCGTTTTGGTAATTCGAAGGTGGTAAAAATACCGCAGCATCGCTTTGGGGCGCAAAATAAATTAATAGAATAAGTTATATATATATATATGCGCGTATAATTGTGTGCGTATGCGTATGTGTGAATGCGCGTATTAAGGTTTACGCGTAATTATGCGGTAGTGATTGCAGGCTCGTACCGTAATAAGCGCCGTCCAACAAATCTCTATGATCTAAATAATTCATAAGCCGGTTTTAAAGATACTCAAACAGAAGCTACTGTATTCGTTAGCTGGCAAATGTAGTGTGTACTATATCACGCACACACCAATTCGTATGTGCATTTAGACGATATAGAACGTAGGATTCATATGTGTGTGAAGTAACAAATCCATACAAATTGCCTCGAGTAAAAAAATCGTGTAACAACTTGCCTTGTATACATGTAAAGATGTAGTAAAGAGAATCTGCGTAATTTTTTTCTTACAAAAACCTCACCTTAATGCCATACTGAATCCAATACTGTCAATCCGCAGTGGGTCTAGGGTTCGATCCCCACCATACTCCGTAAAAAAGCTTTTTATCGCGGAAAATTTATATTCCACTCTGTATATATATTTGTGCACACTCATCCACGTTTCATATAATTAGTATCTTGAACGCTAACCCATTTTGCACGTAAAAAAAACAAAGTCTAAAATGGACAAGTCACGACGTTCGACACGAACGTAACAATTGGATATATATTGTACATTGCTATACGTCACTAGAAAATCATAATTACATTTCAATAAATAAGTAAACAATTAAAATAATCTATTCAATAATAAATTATTCTATGTTTAAAACCAAATTCTATAAGTCGAGATTACCTTATTAAATAAGGAAAATGCGAAGCGTAAATATCTAATGAAGATTAGATTCTTATTTTTATTTCTTACATTTAACCCTTTAATTGATAATAGACTGGAATACATACATACCTGTATATATGTATATATATATATATATATATATATACATATATATATATATATATATATATATATATATATATTATAAACATCATAGTTATAAAGCTAAAGTAACTTACTAGATAGCTTATGGTTACCTGTAGTGATTATTTATATTTATATATACATATATATATATATATATATATATATATATATATATATATATATATATATATATATATATATATATAATAAACATCATAGTTATGAAGCTAAAGTAACTTACTAGATAGCTTATGGTTACCTGTAATGATTATTTATATATATATATATATATGTATGTATGTATATATATTCGACCTTAAATACTTCATATATAAATGTTGGAAAATATTCCAATAGAAGTATCTTATTGAAAGGCAATGAGCAGACTATATTATACGTTACTCTTAATTCATTATATCTAGAAGATACATACATTATGTGATGAACATCTGTATCATTACTGTTACAGTTACAACATATATTATTAATAATAATCTTTAATTTATTTAAATATTATCCGATAGAACTGTGTCCAGTTAATATCTGAAACATGTGAAATTTAAAATGTTTATCTTTAAAACGAGCTAAGATATATAGGGGGGACTTTTAATTAATTCACCCTTAACTTCTGTATCGTATCTAGATTTAAATTCAGTAAGAATTAAATTATCGATATATTCGAAATTACTACTATTCAGTTTTAGCACATTGAGTTTGTTTTTTATTCGATACAGTAATGTACGAAGATGATACATCTATTAGAAGTTTTCTACAATTTGAATTAACATGAATAGATTGTTTATTTAAAGTAATATGTACTAACGCAATAAGAATATAGCGACTGTATTAGTCCTTTATATAAAATTAGCTTCGTAATTTAATCACCAGAATTTTGCTCCGAGAGATTTAAAAGTGTAATAATGTTTATTAACTTTATCATTTATATACGTGGAGAAAGTTAATTTATTGTCTATAACAAAACCCAGATGTTTAATAGAGCTGACAGGGATACAAATTATTAAGCTTAATATTATTATATATCGTTTGCTCATATGTAGAACAGTAGAACAAGTAGAAACGAGGATGCAGATGGACAGCTTGAGGACCTGACCATTAAAAGTCTGCAAATCAGTAACAACCCGCTGCTAAACGAAATAATTTTAAGGGATAAATAAGCAAATAAAATCAAACAAATAACCATAATAATTACAACAATATTGATAACAGTTAATGCATAAAGCTACATAATGACTAACCTGACAGTAGGCATAAAATGCATCCTCCAATTTGCCTTGTCAGCACGGGGGATTAGGCTACTCATACCCAGACATGACTGTAAGAAAGAAAGGCCGTAACAGCCAAGGCCAAAATGGGCAACCGGATGTGACAAATGTCTCCTTAACGCCTAGATTAAATATAAACCAAGGAGGCAACCACCGATTTAGACAACAACCGCCCGGGTATAATGTAGCCTCTTGTCTAACAAGGGACAAAACTAGGATGAATCTGATGTATATAAGTACATATAATGTAAGAACAATAGCAGCTGAAGATAAGCTATTAGAACTCGAAGAAGAATTGAGTAATATTAACTGGGACATAGTTGGACTTAGCGAAGTAATAAGAATTGGCGAAAACGCCATACAGTTAAGATCCCAACGAATGCTTTCTTACAAGGGACATGATTCAAAATACATAAATGGTGTAGGCTTCTTAATCAATAGAAAATGGGGTGATAAGGTGATTAAGTACGCCTGCATATCGGATAGGGTAGCATATGTACTGGGGCAGCTAACACTAAATAAATTCCTTAAAGTCATCCAAGTTTATACACCAACGGAAACATACTCGGACGAAATAGTAGATGAATTCTACGAACAGATACAGGAATTCCTTGACAACGACTGCTGTGCGCAGACAATGATTATTGGAGACCTTAATGCGAAGATAGGTTCCCGGCAGGATGAACGTGAAATAGCGCTTGGAGAGCATGGCTTCGACACCAGAAACGAACGAGGACAAATGCCGGTTAATTTTTCTAACACATAATAAGTTATATGCAATGAATACGTTTTTTAAAAAGAATCCGAAGCAGAAGTGGACTTGGAGAAGTCCGGACTTCAAATATAAACATGAAATTGACTTTATAATTTCTAATAATTCGCACATAATTCGTGACGTGTCTGTGATAAACAGAGTTAAAACGGACAGTGATCGTAGATTAAGAGCTAAACTATAACAATTAATTTAGAGCCTAATAAAAACGACAGAAAATACTTGAATGGAATAAGGATTGATCCCGAAAAACTTGTACAAAATAAGTTGAAATACCTGATGGAATTAGAGAAAGAATTAAAGGAAATAAGCTATAATACAGTCAACGAAGCAGCTACTAATATTAGTAGGATGATGCGAGAATGCGCGGAAAAAATATCCTCAGATCACAAAATTATATCGAAGAAAATAAGCGATAACACTAAAGCTTTACTCCAACGGCGTCGTGATTTGAAACCATCGAAGGACAACTGATAAGAAAAGAAATGCGGAATGACATTCGCAAATTTAATACTAATGTAATAAAGACAACAATTGAAAGGAACAGAGGTCCGAGAGTGTTTAAAAAAGCTTTTTGACGAATGGTATAAAAATACTTACAAAAATTGAAAACTCACGGGAAGAAATAATAACGAACAAAAACGAAATAACTAAACAAGTTGAAAGATATTTCACCGGTTTATATAATAGCAATGACCTATACCAAAATAACAACAATTATAACAATGATAAAGATGTTCTGCCAGAAGTGTTATACCAGGAAGTTAAGTATGCTCTCAAGTCACTAAAAAGTGGCAGAGTACCTGGAGCCCAGAAATGTTGAAATATGGTGAGCCTGCAATAGTAAATGCACTGCGATCATTATTCAACCAATGCCTTACTAATAAAATGATACCCACAGCATGGAAGAAAGCGTATGTTATTCTGATGCATAAGAAAGGGAACACGCAATTGCTACATAACTATAGACCTATCAGTATGCTGTCCTAAATATATAAAATATTTACCCGTGTAATAACAAACCGTATAACACGAATAAAAGACTATCACCAACCGAGGGAACAAGCAGGATTTAGATCTGGTTATAGCACAATGGATCATTTGTTAACGGTTAGAACATGAGTACAAACTTGTGAAAAATACAACATCCCACTCTATATGGCGTTTGTAGATTACGAAAAGGCATTTGACTCGGTTGAAATATGGGCAGTGTTACAGTCAATATGTAACTGCGGAGTTGAAGATGTGGACATTATCAAAACACTGTACGAATCAGCTTCAATGAATGTCAAGCTATGGAAAAGAACTGCGAAAGTACCTATAAAAAGAGGTGTGCGACAAGTCACCAAAATTATTTATTGCAGCGTTAGAAGGTGTATTCAGAAAACTAAACTGGGATTCGAAAGGCATAACAATAAACGGCGAAAAACTTAATCACCTACGATTCGCAGATGGCATAGTTATAATAAGCAGGAATAAAGAAGAATCTATGCTGAACGGACTTGAAACGGAATCTAGAAAAATAGGATTAAGAATAAATAAACACAAAACAAAGGTTATGACAAATAACATGGATGGTATGTCATTAAAGATAAATGGGCAGCATATTGAACAGGTACGATCGTATATTTATTTAGGACAAGAAATAACTACAGACAGTGGAGAAAATATGCAGAGAGAGATACGAAGGAGAATATCTCTCGCATGGGCTGCATTTGGGAAATTGTCCAACATATTCCGAAATAAAGATGAATTGAAGAGCAAACTTTATACCCAATGTGTCTTACCGGTGTTAACACACGGAACAGAAACATGGAGTTTCACAAAGGGAATAATTATGAAAATCAGGAAAACGCAAACAGCTCACGAAAGGATAATATTAAACGTCAAGTTAAAAGACAGAAAAACGATTACTTGGATCATTGACCGACGAATATCAAAATTAAAATGGACGTGGGCTGGACATGTAGGGCGTATACATGATGGCAGGTGGACAAAACATATCCTGCAATGGTGTCCATTGCATTCAAAAAGGAAAAGGGGCAGACCAACAACACGGTGGCGAGATGACATTGCCAAAAACATGCAGGAATCAATTGGATCCGGGCTGCACAAGACCGGAATCGTTGAAAACGTCTGGGATATGCCTATACCCAGCAGTGGGTTGAAATGGGCATAACGTGATATATATATATATATATATATATATATGTATGTATGTATAATGTAATATAAACGAATTCCAACGAAACTACGGGGTGTACCGAATATGCGAACTCTGGAGCACTTAATATACATAATAAGCCGATTAATAAAGCGTAAGTTAAAAACCTTCTCTCCATAATGATTTGTTATAGATATATTCTTTATGTATATATTATATTTACAATTTTTTTCACGCTTAAAAATTTATTTTCTGTGAAATACGGGAATTATTTGTTATATCATAAGTGAGGAGAAGACAAAAAGTTAAACATTAATGCTTATAATCGTCAGGATAACGATATAATTAATCAAATAATTTAAATGGTCGAATTAATATACAAATTTTACCACTTCAAACGTTTATCGTAACGGTTCGTAATGTTCACTTTTTAAATGTACTCGACGCATTCACGTTGTATCAAACTTTGACAACGCGTCAAAAGTAGCCGTTAAATTGTAATTCGAGAAGAGCTTCATTTATTCCGTGTTAAAGGTTAACGTCGCATGTGAATATATATATATATATATATATATATATATATATATATATATATATAATATATGTGTTTGTATTGTACTTGAACAAGTTTAATGTATAGATATCGGGAAAAAACGGACAAAAGATGTTTATAAAAAACACAACAACGAAAAATATACACAAAAAGGATTAAAAATGGATTTTTCTAGACAGAATTATGATTGTAAACGATGTCAGTGTGTAACATAAGTAGTCGAGTGTTCGTTACAATAGTACGTATTATACTGCATAATATATTATATATATATACATATATATATATATATATATATATATATATATATATATATATATATATATATATATATATATATATATATATATACACGTAGGATTTAAATATTAAACAGTAATACAGCCAGCGTGTAATTCCAGTAGCCAGAAGGAAAATAATCTCTTAACGGGAATCGATATACACGATGCTACAAACGAGCCCATAGGTCAGAGAAACAGCGTCCAAATGGAAAACGGAATGGACCAGTAGTATTCCGGTGGCTCGTTGCCGTTACTGCTGAAGATTAAGACTGAAGAGAGAAAACCAGTTTCAACTTAGATATAATATTGTACTACATACGGCTTTATGGAATATACCTCGAGTTTTTCATTTCAATAGAGATCGTGTAAAATGATGATGATAGTAGCTAGTCCTAGTGGTGGTAATAATATAGGAATAAAATCAGTAAAGGGTTCACGAGAAGAGAGGTATAACGTGATAGGGAATGAATACTTAGAAAACGGATATTATTAAAAATAATAATAAAAATCAACGAAAAAAATGAGAACAGTAATATCTGATAAAACAAAAACTACGGGAGTCTAGGATAAAATCGAATTATACATATACATTTATACATACACACATATATATATATATACGTAATTATAAGTCAAAGTAGAAGCAAATGAGAAGTCTAAAACCTGTTTGAATTCTAGTCCCTATAATTTTTCATGGAGTAAAAATCTTCCTGTTTCTTATTTATGATAATAATAATAATAATAATAATAAAGGGAATTAAAAATAAAATACTTTACGTTGTTATATATTAAGAAATGGTAGAAACTTAAAAATCGATTTTATCAAGTTTTATATAACGATTCAAATTCGATTTAAAAATTTATTTCAAGTTTCCGTTCGTTTCAAAATAATATCATCATTGGTATATCAGCCCGTAGGCTGGTTCGTTCCATGCACCAACAGCCTCCGTGTAAGCCGGCCAGCTGCTTTTCTTTTTATCTCGGCATACGTCGATGATTTGGCATCTTCCAGTATGGTATCCACCAGGGTTATTCTTGGTCGCCCACGTGATTTCTTCCCGATAATCTTCCCTATCTTCAGCAAAATAATATAGATACGTAAAATAATAATACGCGAATTTCTTTTGTTCATTCACGTCGTACACATTCATATACGTATATACTTGCAAACCCCATCTACATACAAGACAATATTTCGATACAATGAACGTATACGATAAAAATAACTAGTAGTCCACTATTAAACAAAAACGTGTAAAAACTCTGAATTCATCATCATTAATCGCATCAGTCCTTTGACTGGTGTAGCGCTGCGGTTTCCTTTTCCATTCGCTGCCGTAATTTTTAAATCGCGATAGGTATCCACTCCTACACTATCCATTATTTGTCCGATGTAGCATTTCCTCGACCGGCCTCTCTTTCTTCTACCTTCTATCATGCCTTCCAATATTCGTAGGACCAATCCACCGTGTCTTATCGCATGACCTATCCGTCTATTTCATTTGGTATAGAGGTGGTTATAAAATTCTCTTCTCACTTTTTCCATAACGTTCTTGTTTGATATTACAATATTTCAACTGCTTCCAGTTTTTTAATATCGACCGTCATAGTATCCATGTTTCGCTTCAAAAGGTTTATTACATAAAGGTAGCGCAAGTTTGATGAATTCTACAAATTCATATAAAAACCGATGCAAAGGACAAAACAATAACAATAACAATATTAATAATAATAATAATCATAATCATAATAGTAATAGTAATAATAATTATAGTAAATATTTGAAGTCGACAACTATGAATTTACGTCCAGGACTGCCTTAATAACTTAGGTGACTGAGTCGGGTGATAATAAGACGTAGATAACTCGTTAAACGTATCTCGTACTTCATGAAAAAATCAAACTTACAGCCGCGTTCGAACTCAGCTCGATTTATAAAATTCAAAATCAGCGATCCAGTTTTTATTAGAGGAAAATCGTTTAGCTTCATCCGATTTGAGTAAATACGACTGGAAAATTGCGGAAAACAGGAAGACATTAAAAATAAATCCTACCGAGCGGCGAATGAATAAACTAAAATTGGCCTAAAACAAATAAATAAATAAATATATATGTATACATGATCTCGCTTCTAAGTAGTAGAGGTGATGAGGTGATCACCAGATTGAACCAGGGTCATATCCGTCTCACACCAGTACGAATCTTATTAATAAAACTTTGGCTCCTCCGTGTTCTGTCTGTGGCGTTATCCTCACTATTGCTCATATTCTAGTTGACTGATACTCCGCGCTTAGAGCGTCTCTTAATCTTCTTCCTTCGTTTCATCTCCTCTTCAAAGATGACCATGTTTCATTGTTGAATTTAATTACCTTACTCTATTCCTCAATCTAATCCTTTTTTCCTAGTGCCTCTAGCCTTAGCTGCTATATACGACACGTTATATATATATAATTTCCCAGGCACGATCACAAGTAAAAGAAAACAATGAAAAAATTTTGATAACGTGCCAAAATAACCTTCAATGATCGATATACTCTACGTTAAAGAACGGACAAAATTAAACCGAAAATCTTAAAAAAAGGAAATAAATGCCCGGAGAAACAGAAACGCCTAAACGGAGATTCTGAAATTGAGTAGGACACATAATAAGATTGAAGGACGCGATCGACCAACCGGAAGAGTATTAAACCGGTTTATCGGCAGTAGAGTGGAAGATCAAGAGGTGAGACGAAGATTTTACTCGGAACTTTGTTTTATTTCGTTTTATTTTTATAAAACGATTTATCGATTATACTAAATAAAGGATATTCGTTCATTCGGATTATATATGTAATATTTATTAGTCGGTGATGATGTACGAAGTATAGCTCCGACAGGCGACTTTAAAAATTGTTCCGTATGAAATTTAAAATTAATGGTAAATTGTTATTTTTTTTTAAAATAAACAATTAATCAGTCGATAAATAAATAATAAATAAACGCTAGATCGAAATATGTAGAAAGAAAAATGAATTTGAAATAAATAAAATAAAAAAATACTCTTTAGGCGGCGTATCGAAATTATATTTTTTTTTTATAAACGCAATCGATCGGTTTTGAAAAAATCATTAAGACTAATAAACGACTTTCGCTATTGTTAACCATCTAGACGGAGAAGTTTGAAAAAGCTTCGTTTACTTTTAGCGATCCAAACATATAAAATTTTAAAATCGGAATTGAATTATATACTATATAAAAAGTGGTCAGAAATGTGATTCTTTTGTATTTTCCTTCCGTAAAACACGTTGTAAATCCAATACATTGGTCAGAGGTACGAGTAGTAAGTGGAGTTTTGATATCGTGTAGGGCGTTGGATAGTTTTATGAATCGAAATAGGTGTTAGATCTATTGTTTGTTGTCCTCGAGGATTTCGGGGAAAATTTGGAACCGGAGTCAATTTTTTCATATCCTCCCGATATATATATATATATATATATATATATATATATATATATATATATATATATATATATATGTTATCTTTCCATCTATTTTAACATTAAGATATCTGACGCGTTATTTCCAGGTATAGACCTTTTTTTTATTTTAACGCAGTTACCCGTAGTAATAATATCTTTGTTTTACCATTATTTATTATAATTTTCCATTAATTCGTATTCGCAATAGTTATTCCGCTATCCTTTGTGCTACATTTTTTGATTATTATTATCATTCCATACGAGAATACAGGCAGTTTTTATGGATGCTATGTTGTTCAATAAACTGACTGCATCTCTTAAAATTGATTTGAAAAATTATAAACTTATTAATAAAATACGTTACAACGACAGGTTATAATTGTTTCGTTAAGTTTTCGAATTATTAGCGTTTTATTTAAAAGTTGGAGGCTTTGTTTTACTTTGTTTTACTTTGTTTATTGATAACGTGTGTTGTGACACTGCGTTGATGAAGGTTTTTTTGTGTATCAAAGGTTATTTCAATTTCAGAGGAATATCTCAAGAATTAGTGCGTTAAAAAAACTTTAGGTAACCCATACATCCAGTTTATTTTGCAAGTCTTTAGTAGTTGACGCTGAATTATCAGCGTTTTAAGCGGGTGAAGGTTATTATTAGGAGGTTAATAGTGTTTATTAGCCCCAGTTTAAGTTCGTCCCATTTGTAAAGCAAAATTTTTTATCACAGTCAATTGAGTAAATTAAATATTTTATTTTTGGTTTATACGAGACATTGTCGATGTCTGAATCAATGTACATTTTTTCTTATTTCATATTCAATTAATAACGCGCGTATGTAGAACTAGGCTAATGATTCAGCACTCAACAATGTGTGTTACTATTATATTTTTACTATTTTTAATTTGCATAATGTAGTTTGCGCGTGCTATTTGAAATTCCCGCTACTCGCGTAGGTATATAGCGGACATTATATTATATCCCATTTATCTACATTAACATATTACTTGTGTGTATGTATCTAAAATGTCTATGTATATTCGTAGGCATGTAGGTATATTTATGTTTCATATATATATATATATATATATATTGTGTATATGAATGTATGTGTGTGCGTATGTTTTATATCTATGTGTGTATATGTGTATAATGTATGTATATGTGTATATCTGCACGTATGTATAGATATGTATCATTTAAGTACCTTGTACTTTTCCATTCTGTCTATTATTAAATAAATAAATGTTGAAATTATTATTATTATTATTATTATTATTATTGTGCACGGATGTAGGAAATTATGTGTATGAATATTTTTGAGATGTAATTTCTCTTAGAAATATCGTGATACTATAATTGTTTTTATTGTAACTATTTCTACTACAATTATTATTTGTTCGTATTTTGTAGATTTATATCGTGCGACGGATTTATATTGTGTGGTGAATTAGATGAATGCATATCTTATTCCTAGCTTGCTCGGCTATCAATAGATGGTTTCAGTTAGCGACAATTGCGTGAAACATTCAGGTCTAATGATGGACAGAAATAAGGTCTGTTCAGCTAGATCGAATAGTTTTGTCTTCTTTAAAATCTCTGATGTGAATTATATAGAAGGCATTGTTATTAGTACCAGTGTATAGCCTATTTTATATATGTATACCTGTTTCTTTGATAAGGTTTTCCACTTTTTTGTATCTCGGTGAAGAATATCATTGCTCACGAAATGTGCGATACGATGATTGATAGAACAGTATCATTAGCGTATAAGTTCGACTCTATCAATAGTAGGAGTATCGTTTGTACGTATTATGAAATGAGAAAACCCGAGGAGGTTTACACTATTGCCGTAGCATATATAATGTTAGAATTTTGATCGTTCCCTCGTAAACACAATTTTATCGTAGAGACTAAATGTATAGGAAATCATTATTACTTTAATATTCAACAATAAACGTGTACTTTTATTAAAATTTTCTGTAATTTGATCGCGAATTTTAACTAGACAATAGGATTTAAGTCGAAAATCGTTTTGAAAATTTTAAAGAATCTCGATTTGATTAAAATTTTTACTATTATCGTTAAGCGGAGGTTCTCTTACATTTCTCATCGAGTAATCCCACTTGACAGGGCTAGAGCAGTTACTGATAATATCCACGACTCGCGGTATAGTAACACCGCGAATACAATATAATTAAACAACCTCGTTGGATTAGCACTTTTCTTTTTATCACATTTAGACAGATTTTATCGTGACACCAGTAAAGAGTGTGTATGTCTAACGCATTTTTTAACCCTGACAGTCGTGCATTATAATTGTGTAACGCAAAATTATAAATTTTATACAGGCGGTTATTAGAACTGCTTTCGGAGATAATTGCCATTGTATTTAAAATAAATGCTTTAAAAATTGAGACGTGTCAACCGGAAAAATTCACTTCGTCGACACGAGATGATCGTATGTTGCTAGTTAAGAATTTATTTATTGTTTGTTTTAATTTTTGTTCATATTAGCGTTACGTTTTTTATTGTGAGTATATACTTTCAAGGTGACTTGCCGAAAACAATTAACTCGGTCTCACCATCTCTTCTAAATGTCCATTTCTCTAGCCTCCCCCATTTCGAATTTTGATCCGGCAAAATTTGTGTCCGATTTGTGCCATTTTCATGTGCGAGATATTTAAAAATTAAGTTAGCCCTCCTTTTTGAATTTTGATTTGAAAATGGTTTGCGCAGTCTTTCGTTTACGTTAGGTTTTTCCGTTTTTACTTTCGTTATCGAAATATTAATAAGTGTCTGTCGTTTGGTTTATAAGTCGTTGTTAGTTTGGTTTGTTTCTCCGACACTCAAAAAAAAGAAAAAGAAACAACAAGGCGGAGTTGATCTAACTGTAGAAACTATGACTTTTAATTTTTCCTGTCTGTTTCATGTTTCATGTTTCATGTTTCATGTTTCAGTTGGTTAAAACAATTTTAAAATAAATTATAAAACTAACGAAATAAAGTTCTGTAAATATAACGGCGATAGCAATTAATTAGTAAATGAACACAGACGTTCCTTGGATGTAGGGGGTCTATTAACATTCACATTTCTCCTTTGGAAACTGGTAATACAAAATACATCGAAAGTATGACGTGTACCGCTATATAGGAAAAAATGATTCCGCATTTGTGCGTTTGTATATATATATATATATATACATATATATATATATATATATATATATATATATATATATATATACATATATGTATGTATGCGTAAATTTGTCGATCCATTTGACGAGATTGTTATCGAGGAACAACGAAATTCCATACAGCCGGAAATGTGTGAAATGTGTGAAATATGCTGGGTACAAATAATTGATAATTTTTTTTGTCCTTTCGATAGGAAAGTCTGCGATGATAAAGAGAGTATAAGAGAAAAATTATCGAGAATTTTCTAGCCTAGAAGTATTGTTAGATAACTAATAAAATTTCCAGAAAAAATCGTCGGACATTTTTAAAAATACAGCGGAATCGATTTGTTATCGTTATATTCGTGCTAAGAAGTGCGATGTATTCGAACTAGTAAGCGAGTGAATAAATATGATTAATTAGTTACTCGTTTATCTATTGATAGATCAAACATTACGCATTTGCTGGTATTACAGATGTGTGGCAATTAGTTTATCTCGAACATGAATTTATCGTTGGTCACGAATTAATGTTCAACCCTTTTTTTTTTTGTTTTTTGTTCCATAATAAACAGAAGAAGTTAACGTGCCATTCAAAATTACCACTCTAACGCTGTAAACAAGTTATTTCAGTTATTATTTTTAATGATAATGTTCTTTAATAGTAATTTCATCATTTTGGACAAATAGTTACCGCGAATTTTTGCCCTTTTCTAAGTACACAAAATATTTTTTTTTTTTTTAGCTGTAATAATTTTATATTATACATCGAGTAAAATTATAAATGACGAAGAATATTCGCGATCAAAAATTAATTTTTAATTAAATTTTTGAACAACTATTTTCGAAGCTTACCGAATAACTAGTAGAATCGTTAAGAAATATTTATATACCTATTATTATTAATATAATCTTATCCCAAGTCATATAGGTTTTCCAGCAAATAAACTAGCAGACAAAGCTTCAACCATATCCATTAACTATATCATAGGTACGCGCCGGCAAATTGGGTATTAACAAAATACAGACTATAGACAAATCTTGCGTACAATATTTGTTGCACATATATTCTCGCAATAGACCTCGACGTGCCTTTTGTTCATGAAGTTAATAAGGATTTCGCATTAATTCGTGAACCATGTCTGCGGCAGAATTTAAATATGCTGAAGCTTTTAAGCTGTTAAACTGTAGGATAACGAAGTTAATCGGATGATTACAACGTACTGCAGATGCAATATTGTGATACTGTAACCATTTTGGTGCCGAATTTATCCATTTAGCACATATGTTCTGTGTATATTAAACGGGCACTTTATAAATAGAATATTTAATCTAGATTAAGGTTGTATTTATAAAAAAATATCGCCATCGGAATTCGAAATATCACTAATAAAAAAATACATTACAACATTTAATTACTGAATTTTAAGACCTAAAATTTATTCTTGACCGAAGATTGTTAACAAATTTTATTTTACATAGTAACATAATCATTATCATCCAGATTATTAGATATATTCATAAAATTACACGCTTTATCAATCCTAGCAATAAAGACAGTTTATACGCGAAATGCCCTTATGCCTAGAGACAAAATTAAAGCACGATTCGACAGTACTTTTTTTGGGTGTCCAAATTTAAGGCACTCCTCGGAGAAATCAAATCAACGAAAAGTGACTATTAGTTTTACATCAGTAAGGAGTTGCTTATACGTTGCAGGCAATACACGGACATAAATTGAAGTTGCTCTGCAATTGGTGACTTTACGTACAATAATGGATTTCTCGTTATATACATAATAAAAGTATCGAGTAACATGCTGCGTGAAAATAATATTCGTTCTAAATATAAATATTGTCTGATCCGCTAACTTCTGCCGGTGTATAGTTACTGTTCTTGTATTATTTTTGTGAGCATATGAAAGTTTTTGTTTCGTTGTTAACAATGGCCATTGTCCTATCGAATTTTTTTTTTTTTATAGATGACCTTCACATTTTCTACGGAGAAATTGTTCGAACGGTTCTCTTTAATAATTATTTTATTTTTCTCCGATAACAGGCGGGGTTTTCACTGGAACTATAACGGTCGACTTTGTAGACTAACTGTCAAAGATGACGAATGCGATACAACTTGTAATCACAACCTGTACAAATGATAGCTTCGTATTGATAACTTTAAGAAATCTAACTTTTATCAATTTTGCTTAGTGGGTCATAACGACGATTTCTTTTCTAGCTTTAACAGTTTCACCATTAAATTGCGCCCTTATATTAGTAATCAGTCGACCAATCTGCTTAAGCAGGTCAATCGTGTGTCCATCGTTGCAATATAAGAAAGTGGGTGTGCGGCCTACTCTGATAATTCTACGCCGATATAATAATAAGCTCGCTTGTAAGAAAGATTGCGCAACAATTAAAAAACCGAACAAAAGTACAAATGCGCAATAATACGAAATGAGGAAATAAATAATAAAACGCAAAATACGCTAAGCGATTAAACAATTACCGTGTAATGTGTATAACCGCGGATGATAAATTTGTCATTAAGACATCGGCTGACGGCAAACCCGATAACAAGACGCGTGTGTAGATAAAAAACGATTTATACTAATTCGAGAAATGAATTATCTGTCGAAATATTTCAAGCGAAACTGAAATTTAAAGCGATTAACGATGGCAGCCGATAATTGCAACGACAAAAAATTATTACAATTTTGCAGTTTATCACCACAACAGTATATTAGGAAGAAGAAGAAATACCATTTAAATTGTGTAAACATGAAATACATCGTATAACACCGAATTACCCTTAATAAGCTAATACGATAATAACAACAACAAGGTATAAAAGATGATAATATAGAGGAAAATTTGAAAAAATAACAATAAAAGAGAAAGAAATACAAATAGCATAAATTAAATTAAAAATAAAAATTGATTATAATTAATTTACTTAATAAATAAATAAACAAACATATAAAATAAAACATAATTATGTTAAAAATCGGTGTTGATGTTTATAGCGCGTATACTATTACGTAAGCTGACCATATATTAATAACCGTAATTAATTCATTTTCGCGAATTTTACAATTTTCATTAAATTTTTTAGCAAGTTCGTCGATATAGAAAAATACCAGCTGAAGATTTAGTTGAGAAATCTCCGAGAATCCCGGACGCTAATTATTATTTTTTAAGTTGGATAATAAGACCGAAAACAACCGTATATTCAGAAATAAAAATGCGTTGTAAAGATAGACGATTTAATTATGTTAATCGAATCGTCGAATTTAATCGTTTTCTTATTTTACCAAAACTAACCGATATTAATGAGAATAATACGAACGATATAATATAACAAAGAGGTATACAAAATTCCAATTTAAATTTATTTCAATATCTATACGATAAAATATAGGCAATAAACAAAACAATTAGTTATTAGACGAATACCAAAGTTCGTATAATAAGCGACGAAATTCGTCGAGTATAATAACCTTAACCTGATTTAAAAATTATGCGATCAGGAACAACATTCTCGACAATAAATAATATAGATAATTAAATACGTAAGTAAATACTGCGATAAACTATGTATACAACTATAACAGGTTGCAATATAACGAACATGTAAAAATATATAGACATATATTAACTCTACCTCGTTAAAATATTAATGACGATCGAAAGCAATAACGCACAATATAAAGTATAATTAATAACACGAGTGAATTATTCCTTTTTATTAAATACTTTATTTGTCGAAATTTGTTATGTAATTTTTTTTGTTATCGATATCGAAGTTGCCTACACCGCCCTTTAAGTTTAATCAGGAGAGGCCGCTTCTTATAATTCGTTGTCATAATTAATAGTAATCAAATTTTCATATCGCATTTACCCGGGTTGTTTACTGTTGCTACAATTACTCTCGCATGCATTAGAATTATATTTAAAGGTGACGTAATAACGGTCTTATATTTACAAAATACACGGACGTTCGACAGAATCGTATAAAGAATATGTACACTTGAAATCTGCAATAATTAGTTATTTACATAACTAGGTTTCTCGATGTCACGTGCACACAAACACGTACACATATACAGAGACACATATGTGTGAAAGGAGACCACTATGTGACGACGCTTGTGTTCTGAAATCTAGGACGAAGTAGGTGGAAAGCAAATTTTTTGGAAGTTTTGAGCGATTTCATCGAATTTTTCTTTTATTGAAATGTCTTACGGTTTTATAGTTCGGGTTTCCCTCAGCCCGCGGGAGTATTTATCATCTTTGCTTAAGACAAAACGACATAAGTACTCCCATGCCCTGTTAATAGTTGGGTCGCATAAAAATCCGGTGAAAATTTAGTTAGGGAACATTTCAAAAGTACGACGCCCAACTGTATATTTTTTCCATTTGGATTGCGAAATTGTACTGTAGTAATTTTTTAAATTAATTCGTTCGCTATAGGATGCTGCAGGGGCTAAGGAAACGGTTAAATGACACTCATGATAACGATAAACACTCGTGGTAACAATAGTAATAATAATAATAAATGCGACGACGAATATGCTGAAGAAGTTAGAAGATTAAAAAATCTCACAAGAATAAAACGAAATTATTTAAAAGCCGGTCCTACAATTCTTGTCAGTTACCTTAGTGTATCGACGTTAATGAAGAGAACTCATTGTTTCCTAAATTCATTATTTTCTTATTATAATCTCAATCCGGTCTAGGTCTGCCAATAGGCGATTTCAATGAAAGTGGAGTCGCTATTAATTGATGGTACTCCGAACTGCTCTTAGTTGCTGAAGAAGATGTAAGAGCGGATTAATCTTCTAACGGCCTCTTTGTTATCTAATTAATTAACGGTCAGTGGATTATTATGTTTTTTCAGCCTCCTTTAAATAATGTTACAATTACGATTGTACCAGGGTTTCGTTGACAAGTTTAAACCTTTCGATTGGAAGTGTTGTACGATTTTTATATTTGAGGCAGAAGCAATGGGATAAGCCGCATATACGAACAAATTTGATGATGGTGTTATACGTTAATAACTTACGTCGTAAGGGTCGTTCGAAGTTTCTACCTGGAAGACAGTGCACTTTATTAAATTCGAATTTTAGTTACTTATTTTTCTTAATATTGCGCTCCTTACGACACAATTGTCAATCTAGCCAATCCCGAAATAACAGGGTTTAGTGTCTTATGATAAAATACTGTCAAATTCGACTGATGGACAGGTACGCCGTTTGGTTCTGAACATGAATTTATTTTAACTTTTCACTTGTGCGTCCAATTTGGAACGTTGCCAAGCCAAATTGCAACTTCTCTAACCCTACTGGATCTTATCATTCGAAAAGAATGCTATATCATCTGCGTATATAGCTACTTCTAAATCACTTTTTACTAAAGCGTAAATTAGATACAGAAGAGACCACAGGACTGATCCTTAATGCACCCGAGCGTTAGTAAGATGAAATTCAGATTTTTCATCGCCATAATTTATCAGCAAATATCTATCAATTAAACGTGAACGGAATGATACCATAACGAACGCTAATAGCAACGCGCACATCATTGATGAATACATAACAGTTCATCATTTTCGAACTGACTAAAAATGGTGTATGTACAGCGTAAAAAAGAAATCACGAATATATATATATATATATATATATATATATATATATATATATATATATATATATGTATATTTATGGTCCCCAATTCATGAAAATATGGTGGGGTAAGTTTATTTTCAAATATTATAAGTAAATTAAGAATAATGAACTGAACAGAGTATATCCAATTAAGTTTGCAGTACCCAAGACGGTCCATTTTACAATTAAAATTTATACAAAGTTTATATTATTAAGATAAATGTCACCAGTTTTTCGGTATATTATTTCAGATATTGTAAAATTATTAAATGTCGAAAACTACTAATTCGGTACCGTTGATATCTGTAAATTCAGCGCTGCTACGCTGTCAGGATTTACTCAGTTGTATCGACGCGTCTGTTCTTCGAGCGTGCTGTTCTACACTTATATAGAAGTGTAATCTGTAAACAATCCGTGTCCGCAGATGATACGTTAAAATAATTCGGGGTAAATAGAACGTTGTTCAGTCGGCTATGTCTATAGTTGGAAAAAATTGTTCTGCTAAAATATTCATCCCATAATGCTCGATATTTTTTTATATAGTGATCATCCGGTACTGTTTTAAACTGTTTGGACGTTAACATTTTTTAATCTTGTAGATAATACGGATGATGTGTAGTGTTGAAAAATTCATGATTTAGATCTATATCATTCGTTATCAGGAAGGTGTTAACATGTTTCTCTATTTCAAACTTTAGTGGCTTAATAATACCGGCAATGACAGTGCTCGCTATTTAGCTGACTGTTCTATGTGACTTGTTTAACTTGATGGGCGATAATTCTCTGAAAAGTCTTTAATCTGTTTTGAAATCGTTTAATATTTATCGATATAAATTATACCGTCGTACAGTATATTCGGGTAAAATTACACTTTTAAAAAGTATTAATCACTTCCTGTAATTTATTCTCTACTATTATTGTTATAATATAATTTATTAAATACTTTTATAAATTTGCTGATTTTGGTTGTAATATAATTAAAGTGAAAGTTTTGAATTATTGCCAATTAATTAAGTATTAAATCGAATAAACTGTATTGAGATTTAATTTAATTATTTTGGTAATTTTCTGTTGAATAACATATATGTTGACTTTGAATTATTGATGCAAATTAAATAATCGTAACCAGCTATTAATTATGTGGTATACATAATTACTTTTCTAGTGGTACCTCACTTTCGTCTCCGATTACTATATCATTGACGAAAATAAATATCATATCTCTTTGTTTAATAAGAGAACACTATGTTCCACAAAAACGGTCCTAACACAGACCCTTGAATATATTACTTTTTCCGACTACGATTTAAACACAGTGGGGGTGGTTTGTTAACTTTCGCAGTTGTACGACTAATCACATTTTCTCAAAATTGTTTAATCTTCTTCCATTGCTTGACAGTTGTACATTTGCCATTATATGCTCATCTGTCTTAACTCAGTCCTATAATATCAATTATTAATTTGCTAATTTCTTCTTGTAAATTTTTCACTTTTCCTCCTTGATATAACCGGCTTATGCCCCATATATATATCCTAAACTCATTATTTTCCAATGCGCTGTGATTATTCGCACTCCTGCCCTATTTAAGAAGCGCCGCTACTCAGTGCCATTTTTAATTTTACCTCCCATAGATGTGGAGTTACTAGGAAAGAGAAATTAATGCGGTGGTTTTCCGTTATTTTTAATTCAGTCGACAGACACGCTATCAGAAGCCGCTCCACTAGAGACCGTTGTGCCCTATCAGTTGCAACTGGAATAACATATGATACATATTTATACAGGTGTCTTCAACTCAGAGTGTTATGGACAATTTCCAACCTGTCACTCTCTCCTCGTATCTACCTATCGCTACCTAATTCCATGTAAGTGAGAAATAATGTAAATAGAAACCAATTCAATTAACCTTTGGATGCCTAGTCGTGGTACACGGCACCTAAAAAAAAAAAAATAGAAAATAAAACAAAATAAAATAAAAATACATTTACATCGTATCGCAATATGCTTAATAAATACGAAATACTAATTTTTACTTGCTACAGAACATCATCAAGTAAACATGTATGACCGAGGGAAGCACTACTATGGAAATATGTTTTGATAAAAACCATTTCCAGATATATATATATATATATATATATATATATATATATATATATATATATATATATGTCTGTGTTGCGTATATGTGTGGAACAGTGGATTTCCCAAAACATTATAAAACGTTAATTATCATTAATCGTAAAAAAAATGATAACAATATCTACAACAGATAATATGCATGGAAACCTTGATTAGGAGAATTCTATCGCATATTATAAATATGAAATAAAGTAAATTACAGAAATTCATACTTACGAAAACATCATTAATAACGTTTAGTGCGCCTGAATTCCAAAGCTTATCTAATTATAATGACAATAATGATAGTAATAATAATAATGATGAACATAGTGCGCACATCAATGTACGTTGATCACAAAAAAAGGCAAATAACGATGCAATATACATATATTATATAAGCATAAATCAATGACGTTTTTGTAGAATTACTGTTTTGCGATCGTGCTTCCTATATCGACGTCAAATTTGTTTAATCGCGAAAAATATTTATCGAATTATATTTAAATATTAAAAAATGTGCCGTTTATTATTTGTCGTTTTATTAATTTATCGTTAATTATTGTTTTATTGAATGTATTATTATTGTTTTATTGAAAGTATTATTTTAATAACTTATTGTAATTAATATTATTTTTTAATTATTTATTATCGCATAACCTTTTTTTTTTTATTCTAATGTAACTTTTAATTAGTTTAATTATTATTGAAATGAATATTAATAAAATTTAATTTTATTATTATTATTAAAAATTTTATCGGTTTGATAAACTTTTATTTCAAAATCATTTAGTCAACTTCGACGTATGATATCATAGATATTTGCAAGTTTAGAAATTATTAATATGTAACGAACGGAATAATGCAACTTGTAATAGTAAGAGAAAAACAATCCCTACACGACACGAGTTAGTTACAATTTTCCCACTTGACACTAACGCCGAGTAATCATGAAGAAAGTATAGAAATGTCGCACGAAAGGCTAAAAATGACCGCTAAACAAAAATGTTTTAAATATGTGCAGTCAAAACCGGGGGAAATTTTTAGCCGGCAGATAAACGCGTTAATGCTTTACCGATTATATATAATGGCGTAATTTTAAAATAACGGGGTAGATGGAAATGAAATGACGGTGAATATATACTCGTTGTGAAGATCTAAAATCTTGTCACTACCGAATAAAACTTCATTTTATGCATTGCCTTTGATAAAGGAGAACGTTGACTTCTTCATCGAATCACTAACGTATAAAAGTGAGGCGTGATCAAAAGTGAAGCTCGTGTTGGAAATTATAGGCCTATATGTAACTTGTCTATTATTTAAAAAATATTCGAAAAAAAAGTGTATCTTAAAAGTAACGTTAAATTTCTAGCATGTCTACTTCAGCCCAAATCAGTATAGTCGATGTAGATGTGTACTCTTCTAACATATATGGTATATTACGGATAACGGTCTATTATTGCGTATTTACAAAGCCTTTGATCGAGTGGATCATAAGAAGTTGCACGTATGTCGTTTCAGAGGGATCACTCTAGAGTGGTTATACCCGGGGAATAGAAAATTCATAACCAAGATACAAGGCGAGTATAATAAAGTGATTTCGCAAAATTACGGTGTGTGACAATACTCGGTACCTATTGTCGATATATGTAAATGATCTGCGTCATTTATCTCTAAAATTTTAAGTTACGCTGAACGATACGGTCTTGTCAGTAAGTTCCAAGACGTTTTATAAAAAGATTAACGCAAACTAATATTGACAAAGATGTCGGTACGGTTGTAACGTAACCGATTAATTTTAAAATTAAGCGGCCGGTTGAAAATTACTAGAGTATTTGGAACGAAATATCTCGGATAAATAAATAAAAAAATCCGAACCCTCATTTATTGTAAAACAAGAAAAATTATTTATCTTTTCCGCTATTTAATTCGGTATTATTCTAAATTTTATTTGCTACGACATTATTTATCGTTTTACAAGTCTGTTCTCACATACGGTATAGTTCACCTATTCGAACACTTCGAAATACAGTGTTATATATTTGATAATTTCTGAATGGTCAGAAATTGTACAAATTGCGGTTTCGTAATGAAAAATAACATTTAGTACTTCAAAACGAGCTGGTTAAACAAGGGCCATCTAGAGCAGACAGTAGTTCCCCGCATATAATAAATATCACGAATGCAAGCAGATTATAGAGGTGCTACTTTATATAATTCTTTACCGGTAACAATTTTTTTTTTTTTTTTTACACCCATTCAGGATAATCAGTGGGGCAAGTTTATTAATATTTTCTGCGTACATTGAATAATACGTGTGCTTAATTAATCATAAATTATTAACTAACGAATATTTAATGCGTGCAGATTGTAAACTTATAGAATAACACAGAATTTACTTAAAATTGGTTACATTATGAAGTAACGGTGATGATAATTCTTAGTCACCACTACCATTTACTAAAACATAATAATGAAACAAGTACATATTTACGTTATTAAAATAAATATTATTAATGGCAATACTAATATTTATATCGTAACTACTATTCAAACATTAGTTGCAAAATATCGAATACACAATGTAATTCTTACAAGTAACTCATGAATTCAAAGTACATATATATATATATATATATATATATATATATATATATATATATATATATATATACATTTTTTTTAATCATTATCTTAACTCATATTGGGATAACATTTGTATTACTGAATTAGTTAATACGATTAGAAAATCACTACTACTATGATAACAACTTACTTACTTTACTTTTACGTATGTCTCTGGGGTCACGGGATCTATATCCGCTTCGTCCTATAACTTCAGATCAAATCGTTTGAGCCATTCCTTCGCATTGTGCGTGAGATCTTTTATCTCGGCCCAGCCTCCTTGTAGAGCCCTCGTAGTTCACTCCGTTACAATATGATCGATAGTCTGGCATTCCGCACCACAGTCGCATTTCTGGATATTGGAAAGACCCCACAGCTTTAGCATTTGGCCTGTTCTTCCATGACCGGTCCTTATTCAGTTCAATCGCGTCCACGTTATTCGAAGTAGTTCAAAACCAGGTGGTCTGGAGTTTGGATGGTCAACCAGCTTTTTACAATCTGGGTTGTCTCTGTCCCACTCCTGCTTCCATGCATCTGTTGAGTTAAAATTTTTCTTAATGAGCTACTGTCCTGTAGCATGCGGAGGTTTTCTTGATTTCAATCTTCGTGGTGCATTCAGGTCTTGATGGATTGGCAAAGTTTTTCGATCATATTTACCCTATTCCTTCATTGCAGCTTGTTGCCTTCTGATATGTGGTGGAGTTACATTAGTTAGGACAGGGAGCCAGGCAGTTGGCGTTGATTTAATTGTTCCTGAGATTATGCTCATGGCTGAGTTTAACTCGGTGTCCACCCTCTTTGTATGGGGGCTGTTAATTCATGTTGGAGCTGCATGTTCTGCTACTGAAAAGGATAGCGCCAGTGCATGATAACAACTAATATTTATTAACAATTTGAGTAAGAAACTTGACCACTCTATTTTATAGTTAACTTTTCTCTCATTAAATCGTGAAAAAAAAATAGCATTCTGTCTAACTGAGATCTTAAAAATTATTCAAAAAAAATCAATATGTATATGTCTATCTACACTAACGTCATATTACGATTGTCTTGTACGCTACTTATACTGTACAAAAGAATATATATATATATATATATATATATATATATATATATATATATATATATATATATATATATATATATATATATAGGTAAGTAGTCGACTACCTCCGATATGAATGAATTATTATGATTATAATTTTTTTATCATTAATTATATCATTCATATTTATTATTTTTATTATTTTCTGTACAGATTTAAATTCATTACAAAGTATGTATGTAACTACCATTCTCTAGTCCGATACTCGCGCAATTTTACTCATAGCCAATTTTGGCGAATATCGTATTTATCATGCGCGGGCCTCCTAATAAAGTTTTATTTGATTCGTTTATTATTAATTATTAATTATGATTATTATCGAATATTAATTACGATTTTAATTTATTTATTATACGAGAATATACGTATGTATTTATATATCTGAATATGAATCTTTATGATTCGTACGCTGTTTGGTTAATTTCTTTGAATTTATACAATTCATCGAACTTTTATTGTCTTTATGTAATAAGCCTCATTCGTAGTTTTTACACGTTTTATATACTATAAACGTTCACGTTTTATTACAAACACATCATGATCGTCACGTTGCGTTCTTGATTTCCAAACATTACACACTAACATCTATACGCGATTAAAGCGAATATCTGCCCCTACAATCGTCTACTCCTTTCGCATCCGCTATGTCCTTAACGGTTTTCGGCTCCATTCCTGCTGTTATCATTTCCAGTCTTTTTTTTTCCCCGGCAACGGCTTCCCTTCGATTTTCCCCTTTATAGCCCGCGTGTATAAAATCCTTTCTCACTGATTTTGCGCGTCACATATTTTCCTTTCCTTTTCGTGATGTCATCTACCAGGATCCGCTATTTCGAAGGATTCTTTATTTGTTCTCTCTTCTCTTTCCACGATATTCGCCACATGCGCTTGAGCGTTCAAATTTCAAACGCGTTTATGTAGAGTTGATTAATTTTTCGTATACATTTTAAATTTCCGATCTTTTAGCATAGTCTGCAAAATTAGTAAATGCCTGTTTCTTCGTTTCAATGCGAGATATATATTTTTTTTATCTCTTCCATAATTGGAGAACAGAGTTCCGGGAACTCATTGACACTCTCTCCATATGTAATACGATGTATTTGTTTATATGTAAACGTACGTCGATTGTAATAAATTTCGATTGTAAAATAAAACTAATACACCAAGTATTAAGACTTAACTTCCTGACTATTTACTTTCATTATTACTACCATTTATCTAACCCTTTTAGTCACGATGACCACTATATGGTACGTGAAATTTTTGTATTTTCCGAATGACGTAAACTGATTCGCAATTTTAAAAATATTTATTCTACTACAGTAACCTAAGAAGCGCACCTGTATAAAATTTATAACTTTACGTCAAAATTTCATAATGTACGATTAAAACGGTTAAATATTTAATAATTAAAGGACGGAATATATCGAACCGCCATTACGGCTCTACTATATATTAGGAATTTAAATAATTATTCGAATCCTATCGTACGTTATATCGTAAGAATTTAAATATTAAACAAAAATAAGAAATTTAAATCTTCCTAAATATACAAAATTATTATTACGATCATTATACCATTGTAATTAATTAATTTTTAATTTACTTTTTATTCTGTTCATTTTTTTTTGGTAATTCATTTAAATTTTAATTTAATAATAACCTACGGTGCTCGTTTTATGCTGAAGAAGAATTAATTTTGTTTGTAGACGTATAGATTGATGCGTGCATGCTTTTATATATATATATCCCCCCTTGAGGGCACGTGTACTTATACAGGTGCCCTCAAGGATCCGGAGCTGTAACCGGAACGGGGTGCGTCCACAGGTGGCGGATAGTGGAACGGCCTACAGGTATGTAGGTTAGCTGCGAATAAGACGTAAGTTGAATAAGCAGTCGCAGACCAACAGCTGCTACTGGTGGAAAGCCTCATGTAGGTAATTCCAGTAGTGACAGGGTAAGGAGACACAAGGATGCAGATGGACAGCTTGAGGAACTGTCTAATAAGTCTGCCCTCGGCGAGTTTGGGGTCGCCGTAAAAACCCTACACCATTACCTCCTCGGTAACAAACCGCTGCCTTGCCAGTAGGATATTGATTCAAGGGCTAGGGTGTCACCCCAAAATAGTAGTATTTCCTTTTCCTTCCTGTCTTCCTTCCTTCTTTCTTCTTATCCCCTTTTCTTTTGATTCCCTCTCCTTTACTTCTCAGCATAAGTCGCATTATGTTTCTGGTCGTCTTCCTCTGGTTGCCACTGGATAAAAACATACGTGTGGTTGTCGAAATGTGGTTGCACGGTTTTATTATCAATTCACGCACAACTTTCTGCATATTTCTATTCTATCCTTTCACTTCTCTTACCTCCTTCCCTTTTCTTCTCCTATCATTATTTTTCTTACGAAGGCGACATAACTCGGATATACGAGTGTCGATATTATTATTATTATTATTATTATTATTATTATTATTATTATTATTATTATTATATATATATATATACGTAATATACATAAGTATACACTTTGTGCACGTGTACACATCGTACGTCTATATATATATTTATATGTATTTACAAATACGTGTTCCTACACTCATACATATATATCGACCAATATGTGTGTGTGTGTGTGTGTGTGTGTGTGTAAACTTCTTTTTATTATTTCTATTTATTTTTATTATTATCATTATTACCCCGACAATATCTAAAGGAACAGAATTTATTCTAGGATTTCCGCTTTCGTGATTTCCATTCAAACTGCGTTCTTCACGAAAAACGTGATCAACTGACCTAAAGGCCGCAGACGGTGCGCTTCAGTCGAAAACATCGTTCGCTTATTACAATCTGTTTTTATTTTATCTCCTCCGTACGTCATTTTCCCTTGTTACTTAAATTCTCGTTGTAAATCGCTAATTACATTTAATTAAACTTTAATAAAGAAAAAAGTGTTTCAATAGCTATATAGAACTTATTACTTTTTAATCAAAATCACTACATTCCATATATATTCTTCTTCATTGATGACCAAACTGTCCCATGCATCTCGTTCTCTGGCCGTATCCGTTAGTCTTTTTATTTTTCCGATCCCCGCCCCCAGTCTTTTATATTCCGCCTCCATGATATCCACGGTTTACCCCGACTTCTGTTTCCCGCTATTTTCTTCATAATATTAGTTGCACCAACCGGTATTTGTTTCCACTCGAGACCTACGTATCGCACTTTTCTTTTATAATTGTTATTAATTCGCATTCCTTCTGCAAACGCTCTAGTATATTTTTGTTGCTTATTTTCTCCATCCAGCTTACCTTCAACAAACCCCTATATACCGACATTTCTAACGCCACGATTCTCTTTAACACGACTGCTGTGACCGTCCATGTTTCCACTCCATACGAGTTGCCGCCTACATGTAACACCTGACTATCCTGACTTTATATGTATTATTTATCTGTATCTTACTTTCCAGCGTCCAATTAGCAAAAACTTATCTTCGCGAAATGTTCGAAGTTAATAATTATTTTTCTTATTATCAGTTCCGACAGCGTCGTACGAATCGCCGAAAATTTGACAATTACTTTTATTTTCTAATCTCGTACATTGGATAATTTTTGACGTTTTTTTTTAAAATTAGAAATTCGATTTTTCCTCTTCCCTACCCCCACAATCGCTCGAACGAATAAAATTAAATCATAATAATAACAAAAAACGAAAATTCTGTGCGTCGGAGCGCAGAGAATACGTGAAACCTGAAGACGTTTTCCGCCGCACATACATCCTTTGTGCGGTAAATATTTAAAGGAAATAAGGGATAACCGTGCGCAAAGAATACGTACGCGCAAAAAATTGTTACGCGGGTATTATATATAAATATATATATATATATATCTTATTCTGAATTCCTCAACCTATTAATAGATTGGTGGACAACGATGATTAGAAGTTTCTGAATAGAGTCATTTTCTTCATACTTCTATAATTCTCCACTTTTATATCTCCTTGTATTTGCTTTATGTATTTCTGACTCTTCCTTCCTTCATACTTCTATAATTCTCCACTTTTATATCTCCTTGTATTTGCTTTATGTATTTCTGACTCTTCCTTCCTCTTGGTCTTTTCCCTTTCATGGTTCCTTCTATTATTTGTACTAGATATTCATTGTTTCTGTATATATATATATATACAAATATATGTCCAATCCATTAATGTCTCCTTGTTTTTAATGTACTTATTAAACGTATTTTTTCATTGACTCTTTCTAATATGTTTTCATTTCTTATCATTTCCATCCAAGACAACCTCTTTCCATTCTTCTCCAGCACCAGATTTCGAACGTTTCAGTTGCTTCGTCGTTTTTTTTGTTCAGATTCCACGTTTCTTTACATCAGTATACTCCGTATGAGTATTTTGATAAATCCTTTCTTTGTTTTCATTTGGATACTTTTTTGATGTTAATAAGCTTCGTTTTTTATTAAACGCTAATTTTGCCATGTACATATATATATATATATGAACGAAATAACGAATAGCCGTGAACGCATGCGCAAAAGAAAGAATAGAAACACGTAGAACATTTTTACGCGTATATATATATGTATGTATGTATGTCCTCACGTCTGTCATAATTTCTGTACGTGTCTGTATGTATGTATGTAAACTGAATATGCGCGTACGTCAGTGCAGCATGCTGGAAAGAGTGGAGGAGCCCGACTACACTGTGAGAATAGACCTGCCTATGTGCCTATGCGTATAAGCGTTTGGCTCGCTCGTTCGTTTCACGAGTTAACTCCTCATATACAACGCGTCAAAAGAAGTTTCACTTCAAACTCGACATTTCGAATTTAAGTAATTGTCCTCGAAGCTAACCCGTTCCCTCTTCGATCTTAAATCATTTCCTCTACCGATCCGATAAATTTGTTTTTATAGCGCATCGTCAAAGCGCATTCTTTCTAATTATTAGAAACAATATTCAGAAAAAAAAATGAATAAATCACCTGATTACGTTATTTTAAAATTTCGAAGAAAAAATACCTTAGCAGGTATAATCACTTATGTTGCTTATAAAATCTCGCTAATGAGATAGTATAATTAACGGACCTAACACAGACTTAAATTATCGTCGTCATTCGCTCAAAATACCCGTTTCCGCTTGAATACATATAAAGTCATCATCACCAATCGGTGAACCATTCGAATTCGTTTTTGTCTCCATTCGATCGTAAATACATTTCATATCTTTCCATTAATTACCCCCATATTCGTGATTATCTCTCGGTATTCCTTCGTATCTGGTTTTTCTTCCTATAATTTTAATGAAACGTCCGATCATTTCGGTTACCCGTCGCTTTGTTATAAATCTCTTCCTTTTATTTATCCTTTCAGTCAATTTCAATTTTAACATTACCGATCGAAGTTTGTTGGTAAGTGGAATTGCGGACCATTGGAGGTTTCATAACTTACACACTGAGGATTTTATATAAGTCTAGAGGTCTTTCATTGGTGTAGTCAGGAGCGAGAATGGTTCAATGTGCCATCTCAGGTGGCACTGTTCCGCTTGGTCATTACCTTGTATGTCAACATACATGATTATTAGATGTTATAAACCGATTTAATTCAGGATCATGAAGATCACTAAGGCACTATAATGCTACAAGATAGTCCGTGCATAGTAAGAACGACTGATTAATGTTTGAAATATCCATAATCGCCATAATTTCGCCGATAGAACTCAGTACTGGAGTGGAGTGAAGAAACCAACTTAGAGTCCTGGAAGGAAACGAAACTCTGTGAAATGGACATTGTGAAATCATTTCTAGACAAGTCGCTAGCAGTTTTGTTAGCGTGTGGAAAACAACATTTCGGCCTTGTTAAATTTTACGAACTTAACGACTATCTCGGTAATTAATCCGCTCATGTTGAAATTTGACGCGAAATAAGGCAAAACGACGTTAGCTGGTGCTTCAATTTATAATCGATACGAATCTTCTCCGAAATCTAGATACATTCCGAAATACGTCACTCGCCTCAATTACGATATTTAGATTTCGTGTTAACATGGGGGAAATACTCGTATAACTAGAAGTGGGCATCTTCTGTTCTCCCGCATTCATCCTCTAATTCGATAAAGTTGTTTTCTACATTTAAAAATTAACATTATCAATAAAAAAAAATAACCGACACAAACAGGCATATTAATTTTCTTTTTTTTCCTTTTATTTTTTGATTTTTTTTTTAATTTTTAATAGTGCACACAATGGGTAATTTTGGTTATTAGACTTAAGCCCAATTATTGTAAATAAATGAAATAAAAAAATGCCTAAAGATTCATTTCACCCTAAAATGCATAAATTAGCAAGTTTAAGGAGTCATATCGATAGAGCAGAAACAATTTTAACAGAAAATTATAAAATAAATAAAGAAAAAAACGTAATAATAGCAATTAGTAATAAATATAATCCTACTATAATTAGTAAAATATGGTACAAATCTTACAACAATAAAAATAAAAAAAAAATATATATAAGAATTATTTAGGTTCAATGAGTTATGTAGGAAGTAATACATATAAAATAATAAAAATGTTTAACGAATATATAATAAATTTAGCAATAATAAATAATAACGCATTATTAAAATCAATTAGTAACAACAAAATAGAAGATAAATCAGAAGTATATAAATTAAATTGTAATCAAATTAAAAATGGAGAAACAGGCAGACAATTCACATCAAAATTTAAAGAACATTTAAGTTCATATATAAACAATGATGAAAAATCATTATTTGGAAAACAATGTAAAAAATTAAATCACAAAATGGACAATATTAACCAAAATTATAAAATTTTACATACAGAAAAACATGTTAAAAAAAGAAAACTACTAAACAAAAAATGGAAATAATAAAGGAAAGGGATAAAGGTAATTTGTTGAATTCAATGATTATCGTGTTATACTTTGCTTTGTGTCATTGTTGTGTCAATATATATATATATATATATATATATATATATATATATATATATATATATATATATTACTAATTGTTGATTGTATTTACCATATTCACTATCAGATATTTAAAAACTGTTTTAACACCTGTGTATATAGTAATTTTTTACATTTTATATTTTTATAATTTTTGTATATTTTTAAATTATTTTTATATTCACTTGATAATAGCTTAATAGCCGAAAACCTTTGTGTTTGTTCATAAATAAAATAATTTTTTCGCTATTTTAACTACTTTTTATTATTTATTTATTTATTTATTAATAAATTCAAATATCTGGGAGAATTAATCGGGTAGAATGCATCAGAAAAAGAAGCAATCAAATACAGAATCGATCGAATGAAAGCGGCATTTTATCTAACAAATGAAATATATAATAAGAAATTTTTATCAAGAAATGCTAAACTGCGACATTATACAACTGTGATCAGACCAGAGGCGTTATATATGCAGCGGAGTGCCTAAAAATGAACCAAAAAAGATTAAATGAGCAGCTTGAAATCGCAGAAAGGAAGATCGTAAGAAGAATAATAGGACCAGTCAAACAAGTTGAAAAATATATCAAACGAAGTAATCGAGAAATATACCACGACATCATGAAAAAATTACTACCGCGATCAGGAAAAGAATAATTAGATTTTATGGACATATTCGAAGGATGGAGGCCAGCAGGCTCACCGGAAGATTGTTTAAGTACACACAAAAACTAAAAATGAATGGTACATGGTACACAGAGATTAAAAATGACACGGCGGAACTGAATATTATGCCTGAAGATGTAGAACAGCGATTAATATTAAAGAAGAAACTATTTAGAGTTGTAAAGAATTCGCAGAAAAGCAAGGAGGAAGAACTGGTATTTTTGTGGACCGAAGAACGAAAAAAAAGACACAGTGAAAGGATGAAAGCAGTATGGAAAAAAGGAAGAAAATGGCAAGACCAGTTGATAACGTTGTCCATCAGTGGCTAATTCGAAACAATATGTATATATATATATATATATATATATATATATATTATATATAATATATATAAGTATACATATCGAATGAATAGTTATTTAAAAATATAGTAGTCGTCAAAAGTTTTCCTCGAAAAATTGTGTTAATTTACCGATTAGATATTCATGCCGAATTTAAATACAATGCGAGTGTTTATTGGCCCTAACGTCTGCGTGTTCTGTTAGCATGTCTTGAGTTTGAATTCGATCAAAGAGTCGAGAATTTCTTACGATATAGACCTCTCAGCCGATAACTGAATATCAGTTTGCCAAGGCGTTATTAAAAGGTTCAGAAAATCAACTGGTTCTGGTTTTTGACGGAGAAACGTAGTACCAACTTTCGATTTAATGACACCTTCGTCAATATGATATATATAAATATAGAAAATATTTGTGAATATCTACAGTACACGCGGGGTGTAATAAAAATTTTTCTATCAAACCGCCTACATTATGCTGACTTCGCTAATTTCGCAATAATTTCGTTCTTTAAATTACCGATCAAACGCTTAAAAATTAATTAATGTTTGAACGAAAGTGCTTACTTAGGATAAGCGATAAGGCTACGTTTTGGACGATAAAATTTGAAATTTCGAAATTTTCAAAAAACAACTAAAATTAATAACTTTTTTTCGCTTGCTACGAATTTCATCGTTATCGAATTACGCGTGTGTTTAATAAAATTAAATGTTTCGATTTCCAAGCAGCATCCCTTACATTTCTATTTAGGTTAACCGTAATTTCAGGTAGAGTTTCATAAATAAATAATAAATATAGCCAGTTTGATTTTTATATACACGTACCGAAACTTAGATCTCGATATTCGAAACAGATCCGCGTTATAAAAGTGAAATACGAGAGAATTTTTCTCTCTTTATCATTGTAACACTGGTCACGTTTATTCCAACAATTCGACTCGCTGCCCATGATTGCCCGGTCACTCGCTATAAATTATATTAAATTCGTAAAAAAAGATTAAATAATCAATTTAATCAGATTATTCGGAAATATACAATGAACATTTCGTTAAAATATATCTTTTTTTTACAGGCGAATCTTGTACAGATCGTAAGAGCATTTAACACAAACGATAATTGAGTTTTAGATTTTAGTTTCTCGTACATCATCATTACCTTCAATTCTGATTCATAATTAAAATTAAATCAAAACTCCGTCTAATCGGATTCAAGCATGAAAGTATAATGAGTTAAGTAAACTTTATTGAACATGTGTATATATATATATGTATATACATATATATATATATACACATACATATATACATATACATACATATATATATAAATTATTTGTTTTATTATTTTAAAAAGGAACATTTTTTTTCTTCAAATATTTTAATTTTCTATCGCGATAGTAGCGGTAGCGGAGGCTACAAGACACGTGTACGTAGAACTTTGAGTATTACCTGAGAAGGTTTGTCGGCACCTTCAAAGAAGTACAGGCACCAGTTGTATATAGCTACGTTAAAATGAACGTGGTTACCTAACATTCGACGAAAGAGAATAAAGGAGACAACCGATCGCTTTGAAGTAAGCCGACTGAGAAAGTGATCTTTGAATTACTTATTAGACCAAACGGATCGGATCTGTCTAACTTGGAGGAATGAGAAGTTCCACGCACAAAAGGAAATGCAAGAGAAAGATATATATAGCGACGATTACCTAAATAAAGACTATGACCACAGATAAACTCTGATACTGATGATGACCAGATGCATTTCTTTATGCACGCAGGTAATGCAGTATTATTTCTTATATATATATATATATATATATGTATATAGTGGTTTGTATGTTGTACGTTTAATATGGATATAATTAAACGTGTACCACCACGACGAGACGTATAGTCTCGAATAAGGCTGATGAAGGATACGATTATTCTAATTTGTACTATTACAGAATAAAATGAATAGGATTTTTCCAAATGCATTATGCAATAAAACATATAGGAAAAAATAATTAGACCGTTTGTAGATAAAATGTGGTAGAATACGCCTGAAGGAATCGTTTTATTATTAAGTTGTATAAAAAATATTTTTGAATCAACTGCACGTTGCCTACAAATAATGCACTCAAAATTTACGACTCGCTCCCATTGACGATAATCGATAAAATTAATTTTACCGTTAAAAAAAAATAATGTTTTAAGCCGGGATATTTAATAAGACGATTGACAAAAATACAATATTAAGAAAAAAGTATATATAAAGTAAGTGGATATGCGTGTATTAGATGCACATGTGAATGTAAATACATCGCAACACTCGATATACATACATATAAGTAAAAGCTACATCCTAACATATTAATCAATAAGGTGATAAATTTTATATATATATATATATAAATCTTCCTATTGGTCCAACATCGTGTCCGATGAGTAGTGACTACGAATTAGTCAATCTGTTAGACTTTTCACGCATCTGTGAACCACTGCACGCCACATCATCCGATTGTATACCTGCTTTATTGGCTGTTCTAAATTCAGTCCATTGATTTTGACAACTGCGTCTATTCACCTTGTTGACGGTTGTCCTTTCTTCCGTTTGTCCAGCGGTTTCCCTTGAACAACAATTTTTGCCCTATTATCCGCAAGCATAGTGTGCCCGAAAAACTTCAGTATTCATTCATATTATTAATAATCGATGTTTCCGATTTAATTCACGTAGAATCTGTCCAAGGTATTCTCGAAGCAGTCTTCTCCAGCATCACATTTCAAAGGCTTGTATTCGACGCTGGTCTTTAACGTTTATCGCTCAATTTTCTGAATCGTATAGAAATATCGCGAAAGTTTGCACTAGGGCTATTTTACTTTTCTATATCTTCGATAGTTGGTTCATTGCGGAACGACCTAACTGGATCAGTCTACATATATTTCTGGTTGAGAATTTTCGAAGATGGACCACATATTCTCTGCACTGCATCGTATCCACATCTATCATCATTAGAGCATCCCCCCGCCCATCTTTGCAAGTTAGCTTAATAGTCATTATTCTTCAATAGTTATTATTTGTCCGACCTCGCTTCTCGATGGTTTTTTACACTTACATTAATGTTGTATTGTAAATATCTTTATTCATTTATATACGGTTCACATAATAACCACCGCCAATTAAAATGCGAACAATGAAAATTAAATAATTGAATCGCGTAAATTTAGAAAAAAAAAGAAAAAAAAACGATGATATAAAACAATTAAAGCGATATAATAGAAAAAAATAAACACTTATACATATACTACTGCACATACATGTAAAATGCAATATACCTATATAAGCAAATAAAAAAAAGTACAATTCTGCACACATACACATAGCCACTCGCTGAATGGAAATTTTTCACCTTTTACACAACGGCACTTAAAGCGTAACGTTGCATAAGAAATCATAATCTACGTAGTCTGGACGATAATTCATTAGAAAAAAATTAAATATTTCGAAACCTTAGCCTGAATCAATCCTACATCCGTGGTGTAGTTTAGTCTTAAATGTATCCCAAATTATCGAACAATAATCTAACAGAGAACGATTAAGAACTTTATATAGAATATTTTGTGTCCTTGGATTACTGAATAATTGGGAGTTTGCGATGACGATCCCAAGAAATGAATAAGCGCGTGTAGTAATATGGTTTATATGTATGGAGAAACTCAAGGTCCTATCAAGATGTACTAAAAGATAACGGACACGATTCGCAATAACAGTGTTGTAACACTTAACAATAAGTGGCTGATTATATATATATATATATATATATTCTTCATTTCTCAATATTTCAATTGGTGGTCAATATGTAGAGCACTCTACTTTCAGGTTTCTGGTTTTCGCTCAATTCCTGGTATGTATGTACTTTTACGTCTTCCATTATTTGAGTGATGTACTTTTGTCTCGGTCTTCTCTTGATCTTCTTCCATTTACTTGGCCTTCGATTATTGTTGTTAAATATTTGTTATTTCTTATAGTGTGTCCTATCCAGCTGCATCTTCTTTCTCTTATATACTTCATTAAGCATCGCTTTAATGGTCTTACGCACATCCATATTCTTTGCTTTATCTGTTCATTTAACTTTTTGCATTTTTCGCCGACACCGCATTTCGAACGCTTCTAATTGCTTTTGTCTACGTTTGTTTATAACCCATGTTTCGGAACCATACAGCAGCACGCTTCAAACATACACCTTTATTAACCTTTTCCGTATTTCTGCATTTAAATTTTTTGATGTTAACAATGATTTCTTTTTCATAAATGCGCCTGTGATATTCTTGACTTTATTTCTCGATCACTTCTCCCATCTTCTGTTATTGTTGAACCGAGGTATTTGTATTTTTTTACCTGTTGTATTTATTCTTTTTCTAAATTTATGTTTATTTTTTTTTATTATTTACCATTTTACTGCATCTCATTACCACCGTTTTCTTCTTATTTATTGCCATAACGTTTAAGAATCAAGTTTAGCTTTATCAAATCCGACAGGTTTTTTTCGCTTCATCAGTTGTTACGCGGTTGCATTTCATAAATGTAATTCTTCTAAATGTACTGTCGATAGTCTGTAAGCATCATTGTTCGTTAAATATCATCTATTTCGTTTATGTATAGTCTGAATTTTTCTCAACTTTTGAAGTGTAAACTTCTGCTACAAGAGCCTTATGGTCTCTTCTACAGTTCATTTCGGAATAATTTTTTACATCTTTTATAGATGATATCCATTTACATTTAATAAAAGTCTATCCGTTTTTTTGTATGGGGATCGACGCGTGAAAAGCCGACGAGGATAGTGCTAAGTGTATCGGCTGCATACAATTTATTTTCCGCGCAGAATTCCAGTAATATATCCCCTCGTTCGTTCCTGTTACCCGATATTAACGAACGACATTTCTCAGATGATTTTCACCATAGGTATTTCCAATTTTTGCGTTAAAATCGCCTGCTGTTATGAGCCAATTACTGTTTGGGATTTTTGTCTATTGTTTTATCCAATTTCCCTTAGAACTGCTCTAACGTAATTGTTGACGTTAAAGCATACGCTCGAACAAAAGTTAAATTTACTAGTAACGCTGGAATTCTTACTATTTCATCACTAACCGTTTTATATTCATCTTTTATACTTTTATGTATTATTACAAATGTTCCATTTATCGATTCCTGTTCGTTGCTCGAGCAGATTACTACGTCATTATTCGAAAATGTAAAATTTCCGCTACTCATTCAATGTGTTTTCACATATTCGTGTGATGGCTGTATTGTCGGTTGCATTTTCCGCCATTTAAAACTTCCCTGTTTTATTAAGTCCCCCGCTTATTCCACGTGCATATCTGATGCTTTTTCGAACATCGATTCGCAACCAGTCGCATATATTCTATGGAGCACTTCGTTTTCCATTACTTCGCAGCCGGTAGTCCATTTAACGCAGGCATGCCTGGATCTGCCGCGCCGATTGCCAATCGGGTTGCTTGACGTGCGCCATATGTTTATGTTTTAGTTCGTATTAGATTTTCTTAGGATTGTTAATCACGGTGAGTTCCCGCTTTTTTCCCGTAATTATAAGCTACGACCGCTCCTAGCGTGAATATTAAACGCCGACAAGAGAGTCGCATAACTGTTCCTAGATGTTGTGCATTTAGATGAAATCCTAACTCCAAGGCAGCGAATTGTTAGCGAGAAGATAGCGATATTAAGTTTTTACGACAATCTAAACCCGCTGGAGAAGAGACACTCGTAAGATTTACGTAGCCGTTTAGAAGACAGTTCCTTAAGCTGCTCACGTGTCTCCTTACCCTGCCACTACTAGAATCATCTGCTAGAGACCTTCCATCAGTAGTCCTTGTTTATCTGCGTCTGTTTAACCTACATATTTGCAGGTCGTTTCACTATCCGCTAAAATGATGATTAATCTCGATTAACTTAAAATTTATCGACACGTTTCTTATCGACTTTTTATTTCACACAATCACTAATGTTATTCACGCATCTTCAGCTCTCTAGGTACGATCGAATGTTAATTGGGGAATTATTTTAACTAAAAAGATTAATTATCGTAAATAAATAGACGTAAAATTATTAACGAATGCCGCATCCGTATAAAAGATAAAAATTTTACCTCTGACATACGATAAGGAATAGCGGCTCCGAAGTACTACAAAAGAAGAATTATCGTGTCGTTAAAGGGTTAACCGGGAAAAGGTAAGAACTCGATGATTTATGAACTTGGCTACTGTATGTGTATACACTTTAAGATTAATAGTATCGTCTCTACATATTATATATATATATATATATAATATATAAAATATATCTACAAATAGTTAGGCATATACGTGTAATATTCTTCGGTAAATACCAGTAGCAGCGAAGATTCAACTGCGTCTTAGATCTTCTTACTATTATTAAGCTAAATGTACGTGCGTTTGTATTGAGATAAGAACTTAATGCGTGCCGCAAGAAAATAAGAATAATACGCTCCTTGGTACATTAAACGTCTTCTGACTACTGATAGATTCCTAATCCTTACTCTAGTACTCTAGCACTATGATAAAGCATTCACCTTATATTCTTAGTCGAAAGTATAGAGAAACACAACATACACATACACACAACACACGTAAATACAAATCTTTTAGTATCAGCTCAATTTACTAAAAAAAAAAGGGAACGAATGTAACCGAAAAATAAAGTTGTACAAATACAAATTACACTTAAAACTTGTCGTACGGATTAATCAAAACGTACGGGTATGTATCGTATCTTCCGGGGAATTATAATTTTGGGAATTCATTATCTTTCTTATACCTCAAAAACCAGTTATCAGTAAAAAATTATATATATATATATATATGCGCGTGAACGTGTGTGTATGTGGAAGTAATATATATTTATTTATTCACTTTATTTATTTTATTGGTTTTAGCGAGTGGAGCTTGATATTAATAAACCTAAAAAATTAATTATTCAATACTAATAAACTAATGTAAAAAATAAATAATAAAGACATTAATCAACCAAATAATTAATTCTATGTGTGTAACTGTAAACGAAATAGTGCTAAGATGACTTGTGTGGAGTCGACATAAGTATACAGAATTTTCCCGAGCTATATTAGCAGGGAGAAATTAAGGTTCGATCTTGAAATTTAATTGTATTTGAGCAGACAATCCGCAGTCCCGAAAAATGTGAAAATATCTTGCAAGGTATTTTAAAGAGTTGGTGTACTCGCCGCGGATGGTCGTGTTGAAGAATTATAGTGCGCACAGTATACTTCTGGATCAGCTTGTTCATTGCCTGATATGCGTTAAAGTATAAGAAAATTAAACTATTTTATTTAGTCATTTAATGAGAAATGACAAATATCATCTGCTTCGAATGATAATATAAATTGTAGTCGTGAACGATCCGGAATAATGCGGATGGAAAATCTAAAGAAGTAGTTCAAATTAAGTACGTTCGAAATAATCAGGAAAGACATTCGCCAGCGTTCTTCGGAGACATGGCACATGGAAGAACTGGGAGAAGGATTTGATTTTACATTTCCATTGCGGCATTAAAAATGTCTTCCTTCTATAGCGATTTTAAATAAGCCTTCTTCCGTTATTTTGCGCGTCATATATTTTATTTTTCCCCGTTCGATAGTTTTTAACCCCTTCATTTATTTTCTTTCGCATTTGCCTACGGAATATGTTATATTATATCATATCCAGTCACAACCCTTTCTACGATCAATATACCGGAAATGTTAAAGTTTCTTCATTCATATTGGAACATAATTTATCTGCATCAAAGATGAAAAACTAGGTCGCCCTTGAATAAATGTTCGTTATTCTGCATGCGATTTCCCCATTTGTCGAAGTTGTACTTGGGTTCGTGCCCTCCAAGTTTTTAGTCTTTCGAACTTTACCGGGTTTTACAAGTCCCGGAGAGTTATCTAGCGGCTGGCATTCGTTGTTTGTTATTTTTTAGCGTTCTTTATTTTTTTTTTGCTGCTACATTGCGTCAAATGTTAGGTGGTTCAATTCCATTGTATTAGTACAACTTGTGTAGCGGTTTGCTTTTGAACAGCCTGAATTATTCTACATGTTTCGTTCAGAGCAATAATCACTTTCTTTGCGTATATCGAACGACTCCAAACCGGACGACACGCATACTCTCCCGCTGATTAGCAAAGTGCTGATGTTCGCAGTAGGTGTGATTTTGCTCCCAATTCCATGTTTATTTAATTTCCGACTGATATTAATTCTTGTCATTGTTTTCATTTTTGTTTCTTCGCGATATTTTTTAAATTTTAATGCCCTAATGTAACTCCGAAATAGTTAGGGTTGTCGCTACGTCAACGTATCGTCGTGTGATTTGCATTTGACGTGTAGCCCATTACGGAGGTGAAAGTTTCATTGAAGGTTTGTTCTATAGACTCCAGTGTAAATTGTTTTATGCTATGAAGACAAGATCATCTGCAAAAATGAAATGCTTTGTCATTTTTTTTCAATTGGTTAATCATTCTTGTATATATTGAAGAATGTGGCGGCTAAAACGCTACTCCGAGATAATCTTGTTTTTTGCCTCCTCCAAACACTGTTTTTTTTTCATTTAAAAATAAAATCTTTAATATTTAAATAGCATCGTAAATTTGAAATTTTTTAGCGAATTGTTTTCCGAGTTTACAAAAATAAATTTTTCAATTAATTTTTTTCTCTTTTATTCGGACAGTTATTGTTACACTCACTCACACACACTTCGTTCTTGAAAGGACTGTAATTTCCATCCATTCTTCAATCCTTAAGTACACTCTGGTGCAGAGATTATATATTTATTCGATTCTCGCGTTAATATTACTTCTGACATGTGTATCATTATTCAGCTGTTGTTTATAAATTTGTTTACTCTATCGAGTTCAGTTTTTCTCGTTCAAATCATATTCGTTACGCCTATCGTATAATCAAAGAAAACGATTATCTACTTCAAAACGAATTAACCCAGCGAGATAAATCCACGTTTTATTTTACTCTCACTGGCATCGCCTGATTAATAATACAATCAACGTATCATTAGTACTAAGTATTACCGATTATCGCCGACTAATGTTAATATGCAACGACCGTCAGCTAACCCTATTCAAGATAAAGTTAATCAATTTACTATATCAAAGTCAAATAATTCTTAAAAAATAAACACGAGAAATGAGTCGAAATCATTAAATATTTATAAAAATCATAAAACGCTCTTAAGTCATTATCGAGATTTATTTGCAGAATTATTTTCAAATAACTCAAGTGACTCACATCTAAACGCAACTTTCATCAAATTTAAAAACACGATTGAATCTATTCCACTGAAGTTTAACCGCATAATCAACGGTTCTTCTTGAATAAGCTGAAATCCGCTATACACAATTTGAAGGACAGCGCCAGCGGTCCGGATAGATTTCGTATTCGGTTGCTGAAATGCACCAGAAAACATCATCTTTGTACTCAATGTTATTTGGGACTAGGGTGTCTTTCCTAATTTATAGAAAAAAATCACTGATATTACCCACTCTTAAGTCTGACAAAAATCCTTCAACTGTAAATTCCTATCAACCTATTTCTCTGACGAGTGCTAGGCAACGTATTTGCAAAACTTTTATCGCCTAATGTAGGAGTTAGAACATCAACAACTAATGAGCAATAAACAAAGCGCATTTCGTCCAGGTCGCTCAACAATTAATCAAGCTATTTACTTCCACAATGAAATATCAAATTCGATAGCTAATAATAACCATCACTTATTAGAACTCTTCTTAGATATATCTAAGGTTTTTGATACGACCTGGAGACACAAGATTCCGACCTCGCTGTACAACTAGAATTTTCGATGTAGACTCCAAAAGATCATTAAGTAACTTCGTAGAATAATTGCTGACTGCAACGCAACTTAGCTGAATAAGCCATGTAGTACGGATGGAGGATAGTAGGCTACCGACAAAAATACTGTACGGTGAATTAATCCAAGGCAAACGAAAACAAGCAAGACCATGCAAAAAATATTGGAACTTGTTAAGTAAATGGAAATGAAAAGTAACGTTTTTGTTTTTTTTTTGGCCCAGTTTTCACCCTTTGGCCAGTTTAAGTGGATTGTTCAGATTACAGATTATAACCTTATATTATTAGCCTTAATAAAATTATATAATCTATACGCATCCAAGGAGATAGGATCTACCATAAGTTCTTCAAGTTGTATTGGAAGCGTATTCCTTGTCGATAAAAGTTCAGACATAAAGCTGTATCTATTTTTGTATTTTGGGCAGGACCAGATCTGATGTTCGACGCTATCTTCGATATTACATATCTCACAAACTCCCATTCTGATGATCCCCACTTTGGCAAGAAGTGCATTAAGCGAAGGGCAACATTCTGCATCAACTGTAATTTTTTAATCTGTGTTTTATTAAAAGTAATGAACGGCGCAATATAATCTATATGGGATCTGATGAGAGCTTTATAGATCTGAAGACCTACTACTGGATGGGCACCTCACTTCATTCCGGTAATGACTAGTAGTACATTAAGTCCTCTGTTGCACTTTTGTAACAAAAATTTGCTCTCTTCATTCCATGACATTTTAGGGTCAAACATTACCTCCAGGTATTTGGCGGAGTGCATAGACTTTTTATTAATGCGCAGTAGTGGTGATGTGCGAAAGAGTTTTCTTGTAAACAAGATACCACGAGTCTTATCCATATTAATATTCAATTGTAAAGTAACTAGAAGATTTTTCAATTTGTTTAGCGCTATCTGTAATTTTTGAATTGCTAAGTCTATAGAAGCTGCTGCTCCACTTATCACCAGATCATCTGCATACTGAAATATCACTATCGATTTATTTTGAATTTGTTCTATAGATTTCGTATAAATTGTGTATAATAACGGACTGAGGAGACTCCCTTGGCTAAACCTTTGCCAGAATAAACCGAGGCATATTGCGTACCTTCATATTTTACAGTAACTTTCTACCATAAAAATAGTTAAATATCCATGTACAAATTTTTTGGTTAACCTCACGTGTTATTAACTGTTTGTATAATGTGGACAGATTGACATTATCATAAGCCGACTGAACATCAATAAAAACAGATACGACACTCCGTTTATAGGCCAGATGATTCTGAATATATAATGTAAAAGAACTTAATGCATCAGTAGAACTAAATCCTTTTCTGAAACCATATTGGGTGGTCGAAATTTGTTTGAAGTTATAGGCCCACCATTCTAACCTGAACTTCAGAATATTTTCTAACGTTTTCCCCATACAAGACAATAATGAAATAGGCCTGCATGATTTATGGTCGTCAGGATTTTTCCACGGTTTGAGTATAGGGCAAACATAGTGTTCCTTCCACTGAGGGGGAATGTATCCTGTGTTTATCATTATAAAAAATTAACAACATATTTTTAGCTTCCTCCGGTAGTTTTTGTATCATTTTGTATGATATACTATCCACTCCTATCATTGTATCTTTATTATGATCTAGACTACGAAATAATTCCTCTGTTTTCAAAAAAAAGGGATAGACATACTCCGTTCGTCCATCAGGCCTGCTCCATTACAAGGGTCGTCTGGGCTTTGAAATTGTTGTATAAAGCTTGTAAGCCACTAGATATCAGTTGGGTTTACATATGTAGGAGGAAGGCTTGTAAACCTTTTAATTCTCCGCCATATCTCCTTGGTTCCCAAACTTGGACTAATACTGCTACAAAATTTTCGGAAGTTATCTCTTTTTTTTTTGTTTAATAAATCGTTTAGTTTCGGCTTGTTGCCTTTTATACTGTAAGTAATTCTCCATCGTAGGAGATGAATTGTAAATTGCTAGTGATTTTCTTCGCAGAGCAACATATAGATTATATTCTGCATCCCAAGACCCTTGTGGTGCTGAACGTGCAGAAGACATGCCGGAGAATTTCTTAATCAGTGGTGCTGTTTTATTCACCGCTGAAAGAATCATGTTATTGATGGTCCAATATTGGGATTGTGGAGACATGGCTGAGAAATCCTCCAAATTGAGATCCTGCATTTCTTGTTGGTATTGAGCCCAGTCGAGCCTTTTATGATCACTAATGAAGCATGCCTTCTGGGTATTTTTTGTTTTGGGAAAATATCCAAAGCCTAAGTATAGATTAATTTTAACAAACACCGGTAAATGATCGCTACTCATGGGGTCTTTTCCTGAAGTCCAATCAATTTTATCAGAAATACCAGAGGAAGCTAAAACTAAGTCCAAGTTATTGGAGGCTTTACCAAAGCCACCTATGCGAGTAGGTTGATCAGTATTTACGTAGACTATGGTTATTAATAAAATGTAATAGTTGAATACCTTCAAGGTTAGCTTGTAGCGCTCTCCACGATGGATGAAGACAATTAAAGTTTCCCAGGATTACAAACGGATGTTTCTTTTCTCTGTGATGAATTAAAAGGTGTTCCCACTCTGCCGATGTGGTTTTATGATGCGGCGCTGCATAAACAGTTACCACCTCAAATCTAAAGTGCTGAATGTGAACCCTAATTCCAAAGCTTTGGATTCCTTCATGAGTGTGTGGAATACAAATATCAATTTTCTCGAAGTTCTGTCATTTATGTACAAGAATCGCTACTCCACCTCCTTGCCTGTGCTTTCGATCACTCCGTAATATTGTAAAGTCAGGAATTTTGAAAGTGTAATTAGGTTTTAGCCATGTTTCACATAGTACACAAACAGAAACATTATTTCTCGACAGAAAGGTTACAAGTTCCCCATGACTACTATATGCTGATCGACACAGTTCTACTGTACGATTATAATATCGCTCTTACCAGTGGAGAGGATGTGTGTTGTGTTTACCATGCACAAGAATATAAAAGTATGGGGAAATTACGGTTTTTAGATTTAATTTAATATTAGGTTTGAATCATTTTAATTAACATTATTAATTCTATTTATTTTGTCTAGAAATTTTTAGTGTTAGATCCTTTTTAGAATTAGTTTTATTACTGACCAATGGGCCTCTAGGCTTCTTATTTGAAACATTCGATTTTTCCCTATTCGGTGTTACTGTATTATTATTTTTGTTTAATTGATTAAAATCTTTGATTAAAGTCATGTTGTCTTTTTAAGGTAATTCTAAGTTAATATCCGAATGTTCTCTTCTAGCCTTTACATGAACTATTGTAGGAGAGGGAGGACTAGATTCCCTCCGATGGTGCTCTTTTATTCGAGTTGGATCCAGCCAAATTTTCCACCGCAAAAGTGTTACGTTTTTCCGACTTAATGGCTCGATATCCTTGTTTTGAAATGGGAAGATTCTGAAATTTAGGAATATTATGAACAGACTTGGTAAAGAAACCGAGTTCTGAAAAGTAGTCGTCATTAGATAACCATTGAAACCTATTAATGTTAGATCTAGAAAACGTTTGCGAGTTAGAGTGACGGGTATCGGGATCGGTATGTTGAACTCGGTAAGCATCAGAATAAGTGTTATTCGCTGTAGGGATTTCAAAAGCCGCCTCAGCTTAACTCAAGTTTTTATATGCCATAAGAACTTCGATATCTTCTTGTCTTTTTCGTCCTGGACAGGTTTAGATAAAGGAGAGTGATCACCCTTACAATTGATACAAAACATTTCAGACGGGCAATCAGCTCGCAAATGTGACTCCGAGGAACATTGACTTCAGCGTTTTTTCGCCGCCTTGCAAGATATATTGAGCCGTGCGAAAAACGAAAGCACGAAAAACACTGACGGACATTTCGAATGTACGGTTCGCACTCAAATCTAACCCGATGAATAAACACAAACTTCGGAAAGCTTTGGCCAGAAAAAAATAATTGAAAAGTCGTAGAAGGAATATATTTTACCTCAACAGAGATGCGTTTATTTAGACGTTTACTTTTTTTAATCTGGAAGAGACCGCAGAGTCGATATCCTCTAATATTTCTTCGTCGAAGTAATCTAGATGAATACCTTTAATTACAGCTGACCTAGCGAGATAATACAAAGGTATAAAGGATTTATACCCCTTGTTCTTTTAGACGGCTGTCATCAACCAGGGAATTGGCAGTCATTCTATCCTCGCAAATAATCAAGACATTTACTCGGCTAGTACGCTTTATTTCTCGAATTTTATGGCTGTAATTTAATTTTTTTAATATTTTTGCGACGCGTAACGAGCTAATCGAATAATTCGAGGTACCGATCGTTTGTACAATTACCTCGAAATCAGTAAAATCGTCGCAACTATCGTAATACAATACGGGAAATTGATTATAAATATTACTACTACCACTATACCACGAGTATAATTAATATTGTTATCGGCAAACTTGCTCTTATCTTCATTCGGAACTGTCTTTTCTTCGGAATTAAAATTATCATTAGTACATTTATTATTACCTGGTTCAACGTGATACAAACCGTCGGGGGCTCCCTCGTCGTCCATTTAAATAAACGTCTGCCGATCGATTCGGCGGTGTATACGAGAGAAAAAATAAAAGTTTAAATAAGTTAATAATGAGATAAAATAAATAAATAAAAGAAAAAAAAAGGATAAACTACAAAAATAAGAATAAAATAAACCGCAATTCGTTTCCCCCGACGCTACGATAGAACAAAAGAACACCTTACGATCGTGATAATATTTTGGGAGCAGTTAGCAGACTAAAATTGAGAACAAGCTGTGTCAGAAAGTGCGGGGCCATAAAAGCGAAAGAAACGGGTAAAACTAAAAGCTTCAAAAATATCCTCGCGACAGTATTGTAGTCTGTCAAGCGCCTATTGGTTTGATCTCGAACCTTTGCACTCGTAATTAATTCCCCTATCTTCCTGGTTCTGTTTTTACATACCCATTACGAGATGATTTGACTCGGACACGAGTGTCGATATTATTATGCATGTATGTCTAATTATTTGTCTTGTAAAACTCCACGTTGCACAAGATAGGCAACTTTGGAAACGTTTGGGGAAAGCCTACACCCAGCAGCGGGTTGAGATAGGCATAACGTAAATATATGTATATTAAAAAATTAAATCGCCAAAACTGTATAAAAATATAGAATATTCTATAAATATTACTCTAAACGAAGTGGATTAATTTTTAAATAAAAATCTAAAACTTTTTAATTGAAATAATATTCCCCAAATCAACAAATCTTGAAAACAAATACGAGGTATTTATTTCACACAATCGACGAAACAAAACAAAGAATTTTTCTAATTATTTTTTCACGTATGTGATTTATATTTAGTACTTAGTTTTATATTTAAAATTGTTCGTGGAATATTGTTTTACGACCAAAATATATTAATTTACGACAAATACATTTAATAAACGTTTACATTTAGAACAAATTAAAACGAGGAACAAAAAACGAGCACGACATAAAACGAAAAACAGCGACACAATTTACAACAACTTTTTCTTATCTTATCTTTTAAGATTAACAACGAATTCACTTCAACGTGATGACAATTATCAGTGTTACCACAACTAATTATAGAATAATATTATTCTAAATATAAGGTTTAAATATTAAATTTTAAACGGATAAATTAATTGTAACAGAAATTATATCGATACTCTATTTATATAATGATAAAAATAAAATATAAAAAACGTATTATATACGATATATAAAAAAGATAAACTGTAAAAATACACTAATGTAAAAGTATACAATTAATAAAATTAACAAAATGAAAAACAGTCCGATAGTGAATGTGATAAACAACACAATCTACAATCGATTCAAATTTGTACATAAACATACGAAAAATAAGATAAAAATAAATAAGATCTATTATTGTTATTATTTAAGCAAATAACGGCCAGAGGCATACAGGAAAATAAGTATTAAATTAAATGAACTATCTAATATAAAAATTGATTTTTATAATAATACTTTTTTAGAAATAATTATTCATCGAAATATATCGTTGAATTTGATAAATTAATTTTTTTATTATTTTCATTTTTTCAAGTAGTTTTCTTTTTTTTTTATAATCTTTTCCTAAAATTTCAAAATTTTGGTTAATATCATCGATTTCGTGTTTTTTTTTTAAACAATGATTTTTTTATGATTGTTTTTATACGAATGTTCTTTTTATTGTGAATTCCCGTTTCAGCTATGTATTCTTTTTTTACATCGATTTTAATTTATATACTCCGGAATTTTTTTTAGTATATTTCTATCTCCTATTTTGTTGTTACTAATCGATTTTAATAATTGTGTGGATAATTTCTCATTGCGAAATACATTACGTGTTAAATATTTTTATTATTTCACATGTATGACTTATTCACTCTGAACCTAAATAATTCTTGTCTTTTTTTGTATTTTTATTGTAAGATTTTTCCATATTTTATCAACTATAGTAGCGTTATATTTATTATTGATCGCTTATTTGTTTTATTATGTATTTTTTTTTAAGTCTTTATTTACTTTATCATTATCCGTTAAAATAAATGTCACGTTAGACAAAAGAATATGGTCGGAATTTTGGAAAAAAGAACTTTTCCCGACTTAGATAATGATGATCATAACGGTAACATAGCCGAAGATGTCACCAGCCCCTGTAAACTTGTAGGATCGGCTTGTAATTGATATAATTATTTACATTCGATTAAATGACGTAATTAAAATATAAAAGTCGTACGGATTTAATTTTTAACATTATATAACCACTGCTATTGTAAGCTGATCTGTTTAAATATTATTACTAACGGCGTGATAAATTTGTTCTCGAATAACGAAATTAGATTTAAAATAACTTCTTCCTCCAGTGCATATAACGGATGTTCGCGATCAAATTAGTTATGGTTTTGACCATTGCTGTTCTGAAGAGTACTGTGGATGTTGCGCCAAACCGTGTTCTTAAATTAACCAAGATATTCTTCTTCGTCTCTGACCTCTTCGTCCCGTTATCTTGCCTTGAAGAATTCTTCGCAGTAATTCATATCTTCTTTCATTTCTCATTATGCGGCCCAAGTATTCTAATTTCCTGGATTTAACTGTGCTCAGGATTTTCAGTTTTTTTTTGTTTATCTTCGATAAAACATATTTGTTTGTAAGTTTCTGCGTCCAGGGAATTTTCCGAATACGACGATATAACCGCATCTCAAATGCACTCATCTTTTTCGACATGCTTTCCGTCAAAGTCCATGATTCCACTCCATATAATCATCATCATCATTATCCTGTAACTTCTTCTTGTCAGAAGATGATGGCATACATAAACATTGATCTATATTTCCCTTTTTCTAGCTGATTTGATAATTTCTGTAATTTTCCTCGTATTAAAGCTGGTTGTCATCATCTGAATATTGAAAAAAAAACATCGAAGTAGTCTAATTTTTGTTTGTAAATTTAATTTTTTTTTTTTTAAATGCGAATAATACTTTCATTTTATTAAATGCATTCTCAATTCTGTATTTTAATTCTCGAGATTGATCCGGATTCTTATTTTTAATATATATGTTGATTAACTATTTGTATTTTTTTGTTTTTTTTATTATCAGCTGAGTGTGAGGTATATTATTATTGTGCTTGCTGATCACCGTATATTTAGTTTTGTTGAAGTTCAATTTCAGACCAAATTTACTGCTACTTTCTATTGTTCATCAGCGTTTGAATTACTTTAAAGTTATCCGTCGAAAATTACAGTATCATCCGCGTATCGGAAATTGTTCAGACGTTCTCTCCATTAACTAGTGTAATCCTTCTTCTGAATCCGGAAAGGCTTCTTTAAAGATTTGTTCTGAGTATATATATTGAATAATGACACGCATCCTTGCCAATAATAAGCTTGTTCGAATTACCCGTGCATGCGTTCTATCGATACGGCGGAGGGATACCGTCGTCTTCGATATTTTTCCTGCTGACGGCTCGATCTGCCATATAGTGGAATCTTTTAGAAGCAACTATTAAAGCGAAATTTATCGAATACAAAACTAGAATTTATTCCTCGTTATTACGAGTACGAATATCATTTCCACGGGCCCGTATATACTATATCGCGCGCGTACATATCCCTGTGTGTGGGTGTTCGATTTGTACCCGCGGTCAGCTAAACTGTGTACAGAATCGTGGGATCTCTAACGAAGAAAGATGCTAGTAACAAAAAAAAAAAAAAAATAATAATAATAATGGTCTAAAATAAGGAATAATCGAAGTGGGTGGTCTGATTCATACATCTACGAAGTTCTTTTTATTTTTACGAGAAGCCGACACGTATAAAAACTGAGGCGACTGGCCGTAGTGGTATACCTGTGCGCGGAAGTCTCAAAGCGAGTATTAACAAAGCCGGAGTTCATTCCTAAAAGCAACAAGCAGAAAAAAAACGCTTCCGAATTAGATTCATTTCCGACGGTATCCGAATGGATGCTTTTTCATTTGTCAAACACGTAACTCGAACGTAACTAGAGTTAGTGTCGAATTATTCATTCCGTAATGATGGATGTACTTATTTCTACATTAAATCCGCTCCTAGTACCGAACACCGATGTACAACGCACAACAGACAGTTAGTCACCACCAATAGCATTAGACGAGATGGTATATATATATATACATATATACAGACATATATAAAAGAGAACTATACAAAAAATGTTCGCATTTGTTTAGTTATATTCTTTATTTTTTAACAAAATAAAAAATAAATATTATTTTTTTGTTAGAAACGTTTAATGTAATGCTAACTGAAACATAAAGGAAGTGAAAGATTTTATGGATAAATTCGTTCTTCACGATGTTCCGATTTATCCTTGAATTTTTTTGTACATTACACTGCGGACACGATATGATCTCTAACGTGATTAATGTAGTCTTTAATATATATTAACATATATTATATATAGCAAATATATATATTTAATGCGTATGGCTGTGTATGGCTGTGTACACGTGTGTATCTTTTGTAGTAATAATAATTTGAACAACGGATCGAATAAAATGTATATTTATATTGTTAATAATGATGATAATCATTATAACGATGATGATAATAATAATACTAATAATAATAATTATATAAACAGAACTCCTGAGAAGGTTATTTCACGAGACGGAACGAACTAAAAATCCACCATTTTACACAAAAATTCCATACTTAAAAAAAATAAAATATAATAAATAATATTCAAACTGAATGATACCAGTAAGGTACGACATACAAATTACAGTAGACGAACCTTTGTAAAATATTTTGGCGAGAGTAAATTCGATCGCTTCGTTAAAGCCGGATATTAAATTTTATGTATATTCATATAATAATCGATTACATGAACACGGATATAGAAAGACCGTAGAATGCAGAAGAAACTGAAGCTATAATATTTCCCATGTTAATCGTGGACATAAAAATAAGGCATCGTGAGCGAAACTGGAAACGACGCAAACCACCGCTTACAGAAGGTTATTAAAAATCCCAGGGACGAATCGCCGAACGAACGAATCAATCTTACCGGAATTGGATATAATCGAAGATTACACCCCGTAGGACAGTTACAAATTTTTTTGAACATACGATCCCGACCAACGTTATTGAATAGACGGTTATAAAGGGTAAAGTACGGTGATCTCACCGGGAGGGTGTAGTCAATTTGTCCATCAAATAAAGATAGATTAACCTGAATGAACTCGTGCGTAGTAAAGCCGAGAATAGAGAAACTAGTAAAATGGGTGTCACGGCGTTCGGGATAGAGTGCATACGTGACTAGCCCATTTGTATGTTATTATCGCGCGTAAAATGGCCTAACGTTCATGGCGTTAATTACGCGCAGCCGTCAAATAGTTATTTCCGGTCATTTCACTAATCTTCCACTTTTTTCTAATCGCTGCAAATCTTTTCAATAATGCAAAATCGTCGACTATATTCCTGGCTGTATTAATCAACGTCCGATCTTCTCCGTCAATATATAGCGATTTTTCCTCCTTAATATCTGTCAGCAGACAACTTACCCTAAAAAAAAAAAAGTTTACCAATCCAGTCTTGATTTTCCGAAAAATAGTTCTTCCTTTATGCGTGCTAGTAAATACTTCTTTATTTAGTGTCCGTATAGCTCGAATACTTCTATTTTTAACATATCTTCTTTGGTCTCGTCTTCCTACGTTTCAACCGCGTAAAAAGTCTCTGCCATATATAAAACTTCGCACGCTAAAGATAGTACGTTATTTCGCTGAACGCGTTTTAATGTATACATTGTCAACCATATCATATCGCAAGTATCCGAAGAACTTGACCTGTTCCTTACCATTGATTAACACACGCATTTGTTGTCGTGTTTTAGTTTCGAAAAGTAAAAAAATCAACTTCTCCGCGTGCAAAGAAAATTTCTGACAGACGAATGTGGGGATACACAGAATAATTTCGCACAGCGCATCTGCAGTTTAGTGCCGACGTACTTCCTCCACACGATCTTCTTACGTTCAGTAGAAGGACAATACTGGGCGATACGTTTACAGTCAAATCTTCAACGCATTACATAGGCACAAACTTAAAAATATTCCCGACACTACTCGGGCCGATTACCGACGGGGCATGGAAAATTTCGATTTTTATCTATTTTGCGTTCATTTAAATAAGAGTGACGATTTGTACGTCCGATCCTAAATTAGTTAGAGTATACAATGAAAATAGTTTTCATTTAGAAGACGAATACACTGCCTAATAACTACAATTATTTGCTTTTCATGTACTACAACGGAAATTCGTTAATTTTTTTACCAACACTTTGCAAAATTTTAGGCTGAATGTAATTGCATAATGTACGTGTGAACTATTATAATACTCATATATTGAGTCGTGCTTAAATTAGTATTATAGTACATATGAATATTTGTAAGCATACCGCACATTCCATGGAAATCCAGAAAGACGAACATATCCGTCCTAAAGGAGCTTGGAATCGAAGAAAAATACCGTTTACTACCATCAATCCGTAGACAAATACTAAGTTTCCTTGGACACATGATCAAACAGGCTCGATAGAAAAATGGATTAAACTAGAGGACGTGGCCCTAACCGATATATAGATCAAGTACTGGACAAACTTGAAGAACTGATGCGGACGATCGAAAATCGGGACAACTGGCGACGAATTATACGAAAAATTACACGATGGATCACGACGCTCGAAAGCGAGCAATACGACGATGATGATATTAAGCATTAGTGGAAGTAATAGTATAAATAACCTTGAACGCAAACAGAGAAGTCTATGTTTTGTGGATTACGAGAAAACGTTTATTAAACATGAACAACTCGTAAAAATATTGCAGAAATATAATATCGATAATAGAGGTCTACAACGTGTTAATCATTTTTACTGGGAAAAAAGTTGCAAACATCAAAATAAATACAGAATTCGCGGATACAAGAAACAGTATCAAAGAAGGTGTATGTCCACCCTCACCCAGATTATTTTCAATATATACGTTGAAGAATAAAAACAAACTGTTAAAATAGGGAAATGGGATGAAAAATGGAAAACGTATCAAAGAGATTGGAGTTACGCCGATGATAAAGTACTACTAGCTGATAGGGAAGATGGTGGATGAAATAAATAAAGCCAGTTTGAAATACGGAATGAAAATTAATACTTGAAAAACAAGAATCGTAAAATTCGCGAGAGTTAAAAAATAATAGTGTATAATATTAGAGTTGCGATTAAGACGAGATAGAGCGTGTATGCACACATTCCTATGAAAAAAAAGTTCCCTTATAAACAGGGTAACTGGTAGTGCATAGACCACGAAAAAGTGAGTGTACAAGTGGATGTTATATATAATATTATATATATATATATATATATATATATATATATATATATATATATATATATATATATATATATATATATATGTATATAATTTAAAGTAGTAATGAAAAAAATGAAACAAAAATGTAGTAGCCTGCAAATTTTAGCTAGTGACCACCGGTAGCGATTATTTATATTATATATATGTATATATATATATGCATACTTAATTTTAAATAATTCCGAAATAAAAGATGGAAATTTGTTTGATAAAATAATTTCATTCAATTTAAGTGTACATTCTATACAGGCGATCGTTATACGTTGAGAACGTTTTCTAATTCTTTACTATCTCAGTTATAACATTTATTATATCCGCTATGTTTAATTTATTTAAATAATATCCGACGGAACCGTGACCAGAAAGTGTCTAAATTATGTAGAAATTTACTCTTTTCATTTTTAAACCGATTTATTACGTTAAGAAAGAATTTATTTATAAATTATCTATATGCAAAAAATGTTGTTGTTTTGGCCACACTGAAAATTTTTGTAAGGCAAGAGTAGATTTTTTAAACTTTCTCATTAAATTTAAGGATATTTCATGTACCAATGTTTATACTTTAATATGTCGAAAGAGTGTACTTTTAAGGATATTAGTATATGATTCAAAAGTGTTCAGGGGGCATTGATCATGTTACTCTAAGTAAAAATTGTCCCATTTTTCTTAATTCAGTTGAACACCTAACGTCAAAAATTTACTTTGGAGGTTAAACTTACATATTTGAATGTTGATAACTCCTACGCTTGTCAGCTTCTTTTTAAAAATATATATTCAATCCTCATTTATTGATATTTGGCAAGCTAGGTGGGAGAGTTATTCGACTGGAAGGAAAGCCTTTGTGTTTTTCCCAAAGGTTTTGGAGCGTTTTAAACTTAAAAATATTACTATTAATTTTTACAATGCTCAGGTGCTCTCTGGCCATGGTAAGTTTGGTTCATATCTTCATAGGTTCCGGTCTTGCCTCCAGTTCCCGGTGTACCTTTTGCTGTTCCAGCGAGCGCTCCTTCGGTACTGTAGATGATATTGAGCATTTCATTTTTGTTTGTCACCCGTTTGATGATCTTAGAAATAAATTTAAAATACATAGAGGACAGCCTATTGTTGTTATCTAAATCGTGCCGGTCTTCTGTCATATATGGAGTTGTCAAAGCTAAGAAAGTTTAAAACTGGTGGGTAAAATTTTTAGCAACTTTTTGTCCTATTCTTTAATGTTTTATAATATTAATTCAACCGTGAATCCGCATCTTTTTTTTTTTTTTCATGGTCATTGCCTCCATCCATTATTTATAATAATATTGTCTACAATTGTTTTTCTTATAATTTATATATATTTATTTATTTTGTTGTATTTCTTATATATAAATACACTTTCCTAATTGAGTAGTTAACATGTTCGTAATTGATTTTTCTATTAGTATTTTTAAGAATATCGTTTTATGTATACTTATTTTGTTTGCAGTTGCACTCCTTCAGTTATTTTATTCAGTCTCGTCTTCACGTTTGTTTTATAATAAATTTAATTTTGATAATATCATTTTTTTTCTTCTCTATGATATTTAGACGTAACCTTTTCATTTATTTTTCTTTTTGGCTTGATCATTATCTTAGCAATATTACCTTCTTTTTTTAATCACTATTTTAAATTGTATATATATATATATATATATATATATATATATATATATATATATGTATATTATTTTGTTTGTATAACATTCATTTTTATATTTACATATATATTACACAAAATTCATTTTACGCACATTCTTGATGGTCTAAGGGACTATGTTTCTCATCCGTTATTCCATCCTATTTTTAATATTTTTTAGTTACACATTGGAGGGAACTGTCACACACTTCTATTTATATTTTGTATTATACTGGATATTTTATTTTGTTTCAGCTACTCTTACACACAGTCATCCATTAAGAACACTAGTTCCCTGCGCTCTTATAAACACAAATTGTTTCATACATTTGTCCATTTGCCGCACCGTGTAAGTGCGGATTGAAAAAAAAAATTATCATTTGTTAATATATTTTATATCTTACATTGAATTCATTTAAAATTTATATATCCGAAAACTATATCATTTATAATACACCATTATTATTATTATTTTTTTTTAGCATTAAATATTAAAGATTTTTTTTTTCAAATATAAAAATCAATAAGTAAGATCCGTGCTATGGTACATAACATTATACTAGATACAGTAATATAAGAAAGAAGTTAAATCAGAAATTTACGATAGTCGCAGATTACGTTATACATTCGTTCAGTATTGTAATGTAGGTTGCTACACTGATTAAGACTAAACTATATCTGTAAGTGGAACAAATTGTAAACTAACAATTCGAATGATAAAATTATTAATTAAACAAAATACACGTATACACATATATTTATGTAACAAAGCTATATTTAAATACAGAATTTTCGAACCATCTCACCTCTCGCTAATTATCATCAGCCTGAACCGTCTCTTCCCGAAATTTCGTGATTCTATTTCTTTAAGAAGATTAATCGCGGAGTAATTTTACTCACGAGGTAGATCACGATTTGAACATAACTTGTTGCCTGACCGTCTTTTCCGTATGCATGGGGAAGTCCTTTCTGTCTCCTCCATTCTGAACAGGCAGTCTGCAATTCATGTTTTTTTTTCGAATGTCCTACTGTGACTCCGTTACGTTCTGAGCTTTACCTTATCTTTCTATGTTCTCCGTGTATTACACCTTATCGTCATCTGGATAATCTACAATTATTCGTCCATATAGCAACATTTCTAGAGAAGTCAGCATCTTTGATTAAAATATAAATAGTCCCTAAAGTATCACGTTGGGTAGGCCGTAAAGATACCCCCGTTATTAAAATAAAAAAAAGAAAATTGCGAAATTAACGTCCACATAATTTAGTGGAGGATAAAAAATTGTTCACCTGAAAAAGCAATTGAAAATATTGTTACGGGATAATAAACAATCCGAATGGCGTAATAAATACTAATATATAAATAAAAATAATAAATAAATCATACTGAATAAAATTCAAATGACGACCTATTGCTACATATCGTGAATTTTGAAATAATAATATAGGCAAAAGTGAGAGTGAAATAAGAGTGTAAATGAGTGAGTAAAAGAGATACGAATGATAATTAACGAATGATAATTATCGTGAATGTATATTCACGACTGCATAATGTAAATTTAAACCTACTAGTAAAAATATTTATTGTAATTTTACTCGACGAAGCCGGGTGTAATAATTAATAAGAAAATGTGTACACTATCAAATTCAGGTTTTAAAAAAAATTAATAATAATAAATATGATTATAAATTACTTCTAATTTTGAAATTCTAACAAAAAAAAAATAATATCTCATGTACTAAAATCTCTTTACGATACCGTTTTGAAAAGATTATTTTCTAAATGATTTCAGTTGAAGAAGAGTAAAGGTATAAACGGACTCTTAACTCGGTCCATACGTAGCTTAATGAAAGTTAATTTATTCCAACTCTATTTCCTCGTTAGATTAAACTAAGCGAGTAATTGGCTTTTACTAACAAACGCATTGATGAGTCGTGGGTAGGCGATGATTACCTACCACTACCAATACTATCAATGCTACTATCGCTATTACAACGCATGAAAATTGTTTTGTAGTACGCTGTTTGTAATCGAACCAAGGTTAACTGCTTAACGCATCGGGATCATTATGTGCATAATTATTTACAGCGAAAAAATACATACATATATATATATATATATATATATATATATATATATATATATATATATATAATATTATGTCACATACGTAATTATAGCTAAGCAAGGAACGAATGAAATAAGCACGTATGACAAATGCGTGATCATTTATTTCATTTTACCTTCAATTGAAATGACACATATATATATATATATATGACAAGCGTATAACACGTCTCGAATTTTGTAATGAAAAATAATGATAGTCTATAGACTAACCGTTAACTTACAAAAATATTCCGGAACGATGAAAATAATTTACACGCTATTCCAGTATTTACACCATTACGAAACAATTATTATCGGTAAATTTTTTAACCGAAATGAACGAAAAACGTAGAAAATTAAATTTTTTCAAACTGGTAAAGATCAGTAGCGTATTCAGACTTGGTTGAAGAAGGTTATTCAAACAAAACTAAATTATAACAATAAACCCGAGTTAAATTGAACTTTAAGTAAATAACCAAAACTCAAGTAGGTTAAACCCCAAAGCAATCCAACTCGCCAGAGTTATTTTTATACTTATGAGACGTCGAATATGTATAATTCTATTAGAAACAATAGACGGCAGAAATATTTAACGTCACTGGAACACACTAATAGCACGTTATTGAGGACAAACGAAGATGGTTACAATAAATTCCGCGAAAAAATAAACGATAAATAATGATTTTATATTTTTCGAAGGAATAATACATAGTAATACTTAACTAAATTTAAAATTTAAAATCTATTCTTCGCGTTTTTCTACAAAATTCTTCTAGTACCTCCTATATTACAAAACTATTTACTTCAAAGACAACGAAATTTAAATAAAATAAATGGAAATAAAAAAACACAAAATAGGTTTAACAAATGCAAAATTTAACAAGGAGTATATATTTTCTTATTATTAGATTGATTCCCAAAGGGGCGGGTCAGACCCCCAAAACCCATCCTGACTCTACGCCACTGGTAAAGATGTATATTACAAATTTAATTAGCGGCATGTTTATAGAAAACGGATATTTTATTATTTAGGAAACAGATATTTATTACGTATTATTTAAGAAACAGACGGTTATCGTATTATTCCAATGGCGAAAATGATAATAGTAACATTAAAACGCTCATTTACTATTACGGTACAACTCTCGACTAGAAGTTGCAACCCTGTTTCTCAATAAAAAAACATCCATGAAATCATTAACTGATGACTAGCGATATTTTACAATAATTAATCATTAGAAAATTGGTCATATTTCGTCACGTCTTCCGCAGGACTTTATTCCCCAACAAGGTTCCTTTTTTTCTTCATCCAGCTCGACATATTAACTTGTACCAAATTGCGAGATCACACTGCGACATAAATCTTTACAAAAGATCACTTTAATAGCTGGCCTACATTAAATCAAGTAAAATCGTCCCGGTCATTTATATATCATTAATTTGAATGACCTACATAATTACACACGACGCTCGATAATAATTTAGTATTTAATGTTGTTAAATCGGATTTTACTTCCCGTTTATTATTCGACCGATTAATATATCGAAATAATCGCTAATAATCTTAAAGAGAATGTTGGTGGAAACGTATATTGAAAATTAAAAAGCGCGATCGTCAGACTTCATCTATCGGTAGAACGTTAAAATAAGGAAAGGTAAAAATTATAAATTAAGAATATGACCGATAGATAGCGCTACATGCTCGTAGATAAACTTTCGTAAATACTCTATACAACTTAATGAGTTTAACGAATTATACCCCTACCCCCGCAATGAATATTGACATCGAGTTAATCTCTGGCAAATATTTTTATTAGGTCTACGGAACTTAGATTAATTGTGAAATATTTCAAATTTAACTAGATTCATCGACAGACGCGAGATAACGTAAAATTTGATCGACGTGTATCGTGATTAAAATCAGAGAGCGATTTTTTTTGCGACCCTTTAATCGCCGAAAATGGCAACCTTGCTGTATGTACAATATCTGTCTATCTCGTCGTTTTCCATTAATTTTATCCATTACCGTTGCGCGTTCCAATCCTTCCGGTTTTCTTATTACGAGTCAAAGAATTTCAGCACTTCCATTGCAGCAATCGTTGACTACCTTTGCGTGACGCCGATTGTAACACCGCTTCATTTGTGAATATTTCTATACATGGAATTCCAAGAAGTCGTCTCCAGCGCTATATTTGAAAACAGGCGATTATTTTTCTGTCGATAACTTTTTAATGTCCACGTCTGCGCTGCGTATAATGCGATAGAAAACGTAAGCGTTGGAACGAGCTTGAATTTCAAAAAATTTTGCCAAGTCCTTTCAAATTTCGTTCATTTTTATCACGACGCTTCGGACAATTTCGATTCTACGTCTTACTTCGGAGTTTCCTTTATTCTTTAGAAATGATCTTCAGTATATAAAACTTTCCACTGTTTCATAATCGGTCAGTATCTTTTCGTGAAGTGGTATTGTATTATTTTCGTTTTATTGTTATATTTCATATTGCCTTCTAACGCTTTGCAGCATAATTATTTATTATCTACAATCCCAGCGTTAGTAGTAGGTCGCATCGTATTTTCTACGAATCACATACTCGTACAAATGTAGGTTATAATTCACCACTTCTATTCATTCACGGTTATATTCATTATGATAGTAAATTTATATATAATAAATTTTTTTAAACTCAACATTTCAGTTGTTACTTTTCAGTTAATTTGTTTTAATTTGGTCATATGTGCGTGTCCCGATAGAGAGTTTGTTTACATGAGAGTATTACGATTGGTATTTCTGTTTTTCGTTCTGTTCGGATGTGTGCTCGTATATATAGGTATTGTATTTCATTAGGAACATTACCATTTTCCTGTTTGGTATTAGTAATTTATTTTTCCATTCTTAATATTATTTATATTAATTAGCGCGCGTGTGTGTGTGTCTAGTTTTATTTTTGTTCATATTTTTACTTTATAATTTTATTCTGTAAGTGCATACACTGTAATTGTCGTTTTACTGTACCGGCGTACTGTTTAGTAAATAAATATAATACCCAGAACTCTCACATTTATGCGCATAGCCGCGGTTTTGTATTTTCATACTTGTAAAAAGTATTATTACCGATGTAATTAATTCGATTAAAAAATAAAAATATTTATTTTGAATTATTATCGTTATTTTTATTATTATTATGGCAATTTCCACCACAGACCTGATATCTTTTGCCAACATGGATATATCCTACGAGTGGTCATCGTGGCTAGTTAGTTCTTCCACCCCTAGATACTGGCCACATCATCTACTCCCTGGTACTTTAATTTGTCCAACATACACCTCAACTTCCGAAAATTTATTACAACCATCACCCGTTTACGTTCTGGACACAATCGTCTTCCGGCTCGCATGTTTCGTATTGGGATTTCCAGTTCCCCATATTGTTCCCATCCAGCCGATTCACAAATTATCGCCGATGAAAACCACATCCTTTTCAATTGCAGTTTTCACACACCTGACCAACTCGCACTCCTGAATTCCTTAATATCCATCGGTTATCGTTATTCATTCACGGTTATATTCATTATGATAGTAAATTTATATATAATAAATTTTTTTAAACTCAACATTTCAGTTGTTACTTTTCAGTTAATTTGTTTTAATTTGGTCATATGTGCGTGTCCCGATAGAGAGTTTGTTTACATGAGAGTATTACGATTGGTATTTCTGTTTTTCGTTCTGTTCGGATGTGTGCTCGTATATATAGGTATTGTATTTCATTAGGAACATTACCATTTTCCTGTTTGGTATTAGTAATTTATTTTTCCATTCTTAATATTATTTATATTAATTAGCGCGCGTGTGTGTGTGTCTAGTTTTATTTTTGTTCATATTTTTACTTTATAATTTTATTCTGTAAGTGCATACACTGTAATTGTCGTTTTACTGTACCGGCGTACTGTTTAGTAAATAAATATAATACCCAGAACTCTCACATTTATGCGCATAGCCGCGGTTTTGTATTTTCATACTTGTAAAAAGTATTATTACCGATGTAATTAATTCGATTAAAAAATAAAAATATTTATTTTGAATTATTATCGTTATTTTTATTATTATTATGGCAATTTCCACCACAGACCTGATATCTTTTGCCAACATGGATATATCCTACGAGTGGTCATCGTGGCTAGTTAGTTCTTCCACCCCTAGATACTGGCCACATCATCTACTCCCTGGTACTTTAATTTGTCCAACATACACCTCAACTTCCGAAAATTTATTACAACCATCACCCGTTTACGTTCTGGACACAATCGTCTTCCGGCTCGCATGTTTCGTATTGGGATTTCCAGTTCCCCATATTGTTCCCATCCAGCCGATTCACAAATTATCGCCGATGAAAACCACATCCTTTTCAATTGCAGTTTTCACACACCTGACCAACTCGCACTCCTGAATTCCTTAATATCCATCGGTTATCGTTATTCATTCACGGTTATATTCATTATGATAGTAAATTTATATATAATAAATTTTTTTAAACTCAACATTTCAGTTGTTACTTTTCAGTTAATTTGTTTTAATTTGGTCATATGTGCGTGTCCCGATAGAGAGTTTGTTTACATGAGAGTATTACGATTGGTATTTCTGTTTTTCGTTCTGTTCGGATGTGTGCTCGTATATATAGGTATTGTATTTCATTAGGAACATTACCATTTTCCTGTTTGGTATTAGTAATTTATTTTTCCATTCTTAATATTATTTATATTAATTAGCGCGCGTGTGTGTGTGTCTAGTTTTATTTTTGTTCATATTTTTACTTTATAATTTTATTCTGTAAGTGCATACACTGTAATTGTCGTTTTACTGTACCGGCGTACTGTTTAGTAAATAAATATAATACCCAGAACTCTCACATTTATGCGCATAGCCGCGGTTTTGTATTTTCATACTTGTAAAAAGTATTATTACCGATGTAATTAATTCGATTAAAAAATAAAAATATTTATTTTGAATTATTATCGTTATTTTTATTATTATTATGGCAATTTCCACCACAGACCTGATATCTTTTGCCAACATGGATATATCCTACGAGTGGTCATCGTGGCTAGTTAGTTCTTCCACCCCTAGATACTGGCCACATCATCTACTCCCTGGTACTTTAATTTGTCCAACATACACCTCAACTTCCGAAAATTTATTACAACCATCACCCGTTTACGTTCTGGACACAATCGTCTTCCGGCTCGCATGTTTCGTATTGGGATTTCCAGTTCCCCATATTGTTCCCATCCAGCCGATTCACAAATTATCGCCGATGAAAACCACATCCTTTTCAATTGCAGTTTTCACACACCTGACCAACTCGCACTCCTGAATTCCTTAATATCCATCGGTTATCGTTATTCATTCACGGTTATATTCATTATGATAGTAAATTTATATATAATAAATTTTTTTAAACTCAACATTTCAGTTGTTACTTTTCAGTTAATTTGTTTTAATTTGGTCATATGTGCGTGTCCCGATAGAGAGTTTGTTTACATGAGAGTATTACGATTGGTATTTCTGTTTTTCGTTCTGTTCGGATGTGTGCTCGTATATATAGGTATTGTATTTCATTAGGAACATTACCATTTTCCTGTTTGGTATTAGTAATTTATTTTTCCATTCTTAATATTATTTATATTAATTAGCGCGCGTGTGTGTGTGTCTAGTTTTATTTTTGTTCATATTTTTACTTTATAATTTTATTCTGTAAGTGCATACACTGTAATTGTCGTTTTACTGTACCGGCGTACTGTTTAGTAAATAAATATAATACCCAGAACTCTCACATTTATGCGCATAGCCGCGGTTTTGTATTTTCATACTTGTAAAAAGTATTATTACCGATGTAATTAATTCGATTAAAAAATAAAAATATTTATTTTGAATTATTATCGTTATTTTTATTATTATTATGGCAATTTCCACCACAGACCTGATATCTTTTGCCAACATGGATATATCCTACGAGTGGTCATCGTGGCTAGTTAGTTCTTCCACCCCTAGATACTGGCCACATCATCTACTCCCTGGTACTTTAATTTGTCCAACATACACCTCAACTTCCGAAAATTTATTACAACCATCACCCGTTTACGTTCTGGACACAATCGTCTTCCGGCTCGCATGTTTCGTATTGGGATTTCCAGTTCCCCATATTGTTCCCATCCAGCCGATTCACAAATTATCGCCGATGAAAACCACATCCTTTTCAATTGCAGTTTTCACACACCTGACCAACTCGCACTCCTGAATTCCTTAATATCCATCGGTTATCGTTATTCATTCACGGTTATATTCATTATGATAGTAAATTTATATATAATAAATTTTTTTAAACTCAACATTTCAGTTGTTACTTTTCAGTTAATTTGTTTTAATTTGGTCATATGTGCGTTATTCATTCACGGTTATATTCATTATGATAGTAAATTTATATATAATAAATTTTTTTAAACTCAACATTTCAGTTGTTACTTTTCAGTTAATTTGTTTTAATTTGGTCATATGTGCGTGTCCCGATAGAGAGTTTGTTTACATGAGAGTATTACGATTGGTATTTCTGTTTTTCGTTCTGTTCGGATGTGTGCTCGTATATATAGGTATTGTATTTCATTAGGAACATTACCATTTTCCTGTTTGGTATTAGTAATTTATTTTTCCATTCTTAATATTATTTATATTAATTAGCGCGCGTGTGTGTGTGTCTAGTTTTATTTTTGTTCATATTTTTACTTTATAATTTTATTCTGTAAGTGCATACACTGTAATTGTCGTTTTACTGTACCGGCGTACTGTTTAGTAAATAAATATAATACCCAGAACTCTCACATTTATGCGCATAGCCGCGGTTTTGTATTTTCATACTTGTAAAAAGTATTATTACCGATGTAATTAATTCGATTAAAAAATAAAAATATTTATTTTGAATTATTATCGTTATTTTTATTATTATTATGGCAATTTCCACCACAGACCTGATATCTTTTGCCAACATGGATATATCCTACGAGTGGTCATCGTGGCTAGTTAGTTCTTCCACCCCTAGATACTGGCCACATCATCTACTCCCTGGTACTTTAATTTGTCCAACATACACCTCAACTTCCGAAAATTTATTACAACCATCACCCGTTTACGTTCTGGACACAATCGTCTTCCGGCTCGCATGTTTCGTATTGGGATTTCCAGTTCCCCATATTGTTCCCATCCAGCCGATTCACAAATTATCGCCGATGAAAACCACATCCTTTTCAATTGCAGTTTTCACACACCTGACCAACTCGCACTCCTGAATTCCTTAATATCCATCGGTTATCGTCTTCCTTTCTCTATCACTTCCTTAATTTTTTATAATGACTCCCGTGTTTTCCTCCTTCTTTACGAATTCCTAACCAATTGTAACATCAATATATAATAACTATTTAAACACGTTAGTGGGTTGTGATTGCTCCTCAGCAATGCCCAAAAAAAAAAAAAAAATTAAAATAATCTAATAAAAATTGGAGTGTATAATTTTTTAAGTTTAAGTTAATTATTTTTTGAACTGTCATTCATAAGAAGTTATATTTAGTCTATTCGCGAATAATTTTTGAGATAAATTATAGACTTTGACTATATTAAAAATAGATTTAACCGTCAAAACGTTTGTTGTATGTATTATTATTTTATAATTAACACCGTTTTTGTGCAACAATGCACATATAATTACCGATATTTAAGTGCTTAATTTCGGTATGTTTAGTGTAATTTGAAGTAAATTCAAATTAAATTATTATTACTATCGACGTTATTAATATTATTAACGGGATCATCCGAATGAAAAATAACCGATTATTCGGTTTTTGAAAAAACTATCTGTAATCATCCGAAGATTATAAGCAGATAATGAATAACGATGATGAATAATCATAACCAGATAACTATCGTCGAATATCTGAATCGCGCGTGCACATTACTGATTCTATACTTTGTTTTTTATTTTTATTTGTTTTTTTTGTTTTTAAGTTAGTTTATGTTCTTGTCACTTTTTATTTAGATTTAAAATTGTGTCAAAATTCTCATGAAGTTTTAGTTGTATACACAATTTTGCCGCAATTATGAAATATGTATCTGAACGATTTTATTCGGATGATTCATTATTTAAGTCACAAATTGGGTTTACACGAATTAAAAATAAATCATTCAAATTAAGCATGTAGAAAACGAATTCCGAAGTATTTTTTTTTTTATTAACGTATGACAAAAAAAAAAAAAAGGTATACAAAAATAGTTCGAAATTCGTTTCGTATTTAGTATATTTACCCTATATAATCTTAAAAGCTTATTAAAAACAATTATTTATTAGAGGTATAAAAGATATCTGAAATAAAAATTTTAATAATGAAATAAGAAAAATAAAAAAGAACAACTAAGAATATACACAACAGGAAACATCAAATACACGTTTTATAAAACAGACAACACTGTACAAAGAAACAAAAGAGAACACATAGTATCTAGTATCAAATGAAAATCATCAGAAAAATCATTCGGTTTTTTGTATCATCTAATTATCCATTATTCGGTTTTTGAAAATATCCGAGTTTTCTCATCATTAATTAATATGGTTGCCTTTAATATTATTACTATTATTATTATTTTAAGTATGAATTTATTTTCCGCGGCTCGCGCGGAAAATTCGCTTTGGCGGATTTTATTATAAAATCATTTTTTTTTGTTTCTGGTAAATGTAAAAACAAAAAAATTTAATTTAATTTAATTATTATTATCTTTAAATGTTTCGCGTCGATCAAAATTATAAATTTATCGATATTGTCTATTATCCACTTGCGGGACAGGGTAAGGGTCTCATCAACATACAACAATTTTGCTCATTAAACTTTAATTTATTTTATTTCCTCGTCCACATCTATTTCTCGCTCATTCCTCTTAGAAATTATTCAATTAATGTTTAATTATGATTATTAATAAGAAGTATTTTTATTTTTTTTTTCATTGTATAACTTTATTTCATTAATTACTTTTACGAATTCATTACGATATATATATATATATATATATATATATATATATATATATATATATATATACATATATATATATATATTCTTTAATTTCGTCGTGTATATGTTTCTACGAATATTATTAGCACATTCGCGCTTCTACTAATTTGTATAATCGATTTTACTTATATTCTTATTATGTGAGAATAGAAATTTTTTATCTTACACATTCTACTGTAAGAAAAAGTTATAATTTGTATTTCAAATCTTCTTCTTAATTCCTCGATCCATTAACCATGATTAAATTCTCATACTTACATAATACTCGGCTTTTACATCTCCTTGTATTTGTTTTATGTATTTCTGCCTCGGTCTTCGGTCTTTTCCCTTCAACGGTTCCTTCCATTATTTGTACTAGGTGTTCATTGTTTCTGTATTTGAGTCACCTTGCTTTAAGTATTCTTATTAGACTACTTTTTTCATTGACTCTTTCTAATACTTTCTCATTTCTTATCATTTGCGTTCAAGACATCCTTTCAATTCTTTTCCAGCACTAGATTTCGAACGCTTCTAGTTGCTTGATCATTCAAATGTTTCTGATCTAGACATCAGTACACTTCGTATCGATATTTTGATAAATCTTTTCTTCGTTTCCATTAGGATATTTTTGATGCTAATAAACTTCGATTCCGATTTTATAGATCTAGAAAAAGCGTTCGACTGTAATCTGGTACATTTCAAATACGGTTGTTTAATCTCGTCTTATACGATTCTAACTAATTTTCATTTATATCCGACTCTTGTGCACATGATACACGTTTTCCAGCATTATTATATATCTATATTTTTATTTTCTCAGCTTCGTTTTCCTGAAATATATATCGATTGATCGCTAGATCGCTTGATTGTTTATTTGATCGATTCTTTAGTCGATTGCTCGATCGATTAAACTGATTAATTGTTAGATTTCTAATCGATTCCAGATTGATTGATTGATCGATCGATTATTATTCTTTAACTCTATTAGTATCATCATCGTCATCCTTATATGGTATTATTATTATTATCATTAGTATTGTCTCATAATTAATTACCACTATATATCATTATTATTTATAATAATGGGCATGAAAAAAAGTTATTATTGTTAATCATTATTATGTTAGGTATAACGATTACGGGAATTTTCAATTATCGGCCATGTTACGACCTGGCTGAGTCGACTCCATTAACGGATTTTGCCAAGTGGGTTTTCCTTACTAATTGCAGTCGATTAAATAAAAAACTCCGACATCGGCTTCAATTTAAAATTTAATTTAAACCGGTTACCTAGAATAAAATTACACGACGATTTCGACCGAACAAAATAAATTAATAAATAAAAAATTATAATATTAATAAATAAAATAACGATAAAAATAATTCACAAAAAAAAAACAAAAAAACGAGAAAGATAAAGCCAGACAGACAATTTGACGCCGCAAGGTCATCGCGGTGCATTTTTTAACGGATGTCATTAACACAACTAGAGAACTGCATTAATAGCGGCCACGTAATAACACGATTTGATGTATACACACGCAAATATACTTTAAATATATATATATATATATATATATATATATATATATATATATGCATGTATGTATGTATTAAACCGTAAACCTACGCAGTGGGAAGTGTGTTTAAATTAACCGGTCCTCGGGGATTTAAAATAATTTTGTTGGCTTTTTCAGTAAACAACGCGATCATCAGACATCAGTACTATTTTACGCCCTCGCAAATTCGATAAAAAATTACAATCATAAATAAACCAGTTTTAAATTCGTTTAATCACTTTGTACCTTTCTTTCTCCCCTTCCATGTTCAACAGCGTCCAAGTTATTTATTTCAGGAATAATCTTAACAACTTACAACGTTTTAGGCTCATTATTTTATTCTATCCGGAGTCCTTGCGAATTTCTGATATGTTATCGAACGAACAGTGCGCATAATGCAAGGATACACAGAAATCCACGCGGAATTTTTAACTACATATATAGAATACCCGTGTATATTGTCATTCAGTGAAAAGATATATAAAATAAATATTCGAACTGTAATAAAATACAGGAATAATTTTTTTTTTTTCAAAGAAATAAAATCATACCTAAATAAACGTATCCAACACATTGACAAACCAAAATATAGATACACACACATTCGTACACAGCACACATACACATATATATATATATGTATTTCCAAGAAGAAACGAGGATAGTACGAGTAACAGGATGACTGTCAAGAGAAAAGATAGAATTTGAGGTAGACCGAACACCGAACGGCAAAACGACATACAGATTTTATCCGATGTGAAACAGATGAACGAAATCGACGATCGCTATAAAGGTAAGAAAAGTAGGAACGCTTAAATACAGCAGTGAATTCATATTGTCGCATCGTAATCGTGATATAGACACGATAGATACGTGTATATAACGCCATTATCAATTATTCGATTTTTCAAATACTTATTTTTCATTTATACTTGTAAAATTGTGTTTTTTAAAAAATTTTAGTGTTTGTATATTTTTATATTTCATATTTTACTTTTTGATATCATACATCGCGTACAGTAAATGAAAATTTAAAATTCCACGAGTATAAAACTTTTGCAGAATCCAGAAAACAATATCGCAAAAAATAAACAAAAAAACAAAATCAAGTAAACAAATATATATAGATGTTAATATATTCAATTTCAACATTTCAAAAAATAAATTAATAACACAACAGACAAGAAGAATAACATTTTATGGAATATAGTTTCATCGTCGGATAATATTTAAGTAATTATTTTTAATTTGTAGTTGTAAAACTTTGAATTATTTTAAAAAAACTTGTTATCACTTGATAATGGCGTGAAAAGCTTTGTGTTTTTCACAAGAAAATAAATGTTAGTTAAGTGATTTAACTAATTTTTCAATTAATTTTTTATTTCAATAATATTCGCATTTAAACGGTAATTTTACAAATATCATCATTTTACATTCTGAAATTGAGCTTAAAAATATTAAACACGAATTCTCGTAAATAGTAAACATTCTTGGTATGTATCACACAAAATCAAGCACGTGTCCGCTGGTTCTTATAAAAGTTTGAGTGGGTAACTCGACAAATGGTACTTCCAAAAATAATGTCTATTAATATCGGTGATAATAATAATAACGATAGAATAAACAGTACTGGTTGGAGTTAGGAAACGTAAGTTCTAAAGGCATATGCATAAAATCTCCCGCGTGTAGGCATATATATATATATATATATGTATGTATGTGTGTGTGTGTATGAGCACGTTTCATTTTCGATAAAATTAAAACTGTAATTTACTACAGATGCTCCAAATGTCAGCATTGTGCGTATTCAAATGTCTTACGACTTTTCTCCTAGATTAACGTCTCTTTTTACTTTACTGGCGTGTTTCATAAATCATACGTACAGTTCTATTTCAGTTAGACCTTTTTTATTTATAACGTCCGCGTATATAACTGCATTTCCAGGAATCATTCCAAAATTGACTCTCTTAACAACTGCTAGAATAACAACTTTAGTGCGCAATACTACGATGCACATACTACACCGAAATTCCCAAAATAAGCATCTTACCGTCATTATAAAAATCTCCCCATATATTTTCGAGTAAAGTCAAAACCAAAACTGTACAAAATGTCTATTATATATATATATATATATATATATATATATATATATATATATATATATATATATATATATATATGTTAACTTTTCTCTGTACGTGTTTCACGAATATAGCATGTGGTTATTTTTACTTCTAACACGTGCTTTTCGGATCGAAATGTATTATTTGTTTTATTTTTATTTTCTGAAAGCCAATTCGTTTAATGTCACTCCGTTTCAGATACTTCTTTTTTTAATCTTTGGCGATTGTTTTTAAGAATATTCAAGTATTTACATAATAAAAAAAAAAAAACTCTGTTGTTTATATTTTGGACATAGTTATATATATATATATATATAAAATAATATACATCTATAAACAAAACAGCATATTCACTGGTATCATCACAACTGTATGCAAAAAAAATGTTACCTAGTTAGTTGTGTTTTTACGTGCGTTTGTCAAGACAGCAGATAAGTCTTACTAACTGCTAACTGTTTATCAGTATTATATTTACGAGCGTTATCTCGTTTTTCTTATCGCCATAATCGTACCGGCATTTCTTCTCCATCAGTGTGGCCATTCGTGCCGCATGTATGTATCTTATGATGAAAACAGTAAATCCGCCTCTCATGCCGTCAAAAAACGTTCAGTCCAGTAATAAGACCAAAACCCCAATTACGCTTTCAGCACCATCGCCAATCAAACTAAATGGATCAGCCGTGCAAAAACCGAATTCATCAGTTTCAAGTGCTACTGTAAACAAATTTATAAAAGAAGCAACTTGTCAAATCAATAAAAACTGAAAACGTCTTCAACTTCCCCACAGATGAGCAAGCAGTTATATCATTCCAATAATGGAAAACACCACTAATAAAGAATATTTATTAGAATTAACTATCCGAGATAACATTTCTATCCCGAATATCAAATAGCGGGAGGTGTTTCTATTTCGATTCGGTCAAAACTGCCTATGAACACATTACCGACCATGATGAAATCAGTAATAAAAACAGAATTGTAAAACTTCGACTATTAATTAACCCAGTTAGGAAGCAAGCTGCTGATCTCTAACGTTACGCCAGTATTACCTCACTAAGTAATCGAGAGCGTGCTCACAGAGCAAATTGGACTAAAAATGTCTTCGCCATTATCATTCGTCAAAGCTGGACACACACAACCACTATTTCAACATATCTGCAGCTTTAGACGCAAAGTACTATATGCACAAGAAAATGATCTGCAGCGCATCCCGGACTCTCTAATAATAAACTATAAAGGAAAAGATTATAGAATATTCTTGACAACAGAATGAAATATAATTTGTTTCATTTGCAAAAACGCCGGGCATCCGGCGAAAAAATCTCAAACGCAAATCGAAGGCACATAATTAGAAACCCACGTATACACAGAACTCGATAATAATTCGACAGAGAACTTAATGGAAGCAGGATAATCCATCTACATCAGGAGAATCCACAACAAGTAATGAATTTACACCGGATAAAGAAACAAGCAGGTCACTAATTGTAGGAGTCCTCATCTAATAGAACACACTCTGATCCCGAAAATCTCCAAATTGAACCAGAAATAATATAACCATTCCTTATACTCAATATATCACGGTACAAAAAAACAACCACGTAAATATGGAAAATAAAAACAAAGGTTGTCGACAGAAAAAGACTAAACCAGAAAATGAAACTACTAAATTGAGCCTACGTAATGGCGAAATAAAGTTGATACAGGAGCAAATTGAAGCATTAAGCTTATCTGACTCCAGTGTATGCCCAATTAGTACTACTTGCTTTGTAAGGCTGATACAAGATTTCAAAATTAAAAAAAAAAAAAAAAAAAAAAAAACAATATCAAATATGCCAAATCGTACACTCCTCACCTCACAAGAAAATTATCTGTATGGTAGAAGAAATCCGTCCCCACATAAACAGCGACGCAAAAAGGTCATTAACCTAGCTTCTAAATAAATTAAAAGCAGATGCAGAACTACAAAGTTTATCTACCACCTCGGACACGGACTATATGGATCATAACCCAGATAATGAAGAAATAAACTTACAATCACATATTAATTACCTGTAACAATGATTGTTATCATATTCTGGAACTGAAACAGCGTCCAATCCAAATGGCCTTACCTTCAAATACTCATTCACGATTTCGAACCAACAATATTATGCTTGCAAGAAACGAAACTTAACAGTAGTCGTAAATTAAAAGACTACAATATAAAAAAGAAAGACTTTGCAACTGCAGGCAACTCAAAAGGAGGTGTTTTAGTTGCTGTATACAGACTATCGAAAGTGAAGAAATGAGCATCCGGACTTAATATCAAGCGATCGCATTGAAACTGCTTACAAATACCACTGTGTAACCATATGCTATTTACACAAAAACGATCCAATACGCCTCAAAAAACTAAAACAGTTAATCGAGCAACTCCCAAGACCATACATACTAACAAGAGACTTTAATTGTCACAACATCATCTGAGGATCCGGATTTACGAACAGCAGAGGTCAAATCATAGAAAAACTCCTTGCAGATACGAACATAAGCCTTTTAAAGATGCAACCAGGTTTAACGTCTACAATGGTTCAAACAAGAATACTTGTCGAGCTTGGAAGTAACAAGTTACGACAGATCAAGCCGTAAATTGGCAACTGGACAACATCGTACCGTACAAATAGACGAGAGGAAATGGCTCTAGTGAGGATAGAAATCGGTCACACACTAGTCTAGCGCACAGTCCACTGATCAATGGAGAAACGCAGGCGTTGTTCTGCTCTTATTGTCAGCTCTCTACACTAACGGTAGGGCACATAATCACTGAATGCCAAAAATTCGAAAACCAGCGTCAATTGTCAGACTCGGTATAAACGAAGTGCTGCAAGATAAAAAAGACATATTACAGAAGCTATTAAATTTTTTAAACATATCGAACCTGCTCAATTTAATATAATTAAGTACGTTGCTGTGTAATAATATTTACCTTTTCATTGTTTTCACTATTTTCATAAATATAAGACTTTGATTACGTACTGTATCGTGGACGAAAATGACAAGAATAATCCAATGTCGTCAAATAAAATATAGAAAATAAATAAATTCGATACGATGTGCATTATATAGCGGTATCATCAGCATATAATGCCAGCTGTAAGTGTTTAATTTATGGGAATGTCCATTAATAAAAAGGAGAAAGAAGTAACATCCCATCGGGAACTGTTTCATGTAGAAATTATCATTGTTAACTTTAACTATGAAATTTCTGTTATTCAAATAATCTTGAACAAGTCGGACAAGTAGTTAGGTGCTGTCAAGGCTTTCTCTGTGTCTAATGCAGTAATCCCGTGTGCTTATTTTTATTATACCCGTCAGTTATGGTTTCAATAATTCTTGCTAATTGCATGACAGTAGATAAATTAAAAACAAATTGTTGTTCTATAAGAATATCGTTATCATCTGAATTTTTTAGTCTACCCAAAATAATTTTTTCTGTTGTTTTACTAAGATTACTACGTAAGTACGTAACGACACGGGCCGTAAATTTCTGGGATCAGAAATGTCCACATTTATCAACTTCATTGGACGTTGAAATTCTTTAGGTGATTCTTTTTCGTTAAATTTGTCCTGTATTTAATTTCGTACTTTACCTTATAACGTTCCTCATTTATTTCTAATTAATTAGAAATATCATAAAGAATTTAATATTCCGTATAATCGCTTTGATAAGTCACATTCTAAAGCTGCTCCTTGCTATCGTAAACAAAAGAATTGAAAGTCAGTTAGACAAGCAATTAAGTGAAACTCAATGTGGTTTCATTGGTAAAAGGGGAACAAGAGATGCCATATCGCTACTCAAATTAATTGTTTAAAGGGTCTTAAACACTAACAGGAGGGACGTGATAGCCCGTTTCATCGACTATGAGAAGGCTTTCGATGGAGTTAACCATGAGAAGATGTTCCAAATATTTAAAAAGTACGGCGTGGATAACAAAAATTTACGACTATTGAAGACACTATATCTGGAGCAGTCGGCAACTGTGAAAATAAATGGCAAATACTCCGAAAAACGATTTAGAATAATGAAGGGAGTTTGGCAAGGATGCCTTGTGACCCCTAGATTGTTAAATGTTCATATAGAACAGGTCATGAAGAATGCCAATATAGATCATTTGAGGTTTAAAATAAACGGTAAAATAATTAACAGCATCAGCTATGCCGATGATAAAGTGATAATAGCAGGATTCATTAAACAAATGCAGACAATGCTGAACAGGCTAGATAAATCAGGGGGAAAATTGGATATGACCATAATAATTAATATAAAGAAAGCCAAGATTATGAAGTTCACGGCTGCAGTCTTGAAAATTAAAGATAAAATTGTGGAAAACGTGGACTGCTTCCGTTATTTAGGAGCACTTATGACTAATGATGGAAGAGATGTAATGGAAATCAGAACAACAATCGCCATGGCCAAACGGACGTTTGGAAACCTAGGATCGGTATTAAAGGATAGGAAAGTAAATATAAAATTAAAACACCGAATAGTTCAGTGCTACGTCATGTCCGTGTTGAAATATGCGTGTGAGACACGGACGTTGAATGCGGAAAGCGTGAAACGATTAGAAGCCTTTGAAATGCATATACTCAGAAGAATATGGCGAATTCCATGGACAGAAAGGAAGACTTATGTGCTGAAGAAAAGTGGGATGGAAAAACTTAGGTTGGTACAGGACATAATACATCGAAAATGTAAATATATTGAACACAATATCAAAGAATGTGTCGTCGCTTGACAAGGAAAAATAGAAAGGTCCGAAGAGGAAGGAAGCATCTTGAGATGATGATAACAACCCACTTTGGAGGAAAGAAGAAAGTGGCACTAGAGCTAGAGGATATCCGTCGTGATGTAGGCTAACTCTCGCCAAGGAGATACAACCAGAAGAAGAAGTATAAACTTCGGCTGACGTACAGAAAATAAAAGTAATAGTAATAACTATAGTACAAATTTTGTACGTGTAATAATTTCATTAAAAGTACAACAGTAATAACAATTTTTTATTTTGATTACATTATTACTTACAAACGTACGACACAAATGAATCGATGGTATATATACACTGAAGAAAAATTATTTTTATTGTAAAATTCGTCTTATATACGATAGAAAACTAACAACTAAATACATAAATAAATATACATGAACAATATATACGCATTCATCTATGGAAATACATTCATACAAATAAATGTACACACAAACACATATATATATATAAATATATATATACATATATGCACGCGCGTAGTATATTATACAGGTGTACATGTATGCGTGTGTATGAGGTTGGAATTCGCGTTAAAATTATATTGTTACACGAAATTTGACTACAAATATGATAATTTTAGACTGGAATGCATAATAATGAGTATAAAATTTTGTTATTAAAATTCAAATTGATAAAAAACTAAGTCCAAATTTAATACTAACGTAACCGTTTGAAAGATTACATATTACAAATATCCTATTTTGTAATGGGTTTGATCGATGTCCGAAAAATACGGCCTTTTCGGAGATGGTACACAGCTAAATAAAATGAATAATATTAGTAAAAGATAATTATTTTAATACGTATATAATTATTTAAAAGGAAATTATCGGATCGAATAATTCTCAGTTAACGATGAAATAAAAGTGTATAACCGAATCGCTATCGGCTATACTAAACGATTAAAATAATCGTTTTCTTTTTCCTAAAAATTACATAATAAATATTCAATTTCTAATAGATTAGTAATGATTAAAAGTGACGACTATGTTTTATCGATTTATTAACTAAGTCATTAAAAAGTTACGATAAATGTATATAAATTTTGTAACGGTTTTTCTTCCGCTGTCTTGCGTCTAGAAAATATTTTTAAAACGATTATATTAAAAAAATTTCTTACATCCTATAAGTTTATGTTTATGAATTTTTAAAATGTTATTTACTAAGTTCGGTACGTGAAAATAAATATGGAAAATCAATTTAGAAATAATTTTAATTTTTTTTTTTTTTTTTATTTACAATTTGTACATAGTGCAATAAGTAAATATGGTGAAGGAATAGGAACGAATCAGATACTGTTGATGGTCCATTGACCACAACTTAGGACATATCTAAGAGGAATGAGAGGAGGTAGACATTTTAAGACTTTCTCTTGGCTAATTTCTCTTCAGCTTTAAAGAGAGTGGCATATTACGAGTTGTCAGTTGTAGAATGATTAGCGGCATATCTTAGTCTGCTAGGAAAGAGCTTGTATCTTTTTTTTTTTTTTTTGCTACTCTGAAACAGTTGGTATCCGCAAGTGGGAACGTATAGACAGATTTGACACGAACCGAAGAGCGTCTATAATTTAACGAAGATTTTAGATTTCCATGACTGTAAGCGCAGGTTGTTAGCTGACTTAGCAGTGTCATATAGTTCAATAAGTCTAAATCGGTTTTATGACCGAGTTGTGCAATAATAGTTGCTTGTCAACCGAAAGCTTTGACTGTTTCTTAAAAAGGCAATAGAGCAGACAATATTACTTGCGCACCTCCTTAATTTTATTACTAATGTGATAACTCCGGGTAAGTTTCGTATGAAGAAACAAAACAAGGTATTGTTAACTTGGAGGATGGATGTCTCATCTAGTCACGTTCTATAAGCGATGTCAAAATTTGTTAGCGACCTCTTTCGGTGTTTATTGAAACTTTTATCGTAGTTAGTTTGACGTATATACAAAAAGGTAGCGCAACAACGTTTTAATGGTAAAAAAATGAAAGAATTATAGGGTTTTAATATTGTATTTGATCATGATCATATTTCTATCTATGCTCGTATTAATTATTTCACGATATTTTGTCCTCACATATATATGTATATGTATATATTGTTAAAATTACGTGTCGTTGAAGAATTTGTACTGTTCACATTTTAAATTATAACATTTTGTTGTGAAGACCGAGCTTACATTGCATCCGTTTTCGTACTAAAATCACTCGTGCGAATATGAAAACGTACGAACGATCCCAATTCTTCGAAGTGGTTGACAGCTCTCACACTGGACGCGAGTTATAGTCGTACGTATATATGCGTTTCGAATTCGATCCCAATATGTTGGGATATTTTGCACGTGTTCGTACGTTTAATTTTTTTTTGCTGCTATACATCTACCCTGTCTAGGCCATCAATAAATGTTATCGAAGAAAATTCAACTAGTTCATCACTTATAGCCCTATCCATTGATGGTGCGGCTAATTAGTGTTTTAAATGATATTTTTTATGCCGCTATAACTTGTTTGGATCCTATATAATAAAAAGTTGTAAACAAAAACAGTGTGTACTTTATTCTCTTACCTCAAGGTTACTACTAATCGTTCTTCAGGTGATATGGTCTTGCGAAGATTACTGTATCCGTATAAATTAGGGTGTACTACATTAATGATATATTCGAAGATTTATTTTTTCATATACGTAGATAACCTGACAGGCTTAAATTGGTGTCACTATTTACGTCTGTCATAATATGATGAAATTCACCGAAATCGTCTCTTTTCAAATATATTTCACGCTCCCATTCGGCTCTACAATGACGTCGACGCGCCGTAATCTCCGATTCAGGCGAGAACTATCTAAGAGATACGAAAATTATTATTCATTGCGCGACAGTGAAGAAACAGGAAATGTGGTGTTGCAGGAAATTACAAAGAATAAGCTGGACAAGTTAATAATTACTCTATGGAGTGGATGGGAAACGGACATCGATACGATTAATAAACAAGTGTAACCCGAATTGGGTATACTCGGACACGGTGGTCTTGTACGCGATATAATAAGGCAAATTTAAGGAAACAGAGAACAGAGCTTCTTATACATTAATTATCGAAAGGCAAAGACCGAAATGAACAGAACTACAGAGAACCGATTTGGCTAGAAATTGATTATTAGCGGAATTAAACCATAGAGCTGCCAAAGTTAGAATGATATATATATATATATATATATATATATATATATATATATATATATATATATATATATATATATATATATATATATAATTGGTTTCTGACTGATTCCATTAACCTAGACTTCGTTTGTTGTAATTAATCACGAAATGAATATAAATCGACGAAATTATACATTATACGAACTTAATCAGTAAAAAAACAAAAGTAATAATTCTATTTTTAATAGAAATATTTCTACGATATTATTAGATTTTTTTGAAATGGATACCTGCAGCTGACAGTATCGAAGTAATAGCCGGTGCTGCATTCTTTAACATCGCGACATTGGCACGCGCAAATTGACGGATTCCACAATTTTTTCCCGTCATCTTTGATACATTTCGCTTCTTCGTCTTTATTGGTACATATACAACGACAATCTTCGTACTTTTGTAAACCGGTGCAATCCTGTTAAGAATTTATCGTATTTTTAATTTTTACACCATTTTTCGCGAATTTCTCAATTATAAACGTTCGACACGTTATAATTTAGTAATTTCCTTTTTGCGTCGAATGCCGGTCTTCCATAAATTTAGTTGTAAAATTTTTATTACCGTCAATTTTTAGTATTAAAAATAAAAAAAGATCAACCTTTTTTTTTTTTTTTTTTTTTGACTCCGATAAAATATTTCTTGTAACTTTAAAAAAAAAAAATCGAATATATTACATTTTTCAATTACCAAAAACGAAAAAAAAAGACAGATCGATTCGCGTTATGTCCGGTTAAAATCTCGCCGCGTTCGTTTATCGTGAACAAAGCATTTGGTAATAATCGCGCTAACGAAAAATGAAATTAATGGCGCGATAATTATTGGACGATGAAAATTGCTTAACTTAGTTTTTAAAATAATCTTATCTATATATATATAATTATAAAACAAAACAAAAAGAAATAATATATAAGAATCTTTTCAGTCACACTATACCGTACAAATAGCTCGAGAAAATCTTTTCGTAATAATAAGGAATCGAGACTTGGAATATCTCAATTCGAAATATAATCGTCGTCTTCTTCTTCTGCACTATTCTACCAGTCTTACAGATTAGGAACTATAATCGCTTACACAAGGCCGCTGCTATCTTTTACAAATATTACGAACGCTGGAATTTACGATTCGACACGCATGAGATTCAAGCTATGTACTATTTAATTTCCAATGCCTAATGTTCTTCTTAATAGCGCGTGTATATTCCGCTTGGTCCAAACGATTAAAATATCAAGGGTTTACTTTGGACTCCCGACTACTAAATCACGCTGTAGATAGTGCGTACAAACGAATTCAGATAATTTCTCCTATATTTCATCGGGGGTCATATTTTAATGCTGCCGATAAAAAAAAAAAAGTTGAATTACACTACTAACATAGGAGTGTCCAGATTAGGATGTTCAATCTCCGACAGTACTTGCAGAGAAGTCTAAAAGTGGTACAACACTTGTGTTGTAGAATTATGTCGAATGTTCCTAGACAACAACAAAAAAACACGTTCGACAGATACGTAGACAATGTAGACGATTAAACCTTCCAGACATTCGCTAGTTCGTTAATCAAGTTTCAGCGATATTTGATTATAATTGTAAATTTCGCGATAACGATTTAATTAACATAATCGGCGACTACAATGTGGCTCTACATATACGCGTTACAAACATGGCCGTCTTAAACGTCGCTTTTACTTTAATTTGAAATCTTGTATTCTTGTTATTCAATCATTTTATTTCAGTACGATGCAGGTTTTTTCCGTCATTTTTTCTTGGGCGAATGAACAATTTTGTATTCATTTTATAATTATATCAACTTTATAATCTACAAACGTTACATATCGTTTCACGTAGGAAATAATTAATAAATAAATGTTTGTTTATCTTTTACCATAACCATTATCAATCGTTAGTTCCCATACTGGTGTTAATTAATTTCCCAATCGTTGTCTTATTAGTCGTAGCATTACCGACTAAGATTTTTCTAGTCAGGATATCCAATGGTGTCGACATTTGCTACTTTTACCAATTATTGTACCTTGCGCAATACTTAACAAGGTAGCAAATTGTATTTCCCTGAATTCCCCATAATGTGATTGAAATATTATAATTCGCATCATTTTACAGTGTCAAGTACCTATAACCATTATTTTAAAGATTCTTAAACAGTGTTGTTCATTACATTTTCCATTTAGCTTGTTTTTAATATGAACCCCATACATTTCAATTATATTTTTCTGTAAGGCTACATGACATGTGGCTGATGATTGGGTGATACTTGGGTGGCCATTGAATGACAGTTGGATGACTCTTGAGTGACACTTGTTTTGATTGGGTGACATTTGAGTGATGTTTGAATGACACTTGGGTAACTCTTGAATGATATTTGGGAGAAATTTGGGTAATGAGTGATGACTGCTAGGTTCAAGCTTGAGTGACTCTTGAGGGGTATTTGGATAATGTTTGGGGACACTTAGTGATTCTTGGGTGATGTTTTGGTGAAACTTAGGTGACTCTTATGGGAAGTTTGGGTAACACTTGGGTAATGATTAGGTCCACTTGATTTACTAAAGTGGCTCTTGGGTGAGAGTTGGGTGGCATTTGGGTGTTGAATGAAAGACACGTGAGTGATGATTGGGTGCCAATTGGGTAAGGATTAGGTGACAATTGGGTGGCACATATGTGACAATTGGGTGATGCATAGGTGACATTTGGATGATGAATGGGTGACAATTATGTGACATGTGGGCAATAATTGGGTGACACCTGGGTGGAATTAAGCTGATACTTGTATGACACTTGTGTGAAACATAAGTGACTCTTGGGTTACTTGGGAGTGACTCTTGGTTGACCGTTTGGTTTGTTTGGTGACTATTGGGTGACACTTGGGCAAGGATCAGGTGATACTTGGGTGATATTTTTGTGATGATTGAATGACACTTAGGTAATGATAGGTGAAAATTGGGTAATGCTTGGTTGAAGCTTGTCTAGAGGGGCATTTGGATGATGTTTGAGGACACTTGGTGACTCCTGGGTGATATTTTGGTGATTATTGGGAGATGTTTAGGTGACACTTTATTGACACTTTGGTGACATTTGGGTGACAATTGAAAGAGACATGTATGACATTTTGGTGACACTTTGGTTAATGATTAAGTGAAAATTGGCTGACATTTGTGTGATAAATGAGTGATATTTGGATGACATCACAAGAGTCGCCAAGTATTACACAAATGTCACCTTAGTGCAACCTAGGTGTCACCCAATCATTAAACTAATTACAACCAAGTGTCACACAATCGTCACCTAAATTCCATTCAATTTTCACCCATGTTACTCAACTGCCATCAAGGTGTCATTCGAAAAATCACCCAAATGTCACCCAAATCACCCAAGTTTCACCCAATCATTGGGTCCACAAACATCACTCAAGTGTCATTCAATCATCACAGATATATCACCCAAGTATCATTCAATCATCACAGATATATCACCCAAGTGTCAACTAATTATTAACCAAGTGCCATGCAATGATCCCAAGTGTCAACTTAGAGTGCCCCATGAGTCACTTATGTTTCACACAAGCGTAGCCTTAGTACCACCTAAGTGTCACCCAATCATCACCCGCATGTCACCTAACTGCCATTCAAATGTCATCCAATCATCACTCAAATATCTTCAAGCCCCCCCATTTGTCAACTAACCATTACCCAAGTGTCACCCAATTGTCATCCAATCATCACCCAGGTGTCATTCGATCATCACCCAATGATCACCCGTGTGTAACCCAAGTGTCATCGAAGTGTCACCTTAATACCACCCAGGTGTCACCCAATCATCAGCCACATGTCACCTAATCATCACCTAAACTGACAAAGAGTTAAGACAATAATTTCAAAAATTTGATGTTTCATAATGGAGAAACGATTCATATTCGAACACAACTGTTGGTGATTTTAGTTTAAGGTTTGTTATTTATTGATAAATTTTGGATGAATGAAGAAATATTTTAAGCATAAAAAATACAACTCAACTACAGGAATTTCTATTAAATCTTGATGATCGGATGATCTCTTTTATTTATATAAATATGTGTTGAAAGAAAATACGCTCCAATTTTGATGATACGAGTTTTAACAACCTAATGTAATTTTTAAACTATAAACTAGATTGCAGCGTTTGAGAAAACATAATATTTAAAAAAAAAATTAAAACGTATGTTTCTGTTAAAAATAATATTTTTACATAGTTCTCAGTAATTTTCGTGTAAGTAAGAAAATTTATATAATTTCTATTTTACATTATATTTTTTGTATTCAATTAAAAAATTAAATATATCTTCAGGTGTTTATTAATCTCGAATAATACATTGATAATTGAAATAAAACATCTCAATAGTATTTCATATCAGAAGAATAAGTTGCAATTTAGACACAATATTTAGAATTATTATACTTAAAACTATTACATTTTCCATTTACAATACAATCATAAATGTTGTATTTAATAACTTCATCAGTTTTAAAACCGCTAAACAAATGCTAATAAGATGGAACTATTAAATCATTGGTTATACCATTGACCGTTTTTTAAACAGTTACAGCTCTAGGTTTACTCACGGTAACCAGAATTACATGGTAAGCTTCACGCGCCTTCTCTAACTAAACGACGCCATCATGTGCACCCAACCAAACGGAGACTAAACACACGATTGCATACAAGTTTTTTTTTTATTCAATTTACTTGTAAATTTGTTTGCGTATTTATAAATTTATATTAGTATTTTTTATTATTTATCCACAGTAGACATGCTAGACTACAACATATAAAATATTAGAGAAGTCTTATAATAATAAACTTTAACGCCATAATCGAATAACGAAAATAAAATTTTTCTTTAGTTGGCGAAGTATTAGAAATGAAATTTTTAACGTTAAATAAATTCCGTACCTTCGGCTTGACGATGCAATCGCATTTACACTTGGTATGTTGTTCAACGGTAATTATTTTCTTGCCTCTGTATTCTAGTTTACTTCCACCAACGTATTGAGCGACAGTTACCTGTAATCGATGAAATAAACGACGGTCGATAAAATTCGTAATTTACAATTAACGAGTGTTCCTTTTCAAGGAAACAACGCGGTCATATTTTATATAAGTTCGAATTCGTTGACTTTGTAATATTGTAAATCTCGAATGTCACTTTCTGAAAATGTATCGAAATAATAAATAAATCTTATTATATATCTACACCGGTGTTCTTGAAAAATAATTTTTTTTTAAAATAACACTTAGCGTATCAATTTAAAAATTTTTAATGTAAAAATAAATTTATTCTACCGTAAAGCTTCACAATGAAACAGACATTAACGCACAGCATCGACAGACCCGGTTGTCATTCTCGAAAACTCGATTTAATGATGTATATGTATATTTAATTATTGTCATGAAGCCAGATAAAAAGCAACTTATAGTGTAGGCTTGTAATTAAAATATTACAATGAATAATTTTAAAAATTATAAAAACGAATAAAAAATAAATAAAAAATAGAAAATACTACGTGCACTCAAAAGTCTCACGCCCATTAAATACATAAGAAAAACTGCACCACGCATACACACGTCTCACACTCGTTAAAACACACATTATTTACACCTCATTCACATAATCCTACTGCAAATAAACTCACACATTTTCCTCAATTGATGAATAAATACAATATAACAATTTTTACTGGATGTGCATCAACGAAGGAACGCCAAACACCTACCACATAATACAAATTTAGAACGATCGGGAAAAGCAACAGCAAAACTCACGTCCTCATCGCAAAGTATGCTCGGGAAGTAACTTATTAAAGAAATATCTGTTATCAAAGTATATATCCATAGAGAGAAATGTGTTCAAAAGAGAATTGTGCAAGTGAACAGATGACGACAACGGTTTAACCTGAGTTTGTTCGTGCACGCGGTTCACTCAAAAAAAAGTAAACGGTTGACGTGAAGAAACATTAATTTGGCTATTTCCCTTCTGTAGTGTAAAGTTCGCAATATATCGTAACACATGCATTTTGTATAAACACCTGATATACGGTAATATAGATATTTGAAAAATTTACACTAAACTTTGTTAAGTAACCTAATGTATATATTATAATACGGATCCCAAACAATTGAACACTATTCAGAGTACGCGCTAGTGCATTATAAAGCGACAGTAGCGTCCATGGATCTCTAAACACGTACGAATTTCTCATAATAAAACCTAGCATTTTATAAGAGCGATTATCGCTTACATGTACAGAAAATCTTAAATTGTCATCAATGTGAACGCCCAGATCACGCACCACAGATTTGTTAATTATCTGCTAACAAATCATGGTGTAAGTGAAGAGGGTACCTATTTCTTTTTTCGTCAGAAAGCTCAAGTGGGCGCATATATCATAATTAGAAGGTAAATGATACAATAATAATATTAATAATAATAGTCGTACAAACGGTGCTAGAAATATTATTGTAAATTTTTTTAATTATCTCGTTATGTCACTAAAGTTGTCGCGATCTCGGCAAACTATTTCATTTGACAGTCTCTTAAGTAACGTTTTCCTTTTTTTATTATTATTATGGGTTTCTACAAGGTTCACCTATTACAAATTGCAATATAAAATAATAATATAGCGGTTATATGGCTAAGTTACATTCACAAATGAACTTATATAGTATAAAAATGCACGTTACGAGTAGCAAGAAAGACATGTTTATGGAGAAAAGGAATAGATAAGGATTTGATTTGATTGTATAATGTATTACGAGAAGAGAGATAATGATAACGTCCAAAGAATATGTGACTCGCGTTTAAGGTCGGTATCTGCAGGGTGTGAACAGCAGGGAGATGGTAAGGTTCATTTAGTGAAGAAACGATTCGGTCGTGAGTAAGTCGAAAATTGTAATTTATCAGATAAAATAATTCGGAAAAATATTAATAAACTCATTTGAATAACTTATGAAAAATTTCAACCAACAATGATAAACTATTAATATACATATATACAAAGTACCATCAACTCGAAATCGCCTGATGATTCTCATCAACCTAAAGGTAGACAGAGGACCGGCCAAACAAACGATAACCCAATAAATACTTCTCGAATTTGTATAATAAAATTATATATATATATATATATATATATATCGCTGATATGTTGTATGAAACCTAAGCCGATATTCATAGAAAAAAATGGTGTCGGAGGTTTGACGTTGAAACGGTATTTACAAAGTGTTGTAAGTAATTTAAATTGCTGTTATAACTTTGTTCTCGAGCTATCCATATATATAAAAAAAATAAACGTTAAAATTATTAGTAAAAATCGTTAATTGTTAATTATACATAACGAACCTTTTGGCAATTATCAAGATCTTTTTCCAGCATCCATGTTAAATAGATGAACAAAAAAAGAAGGTTTTCTCAATTTCATACTTCCACATTTTCATATTCCTATATTTCTCGAATTTTTAGTCATATTTTAACAATGTTCCTAATTTAGATGGTTCCTGTACTTTCGCCCTGCTTGTTACTTAAATCTACAGACATGATAGAACTGCGTATATCCTGTAGATACTAAAACCTTAAAACGTCCATATAACTGAGAAACGTCCATAAAACTGAGAAACGTCTATATAACTGAGAACTATATATATAAGTTGAACAACAAAATAATTAATTCGAAAGAGGAATGAAATAATTAAATATTTTTTTTTTTAAAGTGTACTGGTGGTAATTGTCTTTCTCGTCAATACCACGTAAAATTGCTGAAAATCAAAATTCTACTTTTAAAGCTAACACACTATTACTAAACTGGTTGCTTCATCGATGGACCGGGGGGGGGATCTAATACAGATAATTTCGTAATTAAACAATACCTATATACTATTAAAAATGGTAAAACAGTCGTGCGGAGAAAAAATTTACGAATTTGCAAATTAAAACCAGTCTTATTCACTCGGATTCAGAATAAACAATTCTATGTCCGAGAAGCTAAACGCGTGTCTGTTAAGGAGATGATCATCTTAAAGAAGAACGCTAAAAGGGTTTCTCTATCTATATAGAATTCTAACATTTTTTTAAAACGAGTTATTAAAACACCGATCTTCCAAAAGCACAAGATCGGCCAGTTAAACTTCATTTGAGACAACAACATAAACTCGACACTAATGCTAACTTTGAAACAACCTCCAACACGCACTCCGAAATAATCTACATCATCATATGCTGCAGCTCTTAAACGGTTAACCCTAACCGCCAGGATCCAATTCCTGATCCTCATTCGACGTCTTATCTGACTTTCTAAATGAATTCCGATTACCAATCGAAGAACACAATTCCGTAATTCGCCTACTTCCTAAATTACGAATACTCGCACACATTAATCTTTAGTCTTCTACGGAATGCTAATTGTCTAATCTTCTGATATGATAAACTTCAAGCTCTACCTCACTACTTAAACTAACACATTCGTGATATATTTAAACACATTCTCTCGCCATATTTGTCAACATCACATCTCAGTTAATACTAACCTCTATTTCAGTTTTTGTAACCAGTATTTCAGTTTTTAGGCCGAAACATAAATCAATTGATTATTTCTCAGATGAACTCTCAAAGTCAATATTCGTTACTATTGAACTAAGAACATTGGCACCCACAGACAAAACTTAATTCGTTTGTAAAAAAAGTAGTCGACAATTTCCCAGATATTACGCTGAATACTTAGAATTTCTTATGCAACAAAACATACGAATAAAGATAGTCAGCGAGTGTTCTAATTTTAATAATTAAAAAAAATTCATTATACGAAAACGGGAAAAAATGAAACGCACCATGGCTACGACAAGCGTTTAAGGATAACCGCCGCGATGTAGAATGGATGTAAATATTATTCTGGAAACTATAAGACTCTTATTAGGACAACAAAATACGTACGATAAGAAAATTTGACGTAAAATTACAAGATAAGTGGCGAATTATACGTTGATGGCGACGATTCAACGATGATTATATATACATATATTTTATATATATATGTGTGTGTATGTGTGTATGTATATGTGTAAATATATGAGAGACAGAAACAGAGATTGATCGAGAGATGGGTAAGAGTGAAAAGAGAGGGATGTGCCTAGCGCCCTAGCGGTATCTTTAGGTATCAAAACATTGCATAATTTATAAACCCCTCTTCGAAGGTATGCAACTTTCTACATAATGTACACAATATATCGCGTTGCACGTTTTTAATAATTCCTTTCCTGTATACAAAAATTAATTTATTTTATATGATAAATTTTAAATGTGAGATATTGCGGTATTATATCGTTGTTAAGGTTATATATGATGACCTGGAGAAGTTATCTTTTCAATAGCGCAGTTGGTTTAGTGTACACATTTTGTCCAGTTTTGTCGTGGCATCCTATAACGAGTAGAAGCGCGTTTTACGTGGAAGCTTATTTTCGACGTGAATCGATGACAGTGTAAAGAGAATTTCGAACAGAATTCAAAGTTAAGCCGGTTTTTCTTTTTTGGGGGCATAAAGAGCCGCGTTTCTACGAAATCTGGAAAACCTGGAAACTTGGGTTTCTGAAGAAATTTCAAAAATTCTGCGACCTATGCTCAAAAAAAAAGTCTTCGAAAATTTTGTAAAATGAATGAATGGCGATCATCTGAACAATGTTGTGTTCCATAAATGATTGTGAATCTGTCGTTTTCCTATTTCGAAATAAAATTCGATTCAATAATTTTGGTCTAGTAGTTTTCGAGTTATTCAAAAAACAAAAAAAAGTCAATTTCTCTGGGTGACCATATCTAATAGATACTAATATACTTGTCGTTCGATGTATTTATTTGTTTACGTATACGAATAAATTTTATTTCTTCTTTTTACGCAATGTCAAAAAAAAAAAACAATAAAAAAAATAAAAACTGTTTTATTTATATATATATATATATATATAATATGTAACAAAATCAAAACGCGATCTTACGGTAAAATTAAGAAGCTCCATCGTGATCGGTTGACAGCTCAATAAGTCGTGTGAACAACAACCGCCACAACGATCTACTCGCGTACAACTCGGTATATAGTACAACGTAGGATCGTTCGAATCGCGTAAACTGACCGTTCTTAATTCAGGTTGACACTTGGCCGATACCGGTATTAAGGTTGATTCTGAAACAAGTCTACTATTTAGTAAATCTGTCAAAATCGAAAAAATATTATCCATTTATTAATACGAATGGAATATTTTTTTTTTATAATGATTAAAAAATTTACATCGACATTATCTAACTGTCGATGTAACGTGTACGAAGGTATCCCGTAAATTTGGATCGTGTCGTCTCCAGTATCAAATACGCGTTTATTTATGAAAACGAAAGCATACGATAATTATATAGCGCCCGAGTTAGGGTTGTACTCTGGGTCGGAACCCGAAATTTCAAAATTCGAAATTATTTCGACATAGACCGTTTTTAATTCCTGAATAAATTGTAGGCATGTAAAAAATTTCATCCAAATCGTTGAAACCGTTTTTGAGGAATGTGGAGTGATTTTTAAAAAATAACGCTAAAAAAAAAAAGTAATTAGAATCGTAAAATTTTTACGCATAAATGAACCACCGCAATATTATCGAGTGAATAAATATTATACAATTTATAAAAAAAAGTAGGAAAAACAAAAAATAAAATATATTATGCGCATCTTTATTCGTGGCTCTTGTGAATTTCATTGTTTTTCTAGTATTAATTTTCATTCCAAAAACTTTATTCATTTTATCTCTGTAATTGTTCTTCTGTTTCAACAAGCAATTCGCGAGTTACTCCTGTTTGGAATGGTTATAAAATTTACGCTTTTATAATCTTCTGGCGATGCGCCTTCTTTATATATTTTTTATTAAACAGTTAAGTGATTTTATTCTCATCTTGCGTTACACATGTTATTAAGTCAACCGATGGAAAATCGTCTTCGGTTGCTTTGTTCTGGCCTTCTGTATAGGCGTTCTTCAATTCCCACACTTCAATATTTGGCGCTTCCTCTATCATTTATGATTCTGGTCAGATCGTGTATTTTTATCTGTATATACTTTAACCGTACTTCTTCTTTTTCCTCCTTAGTTACGCAATATTCCCCAGGCGTAGTACCTCGTGTACATTTTATTCTTACTTTTCATTTTTTTAAATGTATTTTCACCATTTCTTCGATCTTTACATGCATTTCTCGCATATTATGCAATATTTCAATTTCTTCACATTTATCCTTGTATTGCTTTACCTCTATGCATTTTTTCTGAATGTTTTTATTTAATTTCTTATATTCTAAGCCTCTTCTATCTTTTAGTTTCTATTTAACAATCAGATTTATAATCTCTTGCGTGATCCGTGGTTTGTGTTCCCTTGTTCCGTTTGTTTTTTTTTTGGTATTGTGCTTCTACCGGTTGTTAACTGCTTTTGTTTCCATGAAGACCATATGTTTTCCGTATTCTCATCTAAATTGAGTTTGAAATACAGTTTTCATTCCTAACCTATGTAATTCGGTTTGAAACTTTCCTCGTTTATTTTCAGTTTATCGCAATCTAGCCGATAAGACTACTGTTCATTTTTTCTTTTACATTTCTTCAGTGTTATTCTAGCGACTTAAAAGACTAGAAATTATCCGTATATTACACTAAAAGCGCGATGTGAATTAAAACTAAAATTTTTCATTTTTAAATTTTCGATTGTTTCAATTTCGAAAAAAAAATAAATAAAAATAAACGGACTTACTTCTTTCAATGGGGGGATCCGCACCTTGCGACTTCGAATTTGAGTTGCCACCACCCGCGCCGAATCTATTTAGGACTAAACAGAAATAACGAAAAAACAAAATTAAATTTCTTTAGTAGACATTTTACAATCTAACGTGTTTTTTACTACGAGTAATTACAATTTCATATTAATCACAAAACTGAAATAACTACTTATTTTCGGAAAATGGATAATTTTCGATATTTTTTAAATGAAACTTTTGAGAAAAAAGCTATTTGGAAAAACATATACTACAATTAGGGGTTTTCATTCCTTCTCGAAGAAATTCGAAAATTCTTCTTTTTATGTTTTTTTTTTTTTTTGGTTCCTACGGCAAAACTTTAAAGCCGGTTAAATAACAGTAAACAGTGATGAGAGGCGGCTTTCTTCTTCCGTCACGAAGCGACAGAAGACAAATTTGTCCTAATACCCTCGAAGTTTTTCCATTTTTGTAATTACTAAAGGTATATTGTTTATTGTTTTTAAGAATCGACTCGTTACAGGTAATAAGTTCACGAAATATACGGGATATTATACGACACCTTATCCATCGCGAACCGTTCGGCACGTGCAAAGAAAGTGAACGATGCGAAGCTCAGCATCATAGACAATCCTAAATATTTAGAAGTTACAAGAAATAAAATCATTCCGAACTAAAATAAACACCAAATGGGAAGCGAAACCACACGTAAACATCAGCACTAGAACTTTGCTAATCAGCAGAACAGTATACGTCCCCAATTTGGAGCCGTTCGGCGCACGTAAAGAAAGTAAATGTTGCTCTGAACGAAGCGTGTAGAATAACAATTAATGTCAATTACAGTAACGCTTTAAATTAACAATCTGGGCAATAAAAAAGCCACTTCCAATGAAAAAGTTAGTAATATGAATAGTCAAATATCTTGAAACATATTTCCCCGGTATGGTTTCAAATATTATTAAAAATTTTCGTTTATTTAATAAACCTGCTGAAAGGTTGTTAATGGTATGCTACTTTCAAAACTTAACAAAGGTCCAAATAATTCCCTCGTAGGTTATTATCCGCCTATTTCACTTTTAAACACAATTTGGAAGGTAGATGGAAGGGTTATAAATAGGTAGATGGAAGGGCTATAAATGAATTTTTTCTAGAGGAAACTTATGGTCGGAAAATTTTCATCGGAACCAGTTTGACTTTTGAACAGGACTTTCCATCGAGTAAGGTATTTTTAAACTGATTTCAGATATTAAAAAATCACTCGCAGTTGTTATCTCCCTTGATATCGAGGGAGGTTTTAACAACTGCTGGTAGTCGGCTGTCGTTGATACTCTTAAACAACGTAAAATCAATGCATATGTCATCAACATTCAGCTGCCACTTTTGATATTGGATCCGTTTAAGAAATCATATAGATGAATAAAGACTAAAATTACTAATTATTAACCATCTACAAATTGTTCTTAGTAGTTTAGGTTTGCAACCTGATATAAAACAATTCAATAAGTTTGTACATTAAGCTCTGATTTCAGTTTGGCAAAGTAGGTAGGATACTTCTTTCAACGTAAGGAAAACTTACATTCTATTCAGATGTTCGTTTGAAATACAAAATTAAACCTACCCAATCCCTTATTGTAACCGACTTGTACAGTACGCTACCGTTTATGAAGTCTTCTATAGTCAGGAAATTCGAGTGATACTTAATTCTAAACTTTCATACTACTTACAAGACAGTGAATTCTAATTTAATTATAAATTAATATTAACTCTACACATTTACAATGTAATCATTTATTTATATATTAATTAAATTAAGCATCCGTTTATTTTTATCAATTTTTATTTTCTATTTATGCGATTCGTTTAATGTTTAAGGATATTTATTATACACACACACATGTACATAGTAACTAATGTTACTCGTCCTGTCTTTCACTGTTAATTTTAAATACATTTGATAAGAAACCATCTGTTTTATCGACGTTTATATCAAATAAATAATTTTTTTTTAAAAGTGTCCTCCAGGTCGATTTATGCGGTACTGCTTGAATATATCAGCGATGGGTTTAGATACGCAAAATAATCTGTCTGTCCTACATTAACCTCTCGGCCCCTTCACTTCGACGCGAGACTAATGTCTTACTTTTATGTATAGAAATTTTTGAGCGACCCGTTCGAATATAATCATTATAGAACAGTGCCAGGTTTAATTCGGAAAATCTCCTTTAATTCGTGCTTTCACGCGTATTCCTTTATCAATATTATCGCTTTAAATTTAATGTATATAGAATACATTACAGATAATTTTAACTGCAATAAACATACTAGTCCGGTTCGATTGGACGTACCAGAAGCGTTCGGTACTAATAATTTATAAAATGATCCTGACAAAATTACCTACTTAACTAATCAAACTAATTCAAACCTATATAAATAGTTTTTAATTTTTTATATAATGTGGAATGTAGTGATTTTTTTTATAAAAAATCAATTGAAAATTAGTTAAATCACTAATATTTATTTTCTTAAGGAAAACACAAAGCTTTTCAGATTTTTAATATTTATTTTCATTTTATTTGTAAAATTGTGTTTTTTAAAAAATTTTGTGGTTGTATATTTTTATATTTATATTTTACTTTTGGACCTCGTACATCGCAATAGTAAATGAAAAATTTAAAATTCCACCAGTATACAACTTTTACAGAATCAGGAAAATAGTATTGAAGAAAAAATTAATATAAAAAAACTAAATTAATAAACAAATATATTGATATTAAATTTCAACAAATCAAAAAATAGACCGACAGAAGCAGACATCATTTTTGGATCATATTTTCACAATTACCATCGCATATTTTTAAGTAATTATATTTAATTTATATTTTTAAAATTATGGTTTTTTAAAATTTTTCACTCGATAATAGCGTAAATGCCGAAAAGCTTTGTGTTTTCCTTAAGAAAATAAATATTAGTGATTTAACTAATTTTCAATTGATTTTTTATATAAATAGTGGCTCATTTTATGTTTACATTAACAACCACAGCTCTACTATTAAAATCTGTGCAGCTGAAATTCCACACGGTAGTGTGATTGCACATTTTCTTTCACATTTATGACTTTCACCTACGTGCAACACTGCCCTATTTGTCGACGACACCGCTTTAATCGGTAACACATACAGATCCAACGAAGTTCGTAAAAAAACTTCAAAAAGGACTGGAACGCGCTACACGCTATTTTGGAAAGTAGACAAAAACTCAACTAAAACTAAATCGATTCTTCTAAATCATAAATTTACAATCTTACCACGTGGACTGATAGTAGCAGACAATCGCATTAACTGGTTCGATCGAGTTAATTATGTCGAAATATTCCTCGATCGCAGATTTAATTTCGATATCTATATCGAGCACATCAGTAGCGAAGCTTAATAATCGCCTTAATTTACCCTTTATTGTAACGAAAATCATTCTTAAATTCACGGAATAAACTAATTTCATATAAATCCCTAATACTACCAGCGATTATTTACGTATGCGCCCAGCACATGATCCAATACCTCTACTCCGCATACCAATATCTTCAAATCGTGCAAAATAAACGCCTTCGCTTTGTACTAAATGCCCATTCATAAACTAAAGTTTCAGATATACAAAATTTTTCGTAAACATATATACATCATGATATGCTTATATCAACAAATTGCTGGGTATAGATATTCCTCATACATTTTCAATGCTTCTATCTTATGCGGCTCGAATCATGTCCATTTTACAATATCATAATTACGGGCCTTTCTTGTGTACAGCGACTGTCAACCGGCCATCGCCGCATCATACTCCACTTATTGTAATATAATGTCCTGTCCAACTCCAAAATGGCAATTCGTTCCACCGCATCCAGTAATTTTGTTTGTTGTCTTATCGATAAAATCATCTTCTGGTCCTTCAGTCCGATATTAAGAATAATTCCCGATTTAAAAATCGGCAAATTTAAGTTTAATAGTGAAATCTGAAACTCGGGCCGGCGTCCAAAAGTGCAGATCTGGCTTATAGCCGTAGTTTTATACCTCGTTTACACTCGTCATTTGATAACATCAATGATGGACGATAGAGGAAAAGCGAATCGACCGAAAATTTTTACTTCGTTATCGCGATGTTAAAAATTTCACATCGTAGTTCGATGATTTGTAATTTTAATGAACGAAACGAACAAAACGATAAAATACTCTAGAAAAACACACGGGTACAACGTATTCTGTCTCTTTCTAATGACAATCAGGCTTTCGCTCTATCTTAGCCAAATTAATGACTGTATTTCGATAATCAATGAAATATGATGTCCCTTATATTACAAACGTTTAATTATTTCCTTTTTTTAAAATTCCTTTCTCTCGAGAGCCAACCTCGATAAAATATAACTTCAGTCTGTGAAAAAAGTGTATTTATGCGCTATCTACGTCCGATATAAAAAGAAATTAGCTGCTCCCGAAAACGCTTAATTTCTTATATTAACGAAAGATAGCGTGTCCATTAAGGTTTTTAAACGAAGAACAAAGACGAAACTTGTTCCCGTACACCAGTGATGGGCGCCGTAACACAACTTTTAAAAATACCTGATACTCCCTTATCGTCGTTCAATCTACTCCAGTAATTCTTTTCTTGTTGACACATACTTTAAACATATACGATATTTTCTCTTCATCATTATCATCGTCCTATTCTACCTTATCGAATGACTAGCTAATGTATATACGTTTATTTTTACATACAAAATGAGTCAGCATTCAAGACACTATTTGTATGCAAAGCAGATGCACGCGCGTATAATACTTCACTTACGATCAATTCAATTCTATTAAAACCAATAAATGGCTCGATCGTATTCTTACACTATTAGACGGATGCAATCCGTTACAAGTGCTTTCCCATATCATCATCATCATCCAATCGTGTGTTCGATTTCGAGCGTCGTGACCCAATTTATGACTTTGAAGGAAGTTTTCCCCATATAAATCTCTGCTCTCGGCCTGGCGCATAATTTTTCGGACCGTCCGAATACCAGTTATCTTCTTAATTTGATCGATATATTGGCGGTCGACCTATCTGCCGTTTGTATACCTTTCCCTGAATGAGACCATCTTCTCGATACTATAACATGTCTAAAGAATTTTAATATTCTTTTATAAATGAAAGCCATTATTCTCCGGTGTGGCTGCATGTTTAACTGTTGCAGAATTGAGACATTCGTTCTACGGTTGGTTAACATTCTTCCGTATGCTATCATTTCCATTGCCTCGATTCTCCTTTGAGATGATTTATTTCATGTCCACGATTATACAGTGCGATGGGAAATACTATTGTTCTCATTAAACTCCGCTTGATTCGTGTCTTTCCATATTTTTATTAGTTTATTTATTGCTACCTTGGCTAGTCCTATTCGGTGTGTTACTTCTACTTCGCATCCTCCCTTATTGGACAAATATGTTCCAAGGTATACAGCATGTGCATTCTATATACGGTATTAAAACTTTTCGGCTCTAATCAGTCAGTAAAACTGTGTCATCTACATATTAAATTTGTAATTTTATATCTGCCCACTGATGTACCGCCATTCCGCTTCTCCATTATCTTCTGTATTATCCATTCGCCACATATGTTAAATAGTTGCGAGAGCACGCTTGTCTTATAACTTTTCGAGTTTGAAAGCTTTCCGAGATTTCCTTTTCAACGCGTACACGCGCATCATTATTATCATATATCTGTTTAATTATTCTAATAATTTGTCCAGATATTCCTGTGTCTTTCAGTATTCGCTACATAACATTTCAATATACTTGACTATAATACTTCCTTATCCTTTTAAATTTCTAACCGAGTGCCATACCGACGTTTAAATTATAATCACCAGTTTATTGGCACTTCGCAGCGACCAAATAAACAAAAATTTGTATTCTCATTTAACACAATTTTCACCGCCGCGAGAGTTTAAACATTTTTAAAAACTTTTCTGTTTTTGACGCATTTTAATTTACTTTCCTCAAAACGGTTCTTACCCGATGGTTCCCTTAATCTTCTTTCTGACACTGAAAATATCTGCCTTCAACTATTAATTCCGGACTCAACACAGTTCTAGGTCTATTTCGTTGTCTCGTACGTTTGGATCACTGGACATCCTTTTATATATACGGTAATGAGATTGCCAAATCGCTAGGAAAGCCACCTTTCATAGCTCACTGGTGTGTGTAACTACCTATAAATATTGGAATAGTCATTCTGGCCGATTGATTCTTCATCCTCCCGCTATTTTCTTTAGCGTGATCGTGTACTCCTTAGTATTTTCTCTTCAAGAGTTAGTTAAATTTACGATCAACCGTCACAACCGTCTTTCAGCTTTAATGTGCGGAATTGGTGTCTCCCAGTTTGCCATTGTTTCGTTCCCATCCTGCTGATAATCAGGACATATTTTTTAATCGTCGTCTGAACAACTTTCCCTTGTTATTTCCTTAATTTTAATCGGTCAATCTTTCTCAATTGTTACGATCTTATTCCCGCTATTATGTAAATTCCGAACGCGGCGTCGTATTATACCGTATTAAATCGCTTTAGTTTACACTTTAGTAGGTATCGCTTCTCGCAATGTCAAAAAAAAAAAAAAAAATTATCAATTGACTCGATATAAAAGACTACGTATAAAAATTAAAAATAATTCAATTGAATAACGAAAAAACGGAACGAACAAATTGAGATCTCTTTTAATCGCTCATAAATGATAGCGAAGATTTCGTAACAAATAACTTCGAAGACGTTCTCTAGATACGACACCTACTACCATCCTGTTTACGAGATGATCTCGCTGCTATTCTTATGTACAACGTTGTCAAGGGCTACTTAATTTATTTATCCTCGTCATCTTTGAATGGCGTACGAGGAAGTTGCCAATTGAAACGACATCCTATTTGTTTTATTATAATAGAATTTTTTTCACTACACGAGTATAGAGAAATATTTCGCATTTAATGAAAATTAATAACACATGGTCACCTTTAAAAATAAGATTTGTCATCGCAATTTCCGGCGTATGTTACACTCGCAATTATGTTTTAATAGTTTCCTTCGTTTAAATCAAATTACTCTGTACACGGGGAGAACATGTCGGATATGTACTACACAACAAAATAGTGTGGTAGTTGTGTACCCTTTAATATATACTACATATATTGCGGATATTTTAAAAGACGTTCTTTCCATCATGTGTAATTTTTACTAGTTCACTTAAATCATATCTAAATAATACACACTACTAATCTGTACATGACTGACACGTGTCAGATATGTATAGCCTACTGGCTAACAATAAAGTATTATCAACGAAAAATAGGCTAGATTCTGAAAAAACTGATATATTCGATCGATACCTTTTCAAAGTATTTCAGCCACACGATATGCTAAGAGCTACAGCATCTGCAATCTGTTATCAAAATGATAATAATACCCAGCGTTTTGTTTTATTAGCGATAGCTCAAGAAATTGACAAACGTTTGAACTCTAAGAAACTCCAGGAATTAATATCACCTCGAATATTAAAATAACTGCCACATAAAGTCATTGTGCTGTTCCTAAGCTTCAGCAGGTTCCTGCTGCCTTTAAAGTGACCGAAATTATCATGCTAAAAAGAAAAAAAAACGTGTAAACCCGTTGGAAATGTGACATTATCACACACTGTGAACATCAATATCTAAATGATATGAGAAGGTCTTCATAAAATGATTGAAATCATTTGCCAATTTACCCGATCATCAATTTGGTTTCTGAAATCAACATTCCACTATTGACCAGATGCATAGGGTAGTCAATTAATTGAGACGGCTTTTGAGGAAAAGAAATACTGCTCTGCGACTTTCTCGATGTAGCGCAAGCGTTCGAAAAAATTTATTGACAGGGTACCTTGAGTCGCTTGTTTATTTTATACCTGTCGGAGGAAGATAGTTTTGGGTAGCACATAGGGGTGCTAAATCGTCATTCTTTGCAATAGAAGCATGAATTCTACAAGGAAGCCTTTCTTGTAATACTGACCATCCGGTGACCATACTACTACAGCAACGTTTGCTGATGTTAATTATGAGATAGTTAAACAGGTGCAAAAATTAACTTTCAACCTAAATAGAATTGTAGTGTGGGCTTTACACTGGCGCATTAAACTAAGTAAAGCTAAACCTCAACATGTACTTTTCACATTGAGACAAACAGACTCGCTGCTTCGGATCTATCTTAGCACTTTACCAATTTCGCAATATGATTCGGTTAAATATTTTGGTATACATCTCGACGCTCGACTTTCGTAGGAACTCCACACTTGATGTATTCTACAAACGTCTTCTATATCAGCAGATAATAAAACCCCTTTTGAAAACATTGCATTGTGGGGATGCACTAAAAGGTCCAATCGCAACAAAATATAGGTAGGCGTCGTACTCCGAACTATTATTCCATGCATATTCTCGTAATAATAATATTCATCGAGACCCGGGGGTAAAAGTGATTAATCGGGTGATTAGAGACTATTCACTTGCTCATCAGAAGAGACTTTATCAACGTGTCACTGTTGAAACTCTTAAACTTCTCAACACTGGCGAAGATATACGTCGTTTAAAGCGTTCTAAGTCGCACAGGACCTTGCATTGTAGCTGCTTTCGCTTATAGAGACTTTGGTTATTGGACCAAATGACCTCACACACGCTTTACTTTACTTTAGTAACATTAGCAATTATGTAACTTCTAGTTAAACGTGTGCTATAAAAAATAAAAAAAAACAAAATCAAACTTCCACTATATTTCTATAAGAAGACTTATTTATAATTTTTACACGTTTACGTTCAATAATGCACTACTAGTTTTCTTCTATTTACATGTTCATTGTATAAAAATATTACGTTATGTGCAAATGGCGATTTTCAAGTGTATATGAATACGAATGTGTGCGATATGTTTGTGACTTGAGTGAATAAAAGATCATATTTTGTCATTCGTGCATCAAATATGTGTTTTATTTTATGGGATGTAATAAAATTTAAATTTAAATTAATTTCAAATTTCTGTTTAATTCGAAGTAATTAATTATTATTATATTATATTTTATACTATATTATATTGTAATATAATATAATAATAATTTTATAGTCTAATATAATAACAATCAGTTACTTCGAATCAAACAGAAATTTGAAATAAATTTGAACTTGAATTTTATTTTTATTATTCTACTTCGTCAAACAATCGCTATTCGGAACCGATATATATTTTATAATTTAATTATATTGTTTTCTTTTAGCCTGCATTACTCGCGCATTTACGCGTATTTATTCGAGCAATTTATTTAATAATCTATTATATATATATATATATATATATATATATATATATATAATAAAAGAATATTATGCTGGCACTGAGTGTATATATATATATCCGCCGTTTATAACGGTAGAAGTACAAGGTAAATTTTTATCCTTAAATTTCGAGTAAATTTTTTTGTATAAGATAATTTATAAAAATATTTAATCATTAATAGTAATAATAATAATTTTTAGATTGTGGAATGTACTGATTTTTTACTACTTTAATTAAAAAAAAAATAGTTAAAATCACTTTATTTTTTTGAAATTCACAAAGCTTTTCAGCAATTACGCCATTATCGAGTGATATTTAAATTTAGATAAAAATAAAGATTTAAAAGTTAAAACGCAAAATATAAATTTAAATTTAAGAACACAATTTTATATTTAAATCTTTATTTTTATCTAAATTTAAATATCACTTGATAATGGCGTAATTACCGAAAAGCTTTGTGAATTTCAAGAAAATAAAGTTTTAGTGATTTTAACTAATTTTTGTAATTAAAGTAATAATAATAACCTGTAGAAATTGGCGCCATTATGTTTATACGATAAAACCATTTTCTACCTACGTTATTTATTCTTTTTATATATTTCTGTTATTTATTTTTCGAATCTTTAACAAAATTTTCCTAATTTCGAACGTCCGTCATTTTTTTCTTCGTAATATTTGATATTTTTTAAATTCCTAGAAAAATTCGTTTACATAAATACGTCCAATTGTTAGTTAATTGCATATATTTTACATATTTTAGTTATATATTGTTTCGGTATGTGTACTTTCAGATATGCATCGCTTTATTCTTTAAAATTTATCGATAAACTCGTTCAAAGAAGACAATTTACATAAACGCATTCCATTTGCAGAAAACATCCAACTTCGATTGCCCGCCTATAAACCAATATCATTGACGTGTCATAATCTGCCAGGGCTTCATTTTAACATGAACTTTCCAAGTTAATCGTGAATCCGAATGAATGCCTATTATCGAGTTAGCTTGTGTGGAATGAGTTGGTTTCTTAAGTATACAATCGATACCTATTATCAAGACACGGCCAGACTTCTGTTCTTTCCATTGCTAGCTAATTGTATATTTTATATATTTAAATTTTATATTGTTTTCGTACGTGTAACAAAAAATCTTCGTGCTTTCAGATATTCGTCACTTTATTTTAGTCATTACTGATTAACCGAAGATTTAGTTTTTTATTCTGAAAATCGTTTTTTTCGCATTCGCTAATCCCATCACCAATATCGTATATATACTTATAAAACAAATTTTTAATTATTTTTTTTAATTTACATCAGAATCTCTTTGGTAAAATGAAACCGCACACCGAAAATTACTTATCAAGAAGAATCAGTAATACTAACTCTTCTTGATCAGGTTCGCTCCCTTCTCTGCAACCGGAGCTAACACTTGAGGTATAAACTTACTTCCTCCGTCACCACCAGCGACGCGGCTACTTCCGATCGAAGCGAACGCTATCTCTTCCGGCATATCTTCGATGAATTCTAAGAACAACTGCTGTTCGTCGGTAACGCTGTTTAATTTTCGAATCAAATCCAACGGTATTTCATTCGGTTTAAATTGCGTCGTCTGCTTTACACCATCCATCGTCCCGAAAGAATCGCCATGCGAACAGAAAAAAGGAACTTTTAACATTTATCAAAAAAACCAATCGTCGGTTTATCTATTACGAAATAATAACGAAACGGTTATTAAGATGAAAGTTTAAGTTGGTACTCATTGTGGTGTTACTGGAAACGTCGATGAATTAACACGTTATAATAATTTATTTAGTGTCCCTTGCGAGAACATTAAGTGGAATTGGACAGATATGGCGGCACAGATTAAACAATTTTCATTAATAGATTTTTAAAATAGACCGCCGAAAGTCAGAATAGGGGAAAAAATACTTCGCTTTGGTAAGCCGTGGTTTCAATTATACCAGCACGTTTCGAGGAATTGTATATAAACTTTATTCCGACTACGTACTGGGCATAATTTAACTCACATCTTTCTAAATTAGGCATAATTTCGGATGTGGCGCATATTGACGACTGTATTAAGCATCAAATTTGGGTTTGTCCGAAATTTCTAAAGCTTAGAGATGAGTTTTTCTCGAATATTTTACAAAAGTGGCACACATTACCTGTGAATATTGAATTATTTCCGACCCATTGTCTTCTGTTACATAATTAGTTTATATAAATTTTTATCCCATTACTTGCGGAAAAATTCAGTTGTAGATATTTCGAGTCGGATTATTTTATAACACAATTTTTTACTACTACACATGGGAAGAATATTTACATCGGTTCCAGATTAAATGCAGTGATCTGTGTTATAAATGTGGACAAAGTGACACACTGTTATACATATACTAGCCGGATGAAACTATCAGTATATTAAATTAGATATTAAAAATTTAAATATAGTAACTAATTTTAATCACTATTTCGAGCTAAAGGAATTAACTCATAAGGAAGTGATAGGATTATCTCAATATACTTATTCATAATTTTATATATATATATATATATATATATATATATATATATATATATATATATATATATATATATATAGTCGAATCCGCTTATAAGGGACTCCGGATAAGAGGGACAGCCGTTTATAAGGGACATTCAGCAAAACCCCGAATCAAACGTATCAAATGAAGGTTATTTTAGTTCGGTTTAGTGGTACAACGCCTCGGTTAAAGGGACAAAGATTAATAGACTTTCAAGGCAATAAATATTGAGAGGGGCGATAAGCCAGCCAATATAAAATGACACTTCCGGTCGTAAAACGAAAATATTCACATAAACAAAAATTGTATAAAAATGTTTTAGTCATTTTTACAATTCATTTCTGTTTAAGTGAACATTTTTGTTTTTTCGTCATTTTGTTTGAGATGTCCTTGTGTTGACATTCTTTCATTGACGCTATACTGTTTTTTTGCTCTGTACATGCTCTCTCCCATAGCTTATTATGTTCTTAGTTAGTTCTGCAACAACTACAGTGTGTCGTGCGGTTTTATTTTTTTTTTCTTACGAAAATTTTCTTTTCTTTTTTTGGTTCTGGTGAATTTTTGGTATGAATAAAATGTCGCGTAAATGTTTATCATTAAAGTAAAAAATTTCTATTTTAGACAAAATCGAAATTCAACCTCCTAATATGCCTATTCGGGAGTTAGCAAAAATCATGGTCGTCTCCAAAAACACCATCTCCCGTTTAAAAACAGATGAACAGAACTTACGTAAAAAATAGAGTAGTACTGAAAAGGACAGTCAGGTGTTCCTACGGCATCATTAGATAACTGTGCAGATTTTGTTCAAACGCAGCAGATGAAGAATTTATACCATATAGCGCATTTTTACAGTAAATGAACAATTTTTACAAATATCAGGTCAGGTTCTTTTACTTTATGTATGCCTCCTGTATTTTTCTCTTAATTTCCATATAAATAAATATTACGCATTAATAAGGTTATAAGTATGTTAATTGTTTACTAAACTCTATATATTCTAACACCCACTCGTTTCAATAAGAGATTTTAAATCGCTTTTAAGGGACAACCGGTTATAAGGGACAAATGACTTCCGCCCGATGTGTCCCTTATAAACGGATTCGACGTATATGTATATATATATATACACAAAATTTTTTTTTTTGGGGGGGGGAATATATAGTGTGAGTTTATCTTGTTGTATTGTCAATATTTGTTTTAAATTAGTTACATATGTCAATTTGTATCCCATGCTATCCCTATTACGATTCAAAATTTTTAATTTTGTTAATTTAGTTTTTGTTAAATAATTTTAAGTTAGATTGTAAACAGTTTCGATTGTTTATTTATACGTAGAAACTGAGTAAGTATTTATTTTAATATTTCGGTCGTTTATTTCTTAAGAACATTTTTTAGTTCAATTGATTTATATGTTTATTTATTTATTATTTATGTATTATATACAATCTCTCCGGATACTTCGGTCTGGAGTTTGTTTTATCTCAGGGGGCTATTTGTGTGTCCTCCTTATTAAATTATAAATTATATATATATATATATATATATGTGTGTATATAAGTATACATGGGGGGGGAAAGTCAAGGGAGTCACGGAAAGGCATCATGCCGCACGAATGAAAACAGCGATGAAGGAAGTCGTTTTATTTTATTATATACTCGCTCATTAAGTATATATTTAAAATTATAATCGATATTATTATTTAAAAAAAAAAATAAGTCCCGTTTAATTATCATTACGTCTTCTTTAAGCCGTCTTTTTTTTTCGTTCCTTCGTTGAATTTTTCTCGATTATTTCTTCAAAACGAAAAATAGTCATAATAAAGTCGTTAAATCGAAACGAAATACGTAACAAAATTATCTATCAGCATAAGACGCTATAACACATTCTCGTTAAACCGGGATGCTTATATCGGACACCAGAACTGAATGATGTAGGGACAATTGAAATATCGAGAAAAATATAACAGAAAATTACGAAAAAAAAATTCTATAGACGAAATTTTAAAACTATATTGGAAAGTGGGAAAATTAATCTATGTTATAAAGAAAATCAGATCGACGTTTTATGTACGTGCCCAGAGAATCGGAGTTGTAACAAAAAGAACCACTTTTCAACGGAGCACGAATATATATATATATATATATATATATATATATATATATATATATATATATATATATCGATTATAATTTAGAAATCGAATAGGGGAAAAAAATGGCGGATTTAAAATAATTAAAAAAAACGAAACAAAGAACCGGACGAAAATGGACAGACGAATGATAAGCGTAATAATGGATAAAAATATTACCGGTAGAAAAATGAAAAAGAAAATTTTATCACTTCTACGCGGTCCTTAACAAAGCTCCGGGATGAATAATAACAATTCAAATTCATTTCAAAATTACACTTCTATATTGTAAAAACTTTTACATAATAAACAAAACACTTGCGTGGTATAAATATTTGACTATGGAGGGGAACCAACTAAACTTCGTTAAATAAAAAACAAAATAATGCGATTAACACGTGCTCAATCCATGCACATACATAAATATACTATACCAACCTTGATACAACGAGCATACCAATATAATACATATATCTACTTTTACACAAGAAAGTACTTTCTTAAAATAAATATACTCCTAATTAAAAGCGATAACCGGAGTATGAGATACTTCAAAGTTTATTGTAACAATACGCAGATTACGTCTCGGCAGTAATTCATCCTTCTTCAATCTTGATCATGACTTCTTGGAATACTACCGTCCTCAACGTGTCAGACTTTATCGATTTTCTTACATATTTCTTTTCCTATTGTATTATGTCCTATTTACTTTCCTTTAATAATACTCGCATTTTCCATCTATCGTGTTATCCTATATCGTTGATATAGCTACTTAATGTGTTATATTTTCTACTTAATTTTACTTATATTTCAAAATATTTAAATATAATTTCTTATATAGAGTAAATAGCATAAATTAGCGTATTTAATAGATACGTTCGGTGGATAAATCACCGTGAAAGCTCAAAATATTGTGTACGATGCTTAATTCGTAACCGAAATAGCCAAATTCGAGGATGAATAATAATTTCAAATATTCAAAATTTATTTCAAGTTTCTGTTTAAATTAAAGTAATTTAGATAGATAACGTATAAAATGCCTATGTAATACGCGAATTACAAAATACTTTGTTCACTCGCACGTGTTCCTAGATAACTGACTCATTTCTCAGCAGCATGGGTTCAGATTACACAAATCAACAACCAATTTAATTACGTTAATCAGTTAACTGAATGGATAGATTGGGGCCTTCAGATAGATAGTGCTTATACAGATTTTTTGAAAGCGTTTGATTAGGTCGTCTTATTAAATAAACTTAAGCTTTACGGTTTGTCTAATGAGTATATTTATCTTTTTCGTTCGTATTTAACATCTAGGATAATGTACGTTACAATGGTTATTGCTCGTATGAGTATACTCCAGTTACTGGTGTTCCTCAAGGATCTAATCTCGGACCTCTATTATTTATTACTTTTATTAACGATATAGGCAGTAGCTTAAATTCTAAATTTCTACTATTCGCGGATAACTTAAAAATCTATAGTACGTTCGTTGTCTGATTGCTTAGCTATTCAGAGAGACTTGGATAACCTTACTATACGGGGTAGACGTAATGGGCTTATCGATTATACTAAATGCGTTGCATTATCTTTAGGTCGTAATATAAATAAAGTTACATTTGATTACAATCTTGATAATACATTGTGAATAGGGTCGTTTATGTTCGTGATCTTGGAGTATGCCTTGATAAGAGTTACTCGGTGCACGTAAATCGTATTACTCGACAGTCTAACTCAATTCTTGGGTTCGTATTAAGAAACTCGAATTTATTCAGCGATCCAATTAAACGCTCTGTATAAAACTCTTGATCGTTCTCAGTTAGAGTATTGTTCCATAATTTGGGATACATCTTACAGTAAGTATATTACAGATGTGAAAAGGATTCAGACTAGGTTTTTGAAATATTTATTTTTTCGTATAACGGGTTATTATCCTTATCACAAGTGATCTCTTATGCGACGTGGTGCTTCACATACCATTGTATAAAATACGTAAAATTTCTCAAAGTTTTTACATAATTTGTGCAATGGTCGTGTGAATAATGAATATTTGATTTCGCAAATCGGTTACGTAGTGCCCAGAATGAATACTAGAGTGAACCGCAGTTTCTTCCAGCCGCGTGCACGTACTAATATTCGTTTTAATTCACCGTTGGTGTCTACTTTCCGTATTTATTACTTAAAAATCATCCGCGTTTGGATATACATTTTCAAAACGGAGACTTATATGAGATTCCTCGGTTTAGTCAAACTTCGGCTCTGTGTACTTGTTGTTGCTCTAAGAAGATTGTTGGCGTTGCTCCGTGGATAGCTGTTAGAGTAGTTGATTTTATAAAATTGTTGTAATACGTATGATACACAAATTTGTTTGAAATTTTCATTACCGTGTACTGGTGTACACATGTATTCGTGTTCATATGTAGAATCATGTAAACTCTTTCCAGTGTAGCAAGTGTGTGTATATATATGAACATTTATTTTTCCCTTTATGTATATTTATTGTGAGCGAATATGTTTATGTTTTGTTGTGTGTGCAATTGTATAAGTTTTATATATGTGTATATATGTATATTCTGTATATATGTGTATATGTGGATATATACATATTTTTTATTGATTTCTATAATTTTAGTCAATTATTTAATTCCAGTGTTCGCATTGTGCCTTAGCTCTTATGCGAACCGTATCAAAAATAAATAAAGAAATAAAACGAATTAAAAAAAAAACACAATGTTTTTATTCACCGAACGTATAAATACAATAAAACTAGCCGATTATTGAACAAAACGTATAAAAACTACGCGTAAGACTTATATACAGTGCAATAATAATCAAATAAAATCAAATCAAATCAAATTTATTTGAATATAATATACATTACAGATTTTCCAATGTAGTTACAGTTATTTACTGGAAAGATTTACACATATGGGCACGTTTTAAGTACAAACAACTATATACAAGTATTATAGATAATTATATACATCTGTCAATGCGCGAAAGTCTACCATAAATAAATGTATAGGTATACGAAAACATTCACGTCCGCACTTAAACATCTACAAGCTCATACTTATTCACAATGCACAATTAAGTCGAACGCTCATATATGCACTCACATATGTTCACAAAGGGTGCGTGCGTAGTAGTATGCACTCTAGTATATATTTGCTGATTTTTTTTTTAAGTTACAATGGTTAATTTATGTTCACATATGCGTAACCAGCTGTGAACTGAACAATTAAAAATTAAACAGTCGAGATGTTGTGCTAAATGAAAATAACATTTATATAACCTTTATGAAAAAGTCTTATGTAAATAAACGTCAGAATTTATGCATATACATATCCAGCTATTTTTGTAAACGAAGAAAAACCATCTTAAATATGGAATTTCACCCTGTATACGCAATTATACCATTTTATTAGATGAAGAACTGTCCTAGGTACGGATAAATTAAAAAATAAAGAGCTTCAGGAGGATTATGCATTTATCTCTTCTTCTTATTGTTACGCCATCATCAGTCGAAGATCGGTGTGCATCAAAGATACCAAATATCTCTGAATGCCTCTTACGGTTGAAGTGCTGATATTTGTTATCATCTTCTCATATCTACTTCCTAAGAAACAGGTTTTCCATGGCCAATAATTTCACCATATTGTACAAGATGGAACGGGCGATATTTTTCAATATTCGACAAATGTAAACATATTTCTTAGATTATCGTGCTTTTTTTTTAGTCATCGCGAATAAATGATTTCTATCGAATTTCATCGACCGGTGGTTGAAAAAGTAAAAAAAAAAATAAAATAAAAACAGTCGTGGTTTACTATTGACTTTAAAACAAGACACTGGAAGTGAGTCGATTAGAAAATTCTTAAGATGACGAATGTGAATACATCCGCAACGAATGATTAATAAAATATGACGAAACCTTCCTTTCGGGTTTTGTCGTCTTCAATACATACATATATATATTTTATTTATTTTGTTTTAGCTTCTTGCTTTGGCAAATGTTAAATCGCCAAAATGACGAATTATTCAAATTTACGATGATTTACAAATTTCCAATTACCATCATTCACGAGAATTCGTTAAAATACGAAACCATCAATGACGATAGAATTCCGTTAAATTTTTAACATCGTCGGGATATTCTCCGTTAACCCTTTCAATCACGATGTCCACTATACGGTACATGAAATTTTAAAGCTGACAAAATTTTTTATTTCCTTTTCGATGTGAAATTTCTCAATTTCAAACATATTTATACGAAATACATCGAAAATGATCTAGAAGCGCTATTGTATAATAAACAGCTGGGTCAAATGAATAATGTTGTGTCACAACATTTTATAATCTGACATTAGTTTTTCCAAATTATTTTCATAAAGAATATAACGTTCCGATTAAGAAGTGTCTATAAAAGGAACCTGACGCCGAGGTTCGTGATTTAGTTCAATTTTGACGACGATGTGTGGAGCAAGCTAAAAATTGTTAATTAGCGTACGCGCTTTTTACCGAAAATAACTAACTAGGCTGATATAACGTCCAGAAATATTCTCGTAAGAAAATTATTGTCTTATCCATAAATTTTTGAACTTCAACATTTGCTTCTGATTTAAACACGTGTTTTCAGGAACACGTTTATATATAGTCACGTAAACTGTGAACAAGAAAATAGTGTCACTGCCAAAAAGAAATTATCTTTTAATCTGAATGTGCTTACACACACACACATATATATATATATATAAAACAGAAACAGAATATTTATATTTTTATCGCGGAATGATACGAAATGTTTCAATTTAATTTTTCCTCATATTTAACCTCCAAAATTTTCTAAATTTCTTTCGTCCCCTTATATACTATATAGATACTTACACATATGTACATTAAAAAAATAGAGATAGAAAGAATGCATTTGTACAAATATAGATTTAAATAAAGACGCATTGACACGCACACAGCACGTAATGTGTCTTACGTAGATAAGGAAAAGTAAATCAACATCTATTTTATTCAAATCATTAAGTTGGTCTATAGCGTTATAAACAATAACAATATTACAGTTACGATAAATACTAGCATTAAAGGATGAAATAAACTCTATCATAAGAGCGACAATCCTTAATTTCTAATTTTACTTTTATAGATCATTATAATTCGATCGCTAGTCACTAACGGTTTCAAAATACCCGAATAGAAATTTAAGCGGTTCGTGTCTCTTATAAACTTAGGAATTTACAATTTTATAATTATATTCCTATTAACCTACGGTAAAATTAATTTAATTAATCGGTACTTATATTCTACCACGACGAATGATATCAAAAGTGAATGGAAAAAATATCACCGATTGCTAAAAGCGTGTCAAACCACCTGTGGATACAGAATGATAATATACAAATCGCTGAACACCGTAAACTGTTCCGTGTATGTCCAAAGATTAATTTGTTTCATATCACTTCCGTCATTCGTAATTATTGCTCGCAAATATTTAAATTCGGTTACATTTTCTATCCATTCGTTGTCAATTTTATTTTTGCCTCGCTACTGCTTGTCTTTATAAATTTCATTATTTTGTTTTTCCCCTTTTTATATTCACAAACCAAAATTTTTTCCTTCACACACCCACATATATATATATATATATATATATATACATATACAACACACATACAAAGCTTGGTATGGTTAGCTATATAATTATATATATATATATAGAACTATGGAGCAACGCGCTAAACCACCTATTGTACCAACCACTACGAAATAACTGTGAGATTATCGTATTAAAACGGAAATCGGTATTATCGAAGATTATCAGTCAGTTGTTATATTTAACGAACTAGAGTAAATTACATAATTTTATCGACCGGACGTTATTCGATCACGGAACTGTCCCAAATCAAAGGATTTTGCTAAAAAGATTTATTCGCATCTGGAAAAAAGTGGAAATTCCGAGAAGCAATATATAACGAAGTCCGATCAATTCGTAAGTTAGTCGACTAACGAACTGTCTCAAATTGGAAGATTGCGAAAGATTTATTCGCATTCGAAGAGAAGCTAGAATTCAGAAAGAATATATAGTAAAGTCAAACCAGTTGGAAAGCTAGTAGAAGATGTCGATGAAAATTGATAGAGCATTAGCTAAACGAAGCATCTTGGATAAGCCGATGTGACAGTTTGTCGTGACTTCTCATTAATTTTCCAGCGAGCTACTCGTTTATAATTGATCAACAATGAACAAATCGTTTGTTGATAAATGTCGATGAAAATAAGTTTGTTGGTTTTTTTTCGTGCTAATCTGCTGAAGTTAGAAACATCATGTATGAAAGAGTATATATCTATTCATTTAGAAGTAAGGTGTAGAGATGAACACCATAATTGAATACCGTACGACTGTAGTGGCTTAAAGATAGTTTTGTACAATACTAATTTATTTTGTACGGATAATTATGATTTTCTTCAAATAATCCAGCGCTATTTACGAAATTGAATATCAAATTGCTTTCGCTTCATATTAATACGTCTTTAATCAGTGACTCGCAGTTCTTTAGCCTTGATAGTAATTGGTTCTGCATTATTTTTGTGCAAACAGTGTATAATGTGATTTTATCCGCCATTTCTTGGTACCATATTTACATTTTCTGTAATAGTCAAATTGTTTCTAAAGAATTCTTGCTTATAGATAGTGGAGTGGTATCACACAGTAAATGTAGTAGTGACAGTGCTTTGACAGGTTTGTGACACGTCTGATTTCATTTCATGAAACGATGTAACATCTGCTTCATATCGCACTCGGAAGGTATCTTTCACGAAGATACGATCCTCACGAGAGTGTACAGGTGGTATGGAGATGTTGTTTAAATTTGTATAATAATCCTGTGTATGCCATACCTTATCGAATGCCTGACTGATATCGAGGAACAATGCAGCGCAATAACCGTTTTCTTCAAACGTTTTGTTGACGGAATTGACTGCTCTGTGGACTTGCTCTATCGTTGAGTGTAATCTTCGAAAACCAAATTAGTGGTCTGGGATAAGTCCTTTTTCATCAATTAAATCCGTTAATCGGTTTAATCGTATATTTTCTATTATTTTTGACACGACCGTTAGAAGACAAATGGGTCGGATACGAGGTGGGATCGTAGTTAAATGCGTCGTCGTTTTATCGGATAGCTAGTAGAGGTCTTTTTATTATCAAAAATTCTCATCCACGCGAAAACTCGAACTGAGGTCGTACAGGCAGAACGCTGAAGGATTATTATTGCAAAACGAGTTCCTGATTTATTAATAATTTAATTATATTTCAGTCGCGAATGAGATTGACCGCCCGTGTGTAGGTTTATTCGAGGTGAATATGAAAACGGCTATCGTAATTTCTCTATCGTAAAAGAAGATTCGTGTGGTCCTGTATCGCGAAGAGTACTTTTTATCGATCCGGTCGCGTTAACGTTAAGAAATGAAGAAGTAATAATAAATGAAGTTTCTACCGCTGAATAGGAAACATAAGCAAGCGGACAGACAAAATAAACGCGATACAAATAATAAAGTAATAACGATTTTAGTACGATAACGAGAATAAACAATAACGGATAACGATAATAAATAACGGATAACGATAAGTTAGACACGGTCGGATTTATAATTATGTATTCTGGATATCGCTAGTCGAACGACGTGAAACAATAATTAATTTATAAGTGGCCCGGCGTTCTGTACTGCTTGATTTCGACGAAGGTCACCCCGTACATAGTTTATTATTTGTTGTCTTGTTTCTTAACATTATTACATGTACTTCCTTTTAAACCGACAACTAGCTAAAAACTAAAAACCATAAACATGGATGACTAAAGACTAAAACAGACTAAAAATCAGCGACTAATAATTAACTAGGACACGAACTATTTCTAAAGTTTATAAAGTGATGGTAAACTACCAATAAACGCCGAATAAATTTGAGACTATTGTTATTATTATTTATTATCATTATTTATTATTATTATTCATTATGATTATTTATTATCGTATTATTATTTATCATCTTGTTCAATTACATCGATTTCACATAATATATTTTTTATTTATGAATTGTGTGTATATTATATATACATCTATAATTGTTTCTTATATGAATTATTTTCATTTTATAATTCCACATGAAATATAGTTAACTCATTCACACTTCTATTATAAGCTGGCACTGGTTTTATGTATTAATTTATACAATCGTATATAGACTTATCTTTATGCTTCTATGTGAGTTTTAATAAGAAAAGGCATTATACTTTACATTTCAAATATTCCGTCGCTTACTGTTGCGTTACATGACTAATGACTAATTTGAATTTATATCCGATTTAGCTACTCGTGCACACGATGCGCATTTGCCGGCATTATATATATATGTATATATCTAACGTTTACTTTTTTTTTAATTTTATTTTCCTGGAATATATCGATTGATATTGATTATTTATAATTGTTATTTATTATCGTTAGTTATAATTTATTTTCGTTATTTTTATTATTTATTATTACTATTACTATTATTATTATTATTACTACTACTAGCGCACCCGTGCGCATAACGGGTTCTTCGACTATAAATGTTATGTAAATGTTATAATTTTTTTTATAATGTTGAATGTAGTTAATTTTTTTATAAAAAATCAACTGAAAATTAGTTAAATCACTAATATTTATTTTCTTAAAGAAAACACAAAGCTTTTCGGCATTTACGCCATTATCAAGTGAAATATTTTAAAACATCATAATTTTAAAAATATAAATTAAATATAATTACTTAAAAATAGATTATTATCTGGCTATTGTTTTGTAAATTTTATATATTGATAGTTGATTACAGTTCACCACGGTCATTATCAGATTTTTAATATTTATTTTCATTTTACTTGTAAAATTGTGTTTTTTAAAAAATTTTTGTGTTTGTATATTTTTATATTTTATATTTTACTTTTGGACATCATACATCGCAATAGTAAATGAAAAATTTAAAATTCCACACCAGTATACAACTTTTACAGAATCCGGAAAATTGAAGAAAAAATTAATATAAAAAAACAAAATTAATAAACAAATATATTGATATTAAATTTCAACAAATCAAAAAATAGACAGAACTCAAGCAGACAGCATTTTTGGATCATATTTTCACAATCATCATCGCATATTTTTAAGTAATTATATTTAATTTATATTTTTAAAATTATGATGTTTTAAAATATTTCACTTGATAATGGCGTAAATGCCGAAAAGCTTTGTGTTTCCTTTAAGAAAATAAATATTAGTGATTAACTAATTTTCAATTGATTTTTTATAAATGTTATAAAATACTATTATTATTATTATTACATTGCAGAATGTATTATTTTGTTTAATTTGTTCGTTATAGCGTTTACAGTGTAAAAATGTTTGAAAAATCTTAATGTTACAGTTTTATTATATGTGTGAAAAACATCAAAAAATGAATTCATTAATTTCAAAGGTAACCACGATAAAGCCTTCACGCGTTATAGTAGGCATAAACATCGTAGAATTAAGTATATTAGAGTTGATCATTTAAATTTATGTCAATTATTTAATTTGTGTACTTAATATGGCATGTGCGTGTGTGTGTATACCTTATCTATTTCTGTGTAGGGTTTTTTTGCCGTATTTTATTTATTTTCTTGTAGGTTTCATTGTTTGTTTTTTCCCCTAGCCTAATATTTGTTTCTTTAATTTCCCAGATTTAGTACCATTTAAACTGTTTGAGGTTATAAGATATTTAACTGAAACAATCGTACGAAATAAAACTTTTTTCTATTCTATTCTATATTATCATTATTTATTATTATTATTTTATTATCGTTAGTTATTATTTATTATCATTATTTTTATTATTTATTATTACTATCATTATTATCATCATCGTTTATTATTAGAAGAATGAATAATATTTGATTTGATTTGATTATTAGATGACACGTGTGAAAAACATCATAAAATGAATTCATTAATTTCAAAGGTAACCACGATAAAGCCTTCACGCGTTATAGTAGGCATAAACATCGTAGAATTAAGTATGTTAGAGTTGATCATTTAAATCTATGTCAATTATTTAATTTGTGTACTTAATATTGTGTGCATGTGTGTGTGCGACATGCATATATACCTTATCTATTTCTGTGTGGTTTTTTTTTTGTTCGTTTTTCCCCTAGCCTAATATTTGTTTCTTTAATTTCCCAGATTTAGTACCATTTAAACTGTTTGAGGTTATACTTAACTTTAAGAACAACTTGTTAATCTCATTATGAAATAAAGCCTTTTTCTATTCTATATTACTTATCGTTATTTATTTCATTTTTCTATCAGTACTATTTATACTTATATATTGATACGTTATAGGTTTATGATTTATTTTAAATTTATATCGTTAGAATTTTTACTTTTCACGAATGGAGAGGGGTATTCGTTACATTTTTCAATCTTATTTTTAAATATATCGTCAAATATACGCATTTTTATGATTTATTATCGCTATTTATTATCATTATTTTATTATTTAATAAATCATTATTTATTAATATTATTTATTAACATTATTTATTATTATTATTTATTAACATTATTTTTTATTATATTACTACTATTATTATTATGATGCGCATTTGCGAGCGTTATAACGTTTACTTTTGTATATTTTCCTGAAATTTGATTGATTGAAAAAAATTATTATTATTACTATTATACTGCTAAGTAATAATTTTATGAAGGATAACTGAACATTTTTGAGTTTCCGCGTATTACGTGGTTGATTTATATGTTAAAAAATAAAAAACTGAAACATTTGAAGAAAAAAAATTATCACACTCCGGTTAAGTGAATTTTATCCGTGTGAAACCGATAACGACAACAACGTCCTAGTAATTCACGACATAATCTCGTTTATCAACGCTGATCACGATCACACACAGAATGTGCATCCTACTAGACTAGAGTTAGTCGTTAGAATCGATATTTATACGTAAATGTTTAGAACGTGACGGATTGCATATATAAATAAGGTACACGGAATTTCTAACATAACGAACGTCAACTGTAATAAACAAAGTCGCGAAAATAATTACCTTCATATTTTATAAACATAATTATTACAACGGGGTTACGTGGAATTTTTATATATTATCGGGTGTTGTAAAAAATCCTAGTATTAAAATAAGAAACAAAACGAGCCAAAAACGAAATAAAATTATTTATTTTTTAACCGATCCAAATGATTTATTTTCTATTTAAACTTGCAACAAATCGCCCGGTTAATAATGATTAAAAAAAACACACATTCCTACTTACACGTTGTTAGTTAGTAGGCGTGCTCAACAACAAGTCCGACCAATTAAAGTTGACCTACTTTTGACCACACGTATTTTAAATAATTAGATTTTTTAACGGAAATAAAATTTCGCGGCATAATAAATTCTCGGGTCCACTACGACGATCGAGAATGTGTATATCTATAATTTACTCCTATAATATTAACCAAATATACACGTACACTATGTTCGGATTTGAAGAACTTTAAAGCTATAATAAGTTCACATCGTTATCATTTTACATGTATAAGTTGCACTATAACGTCTAAGTTATAAAACTAATAATAAACCGAACGAAATGTTAATCGCTAAAAGTTTTTTAATCGCGAAGCTTTTCGACAGTTACGTCATTTTCAAACGCGAACCAAAATTATTACATCTTTTTTTATATATGAAAAACCACAGAAACGTTTATATAACGACAACTTAAAATTTGATATTTCACTAGCCAAATTTCAATTTTAGATTAATTTACAATAAATTTCATTTATAAAACAGATTTTCGAATAAATTCTTCATCAAACTTGATAAATATCTCCCAAACCTGGTTTAGGTTGTATTAAAAGTTGAATTAATTGGAGAGTAGTGATTTTATTAATCAATTATAAACAAACAAAATATAATCGCTAAAAGTTTTTTAATCGCGAAGCTTTTCGACAGTTACGTCATTTTCAAACGCGAACAAAAATTATTACATCTTTTTTTATATATGAAAAACCAGAAAAGGTTTGGGAGATATTTATCAATTTCGATGAAGAATTTTTCAAAAATCTGTTTTATAAATGAAATTTATTGTAAATTAATCTAAAATTGAAATTACGTTCGGATGTATAATAATTTTTGTTCGCGCTTGAAAATGACGTAACTGTCGAAAAGCTTCGCGATTAAAAAACTTTCAGCGATTGTGTTATATTTTGTTCGGTTTATAATTAATTAATAAAATCACTACTCTCCAATATATTCAACTTTTAACATTATAAAACTAGACGCTAATTTGTATACTATGTCCACATTATAACCTAGCAGACGCGCATTTTTTTGGTATATTCCTATTGTATTTATTTTAAGTACGTTTATTGTATATTTATATTACGAAATATTTTAAAATAAATTCGATTTAATTTTATTATTTATTATAATTATTATTATTATTAGTAAACATTGTGCTATTGTACGTTAATTTCCATCTACAATATATTCCAACGTCCTCTAAAAGAACGATAACAAACCGGTACATTACACCATACTGACCAGTATCGCATTCTTGTCGATTCGATAGTTAATCCGTATCGTTAAGTAGATTTCTGTAAAGTACATTTAACTATAAATTATTTTTTAACTATCCAACCTAGTATATAAACGATATCCTAATCTGTTTTTTTCTTACACTCCTAAATGTATAATCCATTTTTTTTTTTTCGGAAATCTTATCGCGAGGTTTACGTTCGTGTTATTATAATTCTCCGAGAATAGTTTGTACGTTTTCGTACGTGAACCATCACTTCAATAAGAAATAAGCTGATTATACATGTATATACCGACAAGAGGATATTTACTATTCCTCAAACTATCGATCTCGAGATCACACGAAAAGTGCATTTATAATCGTCCCTCTTTTCGACATCTAATTCATATGTTGTTTTGAATTATCGGGCAGTTCCATATTCCACGTCAGATATCTTATAACTTATTCATAACGGTACTTTTCAAGTCTCGGCCGGGTAATTTGTCCGTTCGATAGCTATATTCGTTTGTAACTGTGTCAGACAAGGCAGATAAAGACGGTACCGATAATGTCGCTTTCGATATGTCGCCGACGACTATTCTCTATGTACTCGTTCGGAATATTCTTCGTCTCAACTGGATGACAACGTGTAGAAGTAGGCAATTTGAAAGTTGGAAAAAACCGAAATATTTATTTATGGTTCCTATTAGGTTCTCAGTGGACGTGATAAACCGATTGTCCGCTGACGACGTAGCTAATTATTTATAGTGGCCGGTTATCATTACGCGCCACTAACTAATATAATATGGAGACTGATTTCGTCCGTTATAGCCTAGCGACTCTCCGACAAATTATGTTATGGTTTTATTTTTTAATGGCTTCTTTCACTCTACGAAATCGCGATATGTTCCGTTCGGCATGTGAATGTCAGAGTTTTATTCCGATACGCGTATTATGTTTATATTACTTTCCTCGCTGCAACCCATAACTGGTGCATCTTTATGGTCAAGCTCGAAAATTCGATTATGCCCCTCGTTATTGAAGCTTTCGATTTTCGATCTAGTTTACTCATTTCGTTCACTTTTTTTTCAGTTTTTTAGAAGATTAAATTATGTTTTTCTAGTTTTAATAAAACAAAGAACAACACGAAGAAATGGAACATTAGTAAAAGCTTCACATGTGACTGCTGCGGTGAATCACAAACAATGGAACACCTCTTCCAATGTGACAACTGTACCTTTAACGACGTCCTCGAATTCGATGGAAAAATAATGAACTTTTTGGACTTCCGGCAAGATGTACTATGGTCAATTTTCCGGATAGGACGATGAAGAAGCTTCAGGCAGCTGCTAAAACCGAGGTAGTTTGCTTCGTTTTTAGTTAGTATACGATGTTATGTTTGTTTTTGTTGTTCTCGGAATATTTTGCGAACTTAAACCGCGGAACGTTTCGTACCAAACTTTACTGTAACGACCGTTCGTTGAGATATCCGGCAATATTTTAATAATTCGCGAGCGACGCATTTCGGGTTTTTCTAGCGAATGTTTTCCTACAGAAAATTCGTAAGACTAATTACAAGGCCGTCGTGAACACACACACACACGCGCACGCATACAACTCGATACAAGGCGTTTTTCATTTATTATTCTCACTCCGACGTTTTATAGACGCCTATAATATTATCGCGACGTATATATCATGAAATCGACAATTTGCGACCCGAATTATTTAATTAGCCTGTTAATTAATTATTATTCGAGAATAACGCATTTACATCCGGTTTGTATTTTCTTAATGTTTACTGACGTACTCGACCTAATACACCTTTTATGTATGAAGCCAATTAAACCCCCGACGTATGTGTGTGTAATAACGTTGTATCTAGGTGAAAAGTATTTGTTCTTTATATATATATATATATATATATATATATATATATATATATATATATATATATATATATATATATATATATATATATATATAGACCAGACAAACTCAAAAAAAAAACAACAAAAAAACAGAAGTCAATGAGAAACTGGTAATCCGAACGAAATGCATTCGAGTAATTTCGGTCAAATATTACAGATTCCGGAAAAATAAAATTATAAATTTCGGTGTATATATAGGGAGCGATCTGAAAATTCGGACGGTTACCTCCTTTATTCTAAATAAATTTTAACGGCGTATATAAATATTTTTATAAATGAGACATTAAATACAAATGAACTTCTAGGCATAACTGCTAAAAGAGCAACTAGCCAACTCTATCCATTAATCCCGATATCCGAAATGCAATTGCACGAAATACGGAACAAATAAAATGAAATGTTGTCCCTACAACTAATCTACAGCTACTATCCACTCTTATTTCCTAGGAGATCATTTTTTCCACACTAGAAAGGAACGCAGGTAATTTTCTAAATGCCATTATAAATAAGATTGTCCGGACACACCACTCAGCCGGTCGAATGTCAATAACCGATCTGAAAAATTTAGTTGCAACGTAATTATAAGTTTTATTCGATGACCCAATTGCGGCGCGCAGTCCTTTAATTTCTCCGCCGAAATATCGATAAACTCCGTATAATAGCCCGATAATTACCTTCGGGTTCTCCTGCCTGGTAGCAGCAGTACGTGGTACAATCGAAAATACACTTTTAAACTCTCGCGGTTTATATCGAGTCGTTCGTAATTTTTATTTCCGCTGTAAACTATACGGTTTATACCCGAAAAAATCGTAAACGAACTGAGAGTTTATCATCGCTGAATGCGCCCGTATATATAATGTTGCACAGAGCACGGTGCGGCTGCTTTCTCCGTGATAATTAAAAGTTGCATAATGATGAAAAACCTTCTATCTGCCGAGTTAGTTTCACGTAGCACCCCACTCTGTATAGCATCGTGCGTTGCATATAATTAGTGACTTGAACGCGTATGTAAAAATAACAAACATACGATGGCTAGTCAGGACGTTCGGCAAGGAACTATACGACCATGGTTATATTTATATTTTCTTTCATGTTGGACAATATGACATTTTTCCTTTTTATGTTATCCATCTGTAAATAAATATAATGCGCGCAACGAAACTTAGACATCTATAAATGAGTAAAAATAATTATACAACTTTTATCAATAGTATCGTATAGATAGCGCATCTGTTGGGGTTTTTTAAATCTTGTGAACGTTTTTATTTCTTTCATCATAATTTTTAAACTTTATTTTTCAATCATCCTTACATATAATGTATAATACGCGCATTATATGTCGGTGTAAGCGTGTATATCATCAATTTCAATTGTGCGAACGTGTGTGCCTCTCTTGGATGTGTACGTACATAGGTGAGAATAAAAATTTGAATATAAGATATTTGTTAAGTAGATTTTATTACGATCTATATACAATTTTTATGTGTTTTCTTTAAAAAAAAAAAAATAGATTAAAAATTAATAAAATTTTCTTATTCGTGTGAACACGTTTCTACTATAAATTGTTAAATTTAAAAATCAGATTAATAATGAACAAGATAAGTATAAAGAAAAAAGGAATGAAATAAACAGAAAAATAAGGGAAGCGAAAGAAGATTGGATAAACGAATTATGCGAAGAAATTGAAGAACAACTAAAATCTGGTAAATATGAAGGCGCCTATCGAATCGTCCAAAAATATTTTAGTGAAACAAAGACGAAATAGTATAAAAGACAAAAATGGTAAACAGTTGCTGGACAACACTGAGAAACTTAACAGATGGAAATAAAAATTGGAAGAGTCGTATAGTGATAAAACCTATGGAAGTATTCTGGAAAATGAAAATCACGTATAGATACGTGGGTAGTCACATATTTAAAAGTGAGTTTGACAGAGCTTTGGAAGACCTGAAGAAGGGCAAAGCTGCAGGGATTGACGGAATTCCACAGAAGAACTACTGAAACATAGCGGAGATGGAAACTAAAATTATACAAAATGATCTCAAATAGTTATGAAACTGGGGTAATTCCTGAGGACTTTCGAAGAAATGTAATCATTCCAATACCGAAGAATGCTGCAGCAGATATATGTGAAAATTATCGGACTATAAGCTTAAACACGCATGTCTGTAAAATCCTCACAAAAATTATACAGAACAGAAGAATTGAAAGATATGTAGAGGGATTTCTTACAGAAGATCAGTTTGGGTTTAGAAGAAAAACAGGAACAAGAGAAGCTATTACAGCGCTAAGAACAATAATTAAAAAATGTATAAACAAAAACAAAACTGTATGCATAGCTTTTTTAGATCTGGGAAAAGCATTCGATAAAGTAAACTGGACGAAATTGTTCACATTACTCCAAACAATAGGAATACCCTGGAAAGATAGGCGAATCATTGAAGCTCTATATAGAGATCAAATAGCAGAAATAAATCGAGAGAAGCTAAAATCAAAAAAGGAGTACGACAAGGATGCACGTTGTCTTCCGCTCCTGTTGCGAATATTGAAGAGGCGATAAAGGAAGTTAAGAGCAACATAAAGTCAGGTATTTCCAAGGGGAAAGAATAAATATGATTAGATTCGCGGATGATATTGCAATACTGGCAGAAAGTGAAAAAGAACTGGAAGAATCTCTAAAGAAAATGCATAGCATATTGGAAAGTCATTATAAAATGACATTAAATGTAAAAAAGACTAAAATTATGGCACGCAGTAAAAAACCGGATATAACCTATCTGCATAAAATTTAATAAAGTAAAACTAAAAGAAGTCAGGGAATTTTCGTATCTGGGAAGTATTATAACTCAAGACGGAAGAAGCACTAAAGATATAAAAACGAGAATAGCCCAGGGAAAAGGAGCGTTTACCGAGGAAAAGTCGATACTGACGTCGAAATCAATATCAATAGAGAAAAGGAAAAGGTTCCTAGAATGTTTTGTTTGGAGCGTTACGCTGTTTGGCTGCGAAACGTGAACTCTGTCTACCGGTAATAAGCATAAATGCTTTTGAAATGTGGTGCCTAAGAAGAACGATGAAGATCAGGTGTACAGACAGTAATAAAGAAGTACTAAACAGAGCGGAAACGAAAAAACATTTTTTAAATTTAATTACCAGGAGACGGGATCAATTAGACATATTTTGAGGCACGATACCCTCATGAAAACCATATTGGAAGGAATACGGAAAAAAAAACAGAGGAAGACCTCGCCACGAATATACGACGCAGATTATAGAAGATCTGGAATGTAACAACTATACGGGGAACTGAAGAGGTTATCAGGAAATAGAGAAAAATGGCAGGCTGCTACAAAACAATCTACGGATTGATAATGATGATGAGATAAAATTTTTATATGTTTGCTTTTTTAAATTGTTTATTTGTCTTTAATAGGTTTTTACGGCAGCGGATGTTTTTGAAATATATAAATAGTAATTAATAAAGTACATTTATAATACACTTTGTCATACACATAACGTCATTAATTCTATGCATAATCTTAACCCCCCCCCCGATCGATAAAACTGTCATAAATAACGAATTCAGAGCGATTCTATAAGAAAATTTATCTTAATAATAATAAAATACGTACGAAATTTTTTCGTTATAAATATTACGTCCATTTTGACTTTTCGACGTTTCGAAAACACCAGCGGTTTTCATTTTTAAATTCAATACAATTATACGTTATATAAAAGTCAAAAGACATTGTTTACGGCGAAAAACAATTTCGATCGTATCGTAATCAAAGTATAATAATAGTACCAATAATTATAACATCAAATTAAAAAAGAAAATTTTCGAAGACTCTTGATAAACATTTGTATTCAATCTTAACTGTTTCCTAATTAGTATAGGCCTATTATATTATTTTAATTCATATTTTTAAGTAATAATAATATAATAATACCTGATAAGTATTAATTTTGAACGAAATTTTAAGACGAAGAAAAATATTAATTAATAATAATAAATCTGAGAAATACTAATTCGAGCGAAATTTTAAAATGAATAAAAATATTAATTAAAATAAGAATAAATATGAAAAATACTAATCGAATCGAAATTTCAAGATGAAATTAAAATATTAATCAGAATAAAAATCTGAAAAATATTTATCGGAACGAAATTTTAAGATAAATAGAAATATTAATTAGAATAATAATAAATCTGAAAAATATTTATTGAAACGAAATTTTAAGACGAATAAAAATATTAATTAGAATAAGAATAAGTATGAAAAATACTAGTCGAATCGAAATTTCAAGATGAAATTAAAAAATTAATTAGAATAAAAATCTGAAAAATATTTATCGGAACGAAATTTTAAGATAAATAGAAATATTAATTAGAATAATAATAAATCTGAAAAATATTTATTGAAACGAAATTTTAAGACGAATGAAAATATTAATTAGAATAATAATATTAAATTTGAGAAATATAATAGGAATGTAATTTAAAAATCATAATTAGAAGAAACTTCGCAATTGAAAAGTAGACGTCATATTGAAACTATCGATGAGAATATAATCCACTTGAAATATTATAATTTTCGATAACATTCCGCGCAATACATACATATATACATATATACCTCACTTCTATTATACGCGAGAAAAGATACGAGCCGATGACAGAGATGGCGATGTAGTCGAGGATACACCCTTTCTGGGAAATATTTTTTTTCCTTTTTTTAGAAATATTAACGCGGAATATATCGACGATGGACGATGATAATAACACTTGTAAGCCTGACGTGTAATTTTCGCTTTTATTTAAAACGAGCGTATTTATCCGATGCTGTTTATTATACCAATCGCCAGTTAGACGATAAATTTAAAATTCAAGTACGCCTGTATACTTAATTATTAAACGATCGAGAATATTCTCACCGGCGTTATCGTAACTACTGCGCTTAATTACAACTCGTAACTTTGTGTACGTTTAAACTCGATAATCGTAAACGCACATTTTTAAACGGATTATAGAGACGATTTACAGAATTAGTCACATCATCACGTACCAGCGAATATCTTCGTGCTTTATCGAAAAATAACATCGTTACTAGTTTTAGCTTAATCAGTCTCACTCCTCTTTATACGATATATCTATACTAATATTATATAAAACTCTAGTGTCTGCGATTTGCGAATATTTCCATTATAATCGATGCATCGGACTGTTTTTATCACACATAAACAGGAAACTAATTTTTTAAATTTTTTTCCGTCTATCTGTTCCGATTTAATTCAAAACCGATTGAAGGAATAATAATGAAATTCACACGTATATTATCAGCAGATTCGTTCTAAAACATTGATATCGCAAATAGGACAGAAATTACAATAATTTAAAATTTTAATTAGCAGTAAACAGCGATATTTCCGCATTTAACAGGTTTCCGGGTTCTACCTTCATTACTATAACACAGGTAATACAAACCACGTTTTGTTGCGTTAGGGGCGTGGCCGAAATAATGGATATAACATACTAATATATAAACCTGTTAGAAAGACACAACGATATTGTGTGTTAAAAAATATTTTACACAGGCGAAGCCGTGGATAACTTCTAGTAAAATAACATCGGACTGTACACGCGCATTTTCCCGGGCTATGCGCCAGTTTCACTCCCACTTATCGAATGTGTATGTGCACTTATTATACGAGATAATAACTATAATAATTTAGGTGTTTTAGATATATCAATTTTAGAATTACATTATACATATAACGAATATATGTCCTATTTACATATACATATACTAGTTGAACGTGTGTGTGTGTGAACAATTAAACGCACTTAAGCATCATTGCGGCCGCGGAAAGTTCACACAAAAACACATACATAATGCACGCACGCGCCCAGAAATATATTGATCCTATAGGTGTAATGCAAAGTGCTAGTAAAAGAAAAAACTCGAATAATTCCGGAATTTCTTGTGTAATTTCGTCAAAAGCAAATAATTGAAATTGTTAGGCTGTGCATTCGTCTTGTAAGTTTGATGACGATATAACAGTATTAATAATAATAATAAAACAAACACTTTTGGCGATATTAACGAGATAATTTTATCTAAATCCGATATAATAACGTTCGTCTGAAAAACCTGTTCAAGATGATTGGCGAACGTTTCCATTTTATCGATTTCGTTACGTGACCAAGTGCTATCTTCCACATTTGCCTGACGCTACTGGAGGTGTCACCATGTTGGCAACCTGTGTTATACTTCGGTAAATTCCTAGACTGCAGATTATATGTCTGTGCTTTAATCAGTGTTTTTATCTGTAAGGGTTAACTTTCTGGCTTCGTTATAATTAGACGAGCTTTATTGTTAATCGCCAAGTCTCTACTTTTAATTCGCGTAATACCAACTCGTTATTTTTAAGAGGGCACTCCACAATCATTTTCATGTATATAAAAAACGTACACATTTATAGCTGTTGTAGCTGTGTTCTTCTCGGATTTTCTCGAAGATGCTATCTGATTAATGCACCAAACTTGAAGGACCGTGATATTGTCAACTCTTCGTCGTGTTCACGCTGTTTTTATATAAGTTACCCTGATAATCTCGATTATATACCGCATCGTTCCGATTTCATTCAACGTGTGTCTTTAGTTTATACTACAGTACCGCGTAGGAAAACTCAACGAAGCATAAATTTACAGGCTGAATTCACACGAATTTTCTGCGATTACTCGTAAGTTTAATCGTGCCTACTACTTCCGTTCTTAATATTCATATACGTCTATGCGTGAAAAGCTCATCTGTTATGTCAATGAAATTGAAAACTACGATTATCAGTCTCTGCGGCGCAGGTATAAAAAATATTAAACATATCTTACTAGGGTAGTATTAGGTTTAAAATTCGATGATATTATAGATAAATTTTATTTTATTTATTTTTGTATTATTTTCTCTTTTAAATTTTATAAATTATTTAACCATTGTGTTTAAAATTTACTTATGAATTACATGCCAGTTTTTCCTGTAAATTTCATTAAGCAATAAATGTATATAACTATCACTTATGTATATTTAAAAAAAAAAAAAAAAATATTATTAATTTTATCGGTTAAGGAATTTATTATATTTCGGAACGATAGAACGGTATATTAGAAGTTATTATTTTATTGTAATTTCTTTGTTATTATATATGTATGTATGTATGTATGTATTACATTCACATATACACTGAAAGGGATCCAGGTGAGCACAGAAGGTTATTGACCTTCACGGTGAATTTTTAAAACTAAAATTTATGACAATACTCTGATTAAACTTTTCAGCGTGTTAAATATAAATATAAAAACACAAAAACATCTACATCGCTTACTATATTGGACTGGGTTAAACAGAACAAAAAATTCACGACTGATATAGCGATTTATGCGCGGAAGTAAATCTGTGCCAACTATTAACACTAATTTTCAAATATAAACCATACAGATGGGCGTTAGGATACATAAAAACACCAACTTTTTCCTTTAGTCATTATTGTATGTATGTATGTAAATAAACATAAAAATATCTATGCTCAAAATATTTGTATAACGAAGAGATAAAGTGGAATTAGAGAGAGCGAGAGGTTTTATACTTAAACGGCGTATCAATTTTTCGATCTAGGTTAGGTTATAAATTAACTTTTTGTTCTTTTTTTAATCGTTACATCAATAAAGTGACACAATAAACCACCACGTATGTATTATTTACACCTAAAAACTCCAAATTAATTTACTTATATATACGCTTTATTTATTTTTAAATTCAAATTAATCGTTTGTATACGGGGTTTAATAATTTCGCGTTAAAAGAATTTTTGACTCTTTATCTTCTCATCATACGCGTCGAACAAATGAAATATCCTATTTTTAGTTCGTAAGTCATTAGAGCGATTTATATGTCAGATTGTGGAATACTCAATTTAGCGAGCGAGGAAGATTCTAGACTTTTTGTAACTTTATATATTTATAATTCCTATACACATATATATATATATATATATATATCAGGGGAAAGTCGTACGTGGTAATACGTACATTATCGTCACCTTATTAAGGGGGGGAGAGGGTGGTAGAGTGCATTCGATTCTGGGTAGTAACAGAGGATTCGAACAGTTGAGGAATTTTGAATAAAGATAAAATATAATTTATTTATAACGAAAAAATGTTTAATCTCATTCGCGTACGCATGTGGAACGATCGGTGACCGACGTAGTAACTGAAAATTAAATGATTTCTCCGAGAACTCAAAGCGGACGATCAGTTACCAAGTACCAGCGTAGCTAACATTACTAGTTCAGTTGAAACGAAGAAAGACTGAACACTCTCAATGACAACTATCCTCAACAATATCACAAGAAAATTAATCATCTACGCTAATGATACTGCTATCGCAGTTCCAGAAAAAAGCTTTAAAGAGGTAGAAACGCGATTGCGGACTGCTCTGGAGATTAAGGGGAAGTACTATGAAGATATAAAACCTAATCCGGATCAAACGCAAGTTTGCGCGTTCTATCTCCGTCACAGAAATGCAAAAAGGAAACTGGATGTAAACTGGAGAGAAATCAGGCGTGTCCTTGGATCGTTTATTAACAATCAAACAACAATGTGTTGCTACTAGGAACAAAGTCACCGCGGGGAATAATATAATCAGGAAGCTACTGCATACGTTGAAGGTATCAGCAATATCCCTGTGTGTTTCAGTAGCTGAATATGCAGGGCCGATATGGAAAAATTCATGTCATACGAAACAGGTGGAAATCGCAAGGATAGGAGCAGGCTGTTTGAAGCCGACAAAAATAGAAAAGATATACCCACTTGTGGGAATAGCACCTTTTGAAATAATAAAGGAAGCTGCAGCAAATAAGGAACGAACGTTTAAATGCTGGACGATAGGCATCTCCGCTTTATGGTCACACTGCTCCAAGAAGCCGACAAATTCAGGAAGAGTTTCCTGAATACAACCTCTATACCGACGGAATAATCAGCATCTATGACTATGAGAGAGCGATTATGGAAGACCGCAGCTGAAACTAAACCGCAAAATTTTCAAGAGAACCTGGCACCAGGTTATGATTTATTATGGAATATTTGGCAGTCTCTTAACTAAGAATCGGGATGACACGGTGTAAAGCGAATTTAAAGGAAGATGATAAATGTGACTGCGGCGATATTCAAACGTCTGCGCATATGCTACGCTGCCCACCAATGAATGTGATATAGCCGGCAAATGATAAAGTCATTTACGCGGCTATATACTTCCTGAGGAAACAGATTTTTGTTCCACGTCAGTAAGAAGATTCTAATAAATAATTTTCAGCAAAATTGGAAAATAACTTTTACCTATTAGCTCGAAAAGTAGTCCAACCACTTCATTATGTTAATTTCATATATACACATATATGCATGTATAGGCGTAAATACTAATATTCCCAATGATTCATTTAATGGAAACCACATTATTACAGTTATATATATATATATATATATATGTACGCGCGCGCTATATATATATAATATATAATTTCGTAATGAAATCTTGTTAAATCGTGTCAATGTCATCGAGTATGACTAGATTATAATTTTCCATTCTTTAAAAGTTAAATAATAAACGTTCACTTTCTTCCGGGCTCACAAACAAAATTAACTAGGTGTTTACATACACGTACACTTCACGTCCCATTTAACGACGAGAAATTTTTTTATAGAACGTAAAATAAATTCTATATTTCTGTTCCTCGAATATCGAAATATCTATTTTCTTTTAAATAGACTCCGAACGACTATTTTTTTTCCCTACAAGTTATATTAAATACCCAATTCATTTTACAACAGTGAGTAACTAACTGCAAAAAAAAGCATCCCATGTATATCCAAAAAATATTCGCAAAGAAAATAATTCCACACCCTGAAAGAAATTTCTAATTAACACGTGTAGAGGATACAAAATCATCTCTCATAGTGCGTTAATCGTTATTTGTGGTGTACTACCACTAGGCCTACTAATTGTAAGCGGAGTTGTCGCATTCGCAATAAACAATAATAAATATCAGTTTGTTAATGAAAATCTAGATCAATAGTTAAACTATACCAATAATATAAACTGCTTCCTTACCTCCTACAGCATCCCATAGCAAACCATTTAAAAAATTATTACAGCGCTATTTTGCCAATCTAAATCGGAAAAAGATACAGCCGGACGCACACCTTTGAAACGATACCTAACTTTTACCGGATTTTTATACGACCCAACTATTAACAGGACATGGGAAAATTGCCGAGAATTTATGTGGTTGTGGGTTAGGGGAAACGGCAAAACATACTATTTCCGAATGGCAAAACTGCGAAACCATAAGATACTTCAACAAAATAAATATAAAATTCAATGAACATCTTTTTTTCTCTCTCTCTACTTCTACTAATTCATTCTTAGCCAAGTTGGCTATCTATGAAGCATGGTCTTCTTTTGTATGAGAAATACATCTATCGCTGTATTCAGCCCATCTGCTAAACTAGGTCGCGAATCCTAGTTTTTTTCAATCGTCTAGGGAAGGACAGCTATTAATTCATTGCAGTGCTCGCGTATATTCATTGCATGAGTTCGAACCCGCTGCTCTATTGTTTCGTCGACCATGCTGACCCCAACTTCGCGATGGATACCTTCATTGGTAACGTATCACGTGTATATCAGGCTTAAAGTTTTATTTTGAAAGCGTTGTATTATATTTTTATTCATCTTTTTCGCACATCCCCATATTGGCGCAGCATAAATCAATATTGGCTTTCTTATTGCATTATATACTAATACTTTATTGACTAAGAAGAAGTTCGAATGATACCCTATTAGCCAATAGAAAGATCTTAATTTTCTTTAATCTCTAAATATTTCCAAAAATTTAATTCCCACGTACTTCGTCCTAGATTTCGGAATACAAGCGTCGTTAGTTAATGGTCCTTTCACAGATATTAAGTGTCTCTATGCGTGTGCCTTTTGCGCCTGATATCTAGACATTTAAATTATGTAAACAGATAATTAATTTATATTTCTGTGTATAGTTCTCGTATCTTGTAAATGTAAGATCATTATATATACAACCTTATGTCACTTTTTAAATTCGAGGCTAATTGCAGCAATAGTATACAACCCGAGATAATGCGAGTTTATCAATTATGACAAATTGTAAGAGGCGGCCTCTCCTGATTAAGCTTAAACCGACGATGCAGGAGAGGCAACTCCAATATCAATCGGAAATAAATTTTGATAAATAACGTGTTTAATAAAAAAAATAGTGCAAAAAACATCTTACACCATATATGCACATACACACACATATACATATATATATCATTGAAAGAACTTCAGAAGTGCCTTGAATTGACTATGTGCTAAAGAAGTTTATAGGACATCTACTCACATCTGTACACGCATAAGTAAGGATGGAAATAACAACAGATCGTTAATTTATCTGCTGACGTAGTGATTACGTCAAAGGTAAATGATATGTATATACTCGTATATATATATATAATTATTATTATTCTAACTCACTCGTTACCGAGTATGAGTATCTTTTCTAATGTTATCTGTTTCTATTAAATAATTCAACGCCTGAATCTTATGTGTGATATTAATCCAATTTCATAATTAGATTTATAACTGCATTGTGCACATTCATACTGATCTATGTTCCTTCTTCCTCCTTTTGCAGTACACCAGCTAATCTTGCTGTGTCATCGATGAATTTTCTCCATTCAGTTCTATTCAACGCCCATTCCTTCAAAGTCTTATTTTTCTTGGGATTAATACCGTTCTTTTCGGTGGAATTTGATAATACATCTTTAAATCTTAATTTTGGTCTTTCACAATATCGTTCACCAGTGTGTAATATACCATATAATAATCGTTTCGGTATGCGGTTGTTACCCATATATACACTGACAAACATGAAATTTGAAGTACATTATATTTTCAAACTTGTTTGTAAAAACAGAATCGTTTAAAGAGATGACAGTTTATCCCTTTCTCATTTTAAATAAATAATTATAAAATGACATCGTAACTACTTTTATATACTTCATCTCTTCTTCTCCAGCGAGCAATCTTTCGGCGTTAATGTAACTTAAACCATACAAAATTTTAATAATATTATTAAAGTAAATAATTTACGATTTATAAATAGGATACATATACATATAAATAAAAACATAAATTCAATAATAAACAAAATATTCAATTATATATATATTACCGTTCTAAAATTAAAATTAAATTTCAACCTAGGAATACAAGGAAAGAAATTAAAACAAAAATGAACAAGTATGATACAATGAAGTTAAAAAAAGGATCCGAATTTAAGGACAAATTGGAGACTAGAAATCCGGAGAATTGGGAACAATTAAAAGAGGCATTGGTTCAAACCGCTAAGGAAACACTTAGCTTAACAAAAGTAAGAAAACATTCGTGGTGGAACTATGAATGTGAAGAGGCCGTTATAAAAAGACAACATGCATGGAAAAAGCGGAATGCAGATAAAAGCGAAAATAATAAGACATATTTCATAGAAACGAGGAAAGAGGTAGGGAAGATTATCAGAAATGCGAAAAGAAAATATTACAGTGATCGGCTATGTAAAATCGAACAAGATTTCCAGAAGAATAACACAAGAGATTTCTATAAAACATTCAAACAAAGTGTAAATAAATTTTGTATACCCGTGTCTTATGTTCAAAGACAAAAATCAAAAGATGGCATTTAGTAACAAAGAAAATTGTAAAATATTGGCAGAATATTTTGAAACGCTACTGAACTGCGAAAGCCCAACACTGACCTTCAATTTTAAAGAAGGGGATAGGAATCACGGTTCTGTACCTCCAGATAAGGGAGAAATTATTAACATAATTAAATCTTTGAAGAATAATAAGGCTCCAGGGGAGGATACAATAATAGCAGAGTTATGGAAAAATTCGAATAATAAATGCCAAGATAAATTGGTTGAAATAATCAAAAATATTTGGGAGACAGAAATAATTCCCCCGGACTGGACAACAGCATTGATACATCCACTACATAAGAAAGGAATACAGACAGATGTGAATAATTACAGAGGTATATCGCTGTTACCAGTTACCTATAAAATACTCTCTAAGGCAATACAAACTAGAGTAGAAGAGCAGCTAGATACACAAATTGGTGAATATCAGTGTGGATTCAGAAAACATAGATCATGCGTTGAACAGATTTTCAGCCTCAAGTCATTAATGTTGTATTTGAAGAAAAGATCCAAAAAATATGTAATAATGTTTATTGATTTTAAAAAAGCTTATGATTCAGTAGATAGAACAGTATTGTTTAATGTCCTCAAAGAATTTGGTCTAGATGAAAAAACCACAAGTTTAATAAAAAAAACGTTAACAAACACATACGCTAAAGTGAAATCTAGGGGTGAAATATCCAGACAGTTCGAAATAAAAACGGGAGTTAGACAGGGGGATGGACTGTCACCTTTACTCTTTAACTGCATACTTGAAAAAGTTATAAGAGAATGGAGAAAAGCTATGAGTGATGAAAAAATCACTGGGAATATTAGATTAGGATACAAGAAGGACAATTTACTAATAGACCGTTTAGCTTTCGCAGATGATCTGGCAATAATAGCAGAATCTACAGAGACAGCAAAGCGGCAGATAGAATTATTAAAAGAACAAGCGGATAAAGCTGGTCTACAAATTTCCTTCGAAAAAACCAAATTTATAACAAATATTACAGCCGCTCCCGATAAAATAAAAACTAAGTTTGGTCAAGTGTTAAGAGTTAATAAATTCAAATATCTGGGAGAATTCATCGAGCAGAATGCATCAGAAAAAGAAGCAATCAAATACAGGATCGATCGAATGAAAGCAGCGTTTTATTTAACAAAAGAAATATATAATAAGAAATTTTTATCAAGAAATGCTAAACTGCGACATTACACAACGGTGATCAGACCAGAGGCATTATATGCAGCGGAGAGCCTAAAAATGAACCAAAAAAGATTAAATGAACAGCTTGAAATCGCAGAAAGAAAAATTGTAAGAAGAATAATAGGACCAGTGAAACAAGGTCAAAAATATATAAAACGAAGTAATCAAGAAATATATCAACATGTGGAAAAAATTACTACAGCGATCCGGAAAAGAAGAATACGATTTTATGGACATATGCAACGGATGGAGGACAGTAGGCTCACCGGAAGATTATTTAAGTACATGCGAAAACTAAAAATGAACGATACATGGTATACAGAGACTAAAAATGACATGGCGGAACTGAATATTATGTCTGAAGATGTAGAACAGCGAGTTATATTAAAGAAGAAACTATTTAATTGTAAAGAATTCGCGGAAAAGCAAGGAAGAAGAACTGGCACTTCGTGGACCGAAGAACGAAAAAAAAGACAGTGAAAGGATGAAAGCAGTATGGAAAAAAAGGAAGAAAAGTTGATAACGTAGTCCATTAGTGGCTCATTCGAAATAATAATAATATATATATATATATATATATATATATATATGTGTGTGTGTGTGTGTGTGTGTGTGTGAGATTATATATGCCATATGTATGCGTACATACAAATATATGCAAACATATGTAATTAAATATATTATTTGTTAACCTACGTAATTATTTATATGTATATGTATTTATAAATAAATATATTTATTGTTAACGTACGTAATTATTTATATGTGTTGATAAATAAAGCAAATTATTTAATATAATATATATATATATATAATTGTGTGTGTGTGTGTGTGTGTGTGTGTGTGTGTGTGTGTGTGTAGATGGTTTTATATACAATCCCCGGTCGTAGCCCGTAAAAACGGGCAAAGAAGAGAATATAGTGACTTCTGAAAATCTCGGATTAGATACTTATTTGTCCGAATTGCCAAACGTGCTCCAATAAATGCGACTTTAAATCTCCATCAATCTGGACAAGGCACGAAATCTTTTTCTCATTACGGATGCCGGGGAACATTAATTTCGAAATGTTCCATCATAAAACTATTCTACTATTTTGAATAATGTTATTCGATCGAAATTTCTTAAGTAGTCAGTCGATTAAATCCTATATGTACAGTTTTTTTTTTCATTGTATTATTGAAAGATACAAGAGCAGACCGATAGTAGACAATAAAAAGAACTGTGGAGGGAACCCGTCGCACTAGAAAATACCATGGTAACAAACTAGTCTTAAAAATTCCAAAATTATAATGGTGTTAATAATTATATATATATATATATATATATATGTATTTATGTATAGTCTGGGACTGTTAATAATATCAAATCTATAAATTTAGAAAATGAAAACAAACTATTATTTCAAGGTTAACTTTTTCAGTCGCAGTGACTACATAAAATCTTAATACTGAAAAGCATTTGGTTTACGTAGAATGTTTCACAATTTTAAAAATATTTATTCTATGAAATACATTCATCATCATCATGTTGCATCTCCTTCAAAGGGGTTGCGCATCAAGGACGTTGGTTTTTTCATATTTTAATCTTGCTGCAGCTACTACTTCCCTGACGCTGTTGAATCCAATGTTTGATGTTACATATTCTAATCTTTTCCTTCCTCTTGATCTTTGTCCAAGTATTTTTCCTTGTACTGCCAACATAAACAGCCCCTCTTCTCGAAGTTTATGACCTATATATTTCAATTTTCTTTTCGTGATATCTTGTACTAATGAAATACATTAAGAATTTTCTAAATTCACGTAAAAAGCAATTTTATACGTAAAATATTACTTTATATATACATATATATATTATCCTTCGAGGTCAATTATTTCATATACCGAAATGTATAATTTTTAACTGAAAGAGTTAAATTGTTTGTTTTTTAATAAATAAATAAGTTAATTAATTAATTAATTAAGAAATGAACAGTTTAAAAAGCATTCATAGTAAAAATTAATAAATAGAAAAATTTCCACTTTAAATTTTCATTCGAACAAAAACAAACATCAAGATTTAGATTTTACTTTTAAACCTACGAATTATTATCAACGTTTAATAAAACGGCTATGATCCGCGATGATATATCGATTCATAAAAACCTAAAAAAAAAGTATGCAAATCTGTATCCGCGATCGGGAAATTAAATCCTAATTACGGATAACATTGGAATTATGCCGACGGAAGTGAAAATAATAAAAATATTACCAGTTTTATACAATAACGACACAACCGATACCACTATGAGTCGATCTTGAACAGACTCGAAACGAACCGGAGAAACGAATAAACAAATAAAATGAAATAAAAAAATTTATAAAACAAATATTGAGAAAATAATTAAAGTACTACTAATAACAGTAATAGCATAACACTCAAATGATATCGTGCACATTTCATCTTTGATTGTGTATATGAAATTCAAATAAAGCGAATAAAACCGTCTATAATTATAACTTTAAAAAATCCAAATATTCATCCGACATTACTTATTCGAAATCCACATAACCTTTATATAAAGCAACATGTGCATGACTTTCCTGAATGAACAATTTGAAATTATTTATAAAAAATAAAAATAAAAAAAATAAATAAAAAGGAAAAAGACGTTTAATAAAATATGTACCATCGTTGAATATAGTTTTAGACGAGAAAAAATTGTTTGCCATATTCATTTCTATTTTCAATTCTTGTGTCCGCATTTTACAAATTAAAAAAAAAAAAAAAAAACAATTATCGCAACTATACAATTTGAATACATCGTTGAAAAATTGTATCGATTAGCTTTTATTTAAAGATATTTTTCGAGAGGACTTTTCGAAATTATTGGCGAGTATTAATTTTCAAAATTATCTAGAATGATTAAATTTTTAAATAAAAATTATTAAAAAAATATAGATTTCGAAGTTTTTAGATCGCCATACAGAAGTGTCATAATAACGACTTATAATAGAAAAAAACAACTTTAATCAAATACTGTCGTAAAATAACTGAAATTAACAGAACAAAATAAAAACAATGTTAATCACTATAAAAGTTATTTTATTTTCGTAAAGCTTTTCGATTTTTACACCATAATAATAATAATAATTAATTATTATTATTATCTTCAACATATTTTTGTTTTACAGTTTTAAAACCTGCGTGGATGTAGAGGGCATTTAGCTCTGGGGAGTTTACCGAGCAACACAGATATCATTCCAAAATTAAGCTCTAAGACAAATAACGTCATCACTTGATATTTCAGAAATGTTTCGATACACCTTACATGTAAGTTCCGTTCTTGAAGAGGTGGAGAATCAACGCTATTTAATAAGTTTGGAAAAGCATCAAAATTCTTTCACCGCAAATCTGTTCGATAATTCGGAGGAATTGCGTAGATTAGATTTTATCAAACTAAATGATCTTTTAACTGTTTAGAGAAAAATTACTATCAAATATCAACCGCTCGATGAGCACCAGGTTGGCTAGTTGCAGTGTAAAATGTATTTAACAAAATATATATTATATTATATATATATATATATATATATATATATATATATATATATATATATATATATATATATATATATATATATATATATATATATATATATATATATGTGTGTGTGTTCAAAATTTAGACTCAATACCGTTAAAAAGTGACGACTTTTACGGATTTCCTGTTTGTGTGTTTTTTATTTATTCTCTTGCTGGTAGAATACACGGAAACAAATTTAAACCCATTACGTACAGACACATACAAACATTACGAAATGTCGTTTATAATGCGTACGAGTTTGTAGATCCTGTTCGCATTTAGTGAAATCCGACAATCGTCACTACGGGCAGGTAAATGACTCATTCGAATACCGGCGACATAGTGCACATGCACATCTTATATCATATCGTACACATATCTCAAATCGGGAACGGCTGGAATAACATTGATCGCAACCGTACTACGAATTCAAATTCCATGACCCGATATAACCTAATAATTTCCTGACAATTTATAAAAAATAAAAAGAACAACCAAACTCATGTAACACCCCTGAATAACTACGAAAAATAATAATAATCCGGATCTAACTTCAATAATGACTCATCGAATTTATCGATAATTTTTAAAATCCAATAAAGAAATCGACTATATTATATATATATATCATCATCATATTCGTTGGCTCGGTCCGAGCATCGTGAAATTATGAGTTCCAATTCCTTTCAAACTTGTTCGCCATATGTCCCTATTTTCCGCGAGTCTTATAACTTGCTGGAGCGATGAGGCCGCAGTTAATTGTTTAATCCTATCTGTGTACGTGGTTTCTGTCCTTCCGCGTATCCTTTTGCCTGCTACCATCCTTTCAAGAATTAATTTTTCTATTCCATTCCGACGTACCACATGTCCGAAATTCCTCATTATGCGCTGTATTACTATGTCTCGTAAACGTAGATCCGATCCTATATCGTTCAAAACAGAGAGGTTGGTTCGCTTTTCTGTCCACGAGATTCGCAACATTCGTCGCCAGCAGAACATCTCAAAAGCATCAATGCGCCGAATATCAGCTGCTTTTAGTGTCCAGCATTCCGCAGCATATAGAAAAACAGAGAAGACTAGAGTATTCATTATGCGAATACTCATTGAGATGTCGTGACTTTTCCATATTTTTTGTAGTTGTCCCAATGCCAATTTAGCTGTTGATATTCGATTTTTAATTTCATCGGTAGATGCACCATGTTTAGTGATTAGTGATCCCAAATATACAAATTATATATATATATATATATATATATAATTCAAAATTAACAACTCCGTGTTTATAGTTAAAAATTAATTTTGCGTTATAGAACTATCGAAGATGGGACACACCGAATTTCGATCCTCCTCGATTAAATCCGTTTAATGAGCAACAAGAATAAAACGTTATTGAATATTAAAATTCTTAAATTATTACAATATTTTTAATGCTAAGTACTTTATATATAATCATAGAAATAATTTTATACAAGACGCCGCTTGATCATAAAAAAACAAAAACAAAGCTGATAATCTAAATATTATTATATTATTAATTTATGTAGGCAAAATAAAAAAAAATTAATGTTGAAGAAAATATACATATAATGTTTTACAGATTATCAAAATGTTTTTGATAATATTCAATGACATAAACTTTGGACAGTACTAATTGAAATGAGCGTCACAAAACGTATTGTGCATCTCATAACGAAGCTATAGGAAAACAATCGTAATATTATACGTATTGATACTACCAAGTCAAATGAATTTTATATTCATAAAGGCGAGTCAGATAGGGGTGTATGTTGTCGACTAGAGTACACATAATATGTATAATGAGACTATAGAGCAATGGAATGGCGGAATAATGATAGTAGGAGGGGCTAAAAAATAACGATAATCGATCGGACAAATATAATACCAACTCGTGAAATGGTACTACCCACCGACTATGAAACTGTGGATAGTTTCATATACTTAGGAATAAAGGAAACTCCGAAGATGAAATAAGACGAAGAATCGAAATTACCCGAAGCGTCGTGATAAAAATAACGAGATTTGAAAAGACAACCTCGTTGGAAAAAATTTTAATATTAAGTTCGAGCGACCGCTTGTGTTTTCTATACGAAGCGGAGACGTAGACGATAAAAATATGGACAAAAAAAAACAGATTGTCAGTTTTACAATGTGGCGTTGGAGACGACTTCTTAGAATATAAATGAATCGGTGTTACAAGACATCGGCGTCACGCAAAGATTGTCGACGATTGTCACAATGAGTGCTGAAATTCAACCGACACACAATGAGAAAACGAGAAGGAGTGGAACACACAATGGCCATGGGTAAAATTAATGTAAAAAGATCACCCTACCTACACCTATGAGATTGACAGATATTATACCGCATACAGCGGGGTTGCCATTTTCGGAATGTGTGCAAAATTACAAAATCACTGGTTGATTAAATGTTAATCACGATACGTTATCTAGGGTGACGACTATAAATTTTATATATATATATATATATATATATATATATATATATATATATATATATATATATATTAAGTTTAGATTGTGGAATGTAGTGATTTTATATGATTTTAAAATTTTTTGTACATTCTGTAACTATGCAAAGGTTGTACAAACATATAAATTAGGATTTTTTAAAAATAACAGAAAATATTGAGAGCTTTCATGATTTTTAAATTTTGTACATTCGGTAACTATGTAAAGGTTGTACAAACATATAAATTAGGATTTTTTAAAAATAACAGAAAATATTGAGAGCTTTCATGATTTTAAAATTTTTTGTACATTCTGTAACTATGCAAAGGTTGTACAAACATATAAATTAGGATTTTTTAAAAATAACAGAAAATATTGAGAGCTTTCCGGGCAGAAAAAGTATCTTGTATTCGTATTTTTCGATATATACAGCATGGCGATACAGAGTAATTCAATTACTGCTGAAGATGGGCTCGAGTTCAATTTACTAGCAACTTCATTTCAAATCGTACGATCAAAGTCCGAGTAGGAAATAAACATTCCCAGGACTTCATCATAGAAAATCGGGTGCTGCAAAGCAACGTATTAAGTGTTTACTGTTTTTTGATCTTAATAAATATATATTCCATACACTATTTGGTGACGATGTCAACATAGTCTTACAAACCGACGTTCTTTACGCTCTACATCCGTCGCAAAAGTGATTAAATAATTTACCGGAGTGGAGCAGAACTACTGGCTTAGAGTTCTCTCCGCACAAAACCAAGTACATTTTTGAGCATACGCTAAAGACGATCAAACAGAAGATGGACCGACGACATTATTAAAATAGTAGAAAATTAGTGTTGCTTTTTTAATACACGAAAGTTTTATATGTGAAATAAATCCTAGTTTAGCTCCGCACGACTAACCTGCAAATTGAATACGTTGCTGATGCTTGAACTGATCTTAAACGCATTTTAATTGTATTCTTAAGACTTTCAACAATTTTATCCAGCTTATGTGAACACAATTCTCTGTATCGATTTCTTTCGGCAGCTATTATTTGTTTCCCATTTTGGAATCTTTAAAAAAAATTAATTCTAAATTTTTCTTTTGTTTATATTATACATATAGAAAGAAAAACTGAAAAAAAAAACATATTAAAAAATTAAAAATTAGCGTACCTAGTACATATAATAAGAAGTAATAAATACGACCTGCTACAAATTATCCTCCGAGGAAATATTGAAGGGGTTTAACGGAGCCGAGGAAGAAGAAGAACACATTAGATGAAAAATGTACAAGATTATTTGAACATCCGGGAAGGCTTCAGAAATCATAAGGATAGCCAACAATCGAGATCAGTTTCGTCATATGACCGCCAACCTCCTTCCAGGAGATTGAAGAAGAAGGATAAAATTAAAAAATAAAAACGATTTTATTAAACAGATTAATAATATTTGACGATGAATTAGTTTTACAACACCTTATTACGAATATACTTAGTTTTTAGTATTCAGTGTGAAAAATTGTAGGTAATAATATATACTACCTGTTGACAAGCATCTGAATCTTGAACTAGATCTGCTTAATGTTAGTTGTTATTAGTTAAGTATATATTTTTCATATATTACTTTTCTTGTTGTTATTATATATAATTTATTTTTTATTATTTCAATTTGAAAAAGACATAGCCGACGAAAAGTTTCCTTAGTAATGTTATAATTAGTGATTTTTACTAATAACTTCATTGTTTCGGTCTTATTAAAAAAATCTCTATTACATATTTTTATATATATATATATATATATATATATATATATATATATATATATATATAATATATATACATAAAATATATACGCACAATATATTACTCATATTTCTTAATAAATTTTTTCAAAGTTTATTAATTATATAAAATCGTAAATTTTCAATGATAACACGAGTACGATAAGAATGTTTATCATCGCGTCGAATAAATGGTAAGACGCTAAATTTTTATTGAACCTAAAAAGTTCGATGATAATTTACAAAAAAAAAATAAGAATTCAGGAGAATATGGAAACCCCCGACCGTATCTAATAATAATAAACTACCAGGAAGAACGCAATTTTCGAAAATACAACTAATAACGCGGGAATCGCAGTTAGACGCTCCTCTCGAAGAAAAAAAATCAAAAAATAACGGACGGGAAATTTAGTCCGCGAAGTCCACTGCTATGTGTGCACGTGAAATTTTAATGTTAACAATTTTTTTTATATTCCGAGCAAATGTCTCTAATTTTAAAAGTATTTATATAAATACGTCGAAAATTATCTACATTTCAAGTACGAAACTGTATTGTATTTTTTTTTCTTAAACGGGGGTTCCTGTGGAGACTGTCTACATCTTAATCAAACATGCTGACTTCTCTAGAAATGTCGCTATAGGGGGAATAATTGTAGATTATCCAGATGTAGAAGGGAGGATACATTATACGGAGGTATAATACTCGAAGAACGCAGCGAGACAAGGTAAAGTTCCGAACGTAACGCAGTCACAGCAGGCCATTCAAAAAAGACATGATGGGGATTACAAACTGACTGTTCAGAATGGAGGGGACAGAATGGACTTTCTCTAAGCTGCATACGAAGAAGACGGGCAGGCAACAAATTATGTCCAAATCGTAATCTACTGATGAGTACAATTCCCTTACGACTAATCTTCTTAAAGAGATAGAACCACGGGAGTTTGGGGAGAGACGGCTGGAGCTGATAGTAATAAGTGATGCTCTCAGTGTGCATAAACGCCTGCAATAAAATGTATAATTTTGCGTTAAAATTGTATAATGTACCACCAAAAAGGGTTAACAAGAAAAAGGCGATCAGAAACAATTCGTGGACGAATGAAAAATGTAAACCGAAAAACTATAAAATATTGCGTTAACCCCTTTTTACGCAAAATTATGCATTTTGGTACCATCCTAATAAAAGTAGCATCTAGAGACATTCGAGAGATTGCTACTCACGAACGCCATATACATCGGCATCTGGCTGATCTAAAAAATTCCTTAATTCCTGTATTCGATGTATTCCATTCTTTTTCTTCCTCAAAGTGGCTTTCCCGGAATTTGACCATATACTGTTCGGTTCAAAAGCTCGTCTTTTCGAACATTACGAAACGACATGCATATAATTTTTCTACGTTTTATATCGATTACAATCCGTTGACTTTGCACCTACTTTCTCGGTTGGTCACCTTACTCAGTCCACCGAATTCTCAGCACGCATCTATACGAATTGGTTAAAGAAACTACAATATTTCGCGTGTAATATTGCTTTTTCGAAAATTTTGCAGATGATTTTTTAACGCGTTGTACAAAATATGCTTCTTATACAAAAATAGACACTTTCTTTAATATTAAAAGTTACGTACGGGCATAGAGGACACGTGAATGAAAAAAAAAAAATTAAACATCTTAACATTCTAAATAGAAAATCATTTTCGAAGTAACGGTTAACAGCTTCACATCCGAATGTTACGGTTAAAAAGGCCGATATTGGGAGTAAATATTATTCGATCGAAAAAGACATATAAAGAAGACGAGAGAGACGTTTTTATAATTCTCCGATAATGCTTCAATTCCAATTAGCCTATCGTTATTAAAAATTCATAAAATAAAAATACATTTTTTCATACAATGACGGTGATTCACATCTGGACGAATAATATAATCCATTGCGTTCTCTCGTTGAAATTACTATCATCATTATCGTCTTGTTATTGTCATATTTATGGATCGTTTAAATATATATATATATAATACGCGGCACGCATGCAGTCAATGTACATATAATTACTTTATATCATTTATATAACAATATCACTTAACTAACTGTTGCGTTTTTAAAATTCATTCGCGTATATGTAAATGTATATATGTGTGTATATATATGTGTATATATAAACACGCTACATAACTTAATTATTTAATATAATAGTAACCAATTTATGAAGAAATGATATATATATATATAATATATTATGTATTATACTTTATATATTATATATTGTACATTATATATGATATATGATACATTATATATATATATATATTTATTTATTTATATTGCAAATATTCAGATTAAAAATCTAACATAATTTGTATAAAATTATTCAGTAAGAGAATGCAAAACATTAAAAAAAAAAATCAATTCGAATTGCAAATTGTCACATTTCCGATCTTGCTTATTTATATTGTCAATTAAATATAAAACGTGAAATATGTGATATATATATATATATATATATATATATATATATTTGTACATGACAAAGAATAATCTCATCGGACAGATGCAGTCACTGCTGCAGTTGAGATGACATTTTCAAAATGTGTTCATAATGGCGAAGATCGTCAAGGATGGAAGCAGAAAATAAGGAACCTTGATCACGATACTCCCACATGGAGTTACGACGAAAAGAATAATATATATATATGTGTGTGTGTGTGTGTATAAAATACATATAAATTCAAAATTAACAAGTGTTAAAAAATAGAAAATGATAATAATTTAAAACAAATCGTATGTAATAAATGAACCGTTAGTGATTTTTACCGATTCAAGATATTCATGACGTATTATATATATAAGCAACAAAGGTTTAAAATTATTTTTGATATATGTAGGTCACGCGTGTTAATTTTAATTTACCGCGACAAAGTTTTTTGTTTTGATGGGTGCGTACATAAAATTAAAACGAAGTAACATTTTTTTATACTCAATACCAGACAACTTGATTCAACATATTGACCGTGTAATGTTTGCGTGGCCTGAAAACAAACGGTTTGCTAATTAAACGAATTTTCCCGCTATTTTTAAACATTCTTAATTTTTTCCTCTCCTCCCTCGTGAATTACTAAACTATACGTGAATTAATATAGGAAAACGAACAAAAAGAAGGCCAAAAAATAAAATAAAAGTCTACTATGATTCACGTGTTTCGAATCGACTCATATTTTGTTTCCCAATCCAAAAAAATAAATGGTTTTATTGTTTTCACTTCAAACTGTTAATAATTACTTTGTACATCACCGGCTGTTAGATGTTATTCATAGAGATGAGTAAACACTTCTATTCGCTATTTCGACCATGTAGGCTTCAAAATCAAACTTTGACTTCTGCATAACTCACAATACAATATATATAATAGAATATATATATATATATTACAATATTAATTAAGTACATTCATAATAAACGAACGCATTTTTCGTGTTTCGTGATTGTAATATTTATCGAAATAAACCCTCAGCGATTGATAGAATTTTAGCTTCGCAACAACCCCTTAATTGTCTTTAACTAGGTAAATACACAAAAAAATATTTCATTAAAGGACCGTTTTTAATAAGTGCCCATTAAAATAAGAAATAAATTTACGAAGTCTGCAATGAACAATAAAATAATAATCAAATCAAATTAAATTTATTTCTATTTCAATAAAATACACTAGATCAGTAATAGTAATAGTATCCGCTATTAACACGTACGTATACATTTCAAATTATTTATAAAACGATAAAGCGAATAAATCTATTGAGTGTCTTCCATAGTTTCCTAGATAAATTCATTCCTTTAATTTCATTCCTCGGGTCGACAACTAAATGGGAATTTGTTGCATGTTCTAAATTCCTTTCGCATGTTATTTTCCATTTATTAAACTCTTTAATATCTTCTGCTAATAATTACTCAATTGTCCAAGGGGATTTTCTGGATTTGAGTATCGATACTGGTTTATTTCTATCTCTGAATAATGCTGTCTCCCGTCTAATAATATTAATAATAATCAATAAAGAAAGATTAGTAGAAGGATAATTAAAAATTTGGCACACAATATGAAGAATATTTTTTTATTTGTTGCGTTTTAAATATATATATATATATATATATATATATATATATATATATATATATATATATATATATATATATGGACTAACTGAATTTAAACGATTTAGATGGCCGCCGCACGATAATGAAGATTTACTTCCTTGGGGTCACTACATGATGTAAAGAAATGGTAGGTAGTTGAAAATATGAATAAATTAATAGAAGTGCGTATATACGTATATACATTATAAATGCAACAACTGTTTACTTAATGCGTTGGTTTACAGTTCGTCATGCCCAGTTCAAGGACTGTCACATGTAATTCACGGTCTCCAGACGGGCTAGAAATAAAATTTAACTTATTTCGTTATTAAATCCGTCACCGTTTTTGAAGAATACCTTGATTAATTAATAGTTCGAAAAATTTTTCCCGATTTTCGAGAAATATTTTTGTTGTAAAAGAAACGACTACGTATTAATAAATAAATGAATAAATGAATAAATTAATTAAATAATTAAAGCATCTAATAAGTTTTTGGACTGTTACGCGGCAGTCGTCCGATAAAAATATATGTTAAAAAAAGAGTAAAATATACATTTTTTTTTATTAGTGTGGATTCTATGATTCTACTAACAGACGATACTACTAGAATTTTTATTATTTTTTATAAAGCAACCCGGCAATGATGATCGTCAACGATAAAGTATTTTATAAAGGGTTTTTATTGATATGTAGGCCGGTTCTAATGCATCGAATTTGATATATATATAAACATATCTTGAAATATTAGTACATATATTTATGGAAATGAAATTTATTTCTGATTTAAATTCGGTCATATTCTATTTATCACGCGGTTTAACGCAAATTAAAAGTGGAATGGTATGAAACTTACGCTAAACGATAAATATGAGATAGAAAGAACGCACGAAGTGAAATATTTAGGCATTCAATTTGACTGTAAGTTAACGTGGAATAAATATCTTCTGTACCTAGCTAAAAAACTAAGGAAATTGAATTACCTTTTCTCGTGCCTAAAGCAATATTTTTCTGTTGCAGCCTGCTCTCAGTTATGGAATAATTCATTGGGGAGGGGCGGCTAAACAACATATTAAGCCAATTCCAAAGCTGCAAAATAGATTGGTAAAATTTGTTTTAACCAAAAAAAAATCCTTCTTCTCATGACATAATCCTAAATATTCAAGAGATATACCAGTTACAATTACTTGACTATGTTTTCAAGTATAATCCTTAGAACTTTACGAGATCAAATCGAGAGGGGCTGGTACAAATACCGAAGTTCAATAAGTATCACTCCAGAATTCAAGCTATATATAAAGGTGCTGTAATTTATAACACGTTGCCCATGTACGTAAAAACCGACTTGAAAAATTTTAAGAAACGCCGCAAGCATTTAGTGAGGTACATAAAAAATAAAAAGTAAAATAGAAATTCGTTGGTTTTTAGCGTTAGGGTTTTTCTATACAAATTTATGTGTATGCATATGTTGAGTACTACGGTGTGTGTGTGTGTGTGTGTATGCATTTGAAAATGCCCGGGTTAGAGCTTAATATTATACGCACGTACACCTGTATCCTAAATTACATTAGATTACACTTATGCAACATTTATAACATATTTATTATTTTTGTTTTATATCAACAATCGCGTAATTATTTTATAAGTTTGTTTAATTTATTTTTCGTAATAAATACCGTATATTTAAGAAAATAATTCAATTGTTTATGCTGTTACTCGCGCGTTATCGCGCATTTGCGGCATGTTATTGTAAACTGTTATATATGTAAGGAAGTAAAAATAAAGCTTGATTTGATTTGAAAAACGTTTACTAAAGTCAATATATATATATATAATATATCGAATACAGGACTTATATTCTTTATCGGACATAATTTTTAAATAGAAAAAATATACTATCCACCTTTACTTATAACGTAAAATCCGAACAACTCGAGAGTTAGTTTAGCTAAAGTCGCTTAAGCGATCCCCGCACTAATCTCAAAATTAAGAAATCGATGGTTTGCCATTATCTTCTCCGACTTGCTTATTATTCCAACCGGACGAATAAATGATTTGACAAGAAATCTTTTAACCTTAAACGTGTCTCCGTTGGAATTGGAACTAAAATCGTACGAATTAGAGGCCCGTATCATCTTTATATAATTTCCATTTAGAATTTATTATTAACACCGAACGCGTTATTATTTAACGAAACGTTTTAAATCTACGTGGAATCAATTATCGTTGAATTTTTACTTGTTAACGGTAACTTCGAAAATAATATTTACATATTCGCTTTTTCGAACGAGTTTTACAAAGTGCTCTCGTTAGATATTGATTTGAACTTCGAGAAAATTCATCAAACCCAATATAAGAAAGAGAGAGATAGAAACAGGAGCTGTAATTTATTTCCGGTTTCGTAACGTAAGAGGTGTGATCGTTTAGCAGTAAGAACAAGGTATTCAACTTTCTCACTATAACCAATCGTGAATAAGAGTAAATTTCAAATTATACATGTTTCTTTTTCTTGTAATTTATTCTACATAGACTAATAAATAATTTACATATAATATATAAAAAATATTAATACCGAAAGTTACCCGATGGAATTTTGGTTTTTACATATTAACTGAAAGTAAGAAATTATATAAAACTATGTATCTAAATTAATTTAATATATTAGTTACTTTTTTTTCTAATGGGATGCCTTTTTACATTTTAATCAAAGATGCAGACTTCTGTAGAAATATCGCTAGATGGGGGAACAACTGTAGATTATCCAGATGGAGAAGGGACGACACATTATATGGAGAACGTAGCGTAACAAGGTAAAGCCAGAACGCAACGGTGTTACTGCAGAGCATTAAAAAAAACATAATCGGGATTGTCCAGAATGGAGAGGACAAAAGGGACTTTCTCTAAGCTGCATACGTAAAAGATGGTCAGGTAATAGTCGTAATCTACTGATGAGTACAATTCCCTTGCGATTGATCTTAAAGAAATAGAAGCACGAAAGTTTGGGGAGAGATGGTTATACATTAGTTCAAGCGGTTTTATTCTCTTGAGCCTACGTTTGAAATCCGTCGTATTTAGGAGCTGACGCGCTTCAGGATTTACACGATTTTTAAGTATTATTCGGCGACATTTTTCAAAGTTTTTAATTACTTCATCGAGGTGCTAGAACTGTAGATCTTTATAGATGTGTACATTTTTCACATAATAGGGTGCGTGCACGATATTTCGTAAAACTTGATTTTCCGAACGTTGTATAATATTTCTATCGCTTTGTTTAGCGTATCCCCATAATTGTATACCGCAGGTCTCCTGACAGGTTTAAAAATTTAATTTATATATTAAAATTTTATTGTAAATTTGGTAACGTTAAATGGCTACCGTTCAGCCGATATAATTTTTCATATCTTTATAATGCGCTTATTAGTGAAGTTTATATGCACTGATTTAGTATCGTTTAATTTAATATTCCATTTTTTAGCCAAATTATAAATGTTACCCACACCGCAGTTTGCAACTTCCTTGTTGACAATACACTATCCTCTGGCAATGCCAGTATTGCTGTATGCGAATGTTGTTACAGTATTTCTAATTGAAACAAGTCCCATGTGTAAAGTACGTAGAGTATCAGTCTCAGAACACTCCCTTGAGGGACTCCAACTCGGATCAGTTTCAAATCTGAGTAAACATTATTTTCCTTTATTCTAAAATATCTTCCTGAAATATAAGTATTCTATGTTAATAAAACGAATTTCGTGCTCGATCAATAAATCCCGCAGAAAGTTTCTTTTCACTATTTCATGTCTATACCATACCTGTCCACTTCTGCTGCTAATGTCATATCCGGTATCATGCCATTGGATCAATTTGCCATTGGATTTCTGAATTTAGAATTGTTATTGCTAGTATCAAGAATTTCCAGTTCTTTAATACCGTGGAATCGTTTCCCAGTGTTCCAACTTTAAAAAAATATATACCTATTCTTTACTTGTTGATGCTTGAGCTAGGTGGGACAGTTGTCTGACTGGAAAGAAGTTTCGCAAAAGTCTACGAACGTTTTAAACTTAAACATATAAATATTAATTTCTATAATACTCAGATGCTCTGTTGCCATGATAAGTTTAATTTCTATCTTCCTTCCTGGTCCAGGGTGTGCCTTTTACATATCCAATGAGGACTCCTCTGGTATTGTTGATGATATTGAGCATTTAATGTTTAATTTGTGCCATGAATTTGAAACTCGTGAATTTTTTAAGTAAAATCATGCCAGTCTCTTGTCTTTTATGTAGTTGTTAATGTTAACAGTAAATTTTTAATATATATTGTTTTTCTTTTTTTTTTTTTTATGTTCCATAATTTATTTTTCATTAACTCAACCATGAAATCTCATCTTTTACACATAGTCAATACTTCTTCCACTTGTATCATTATTATTACAACTTTATTACAACTTTATTACAGTTGTTTATAATTATTCTTTTTCTAATATAGATACATTTTCTATCTACATCTGATCATTTTAAGAGTATCATCCGATTTTGCATTATCATTTTTAAGAATATATATATATATATATATATATATATATATATATATATATATATATATATATATATATATATATATATGTTTAATTTACACTGCCATCTTTGCCATATTTGCACCACTCTTTGGTCTCTCTTGTTTTATGTTTTCTGTTTTATGATAATTCTAATTTTGGTATAGTAATTTTTTTTTGCTCCACGTTTAGTGTATAGACGAGAGATTCGTTTTTTTGTCAAGTTTCTGTTATCAATGGCATCCTATAGCGAGAAGGAGCGTGCGTTTTGGGTGGAACGTTATTTTCGGCGTCAATCAATCACGACGGTGCAAAGAGAGTTTTGAAAAGAAATCACAGTTACTCGGTGTAAACGTGTACCATCTCGCAATTAAAAAGGTGAGTTGAAAACTTTCGAGAGACAGCTTCTGCAGCGGATAAAAAACGTCCTGCATAAAAAATAAACGGTTCGTACCCCCACAAACATAGATCGGGGAGCGATCATTCCAAGAGAATATGTTCGGGCGTATATAGCTGGAAGACTTGAAATTTCATTCTTATAAACTGATAATAACTCAGGAATTAAAAAGTTTTTGCTGAAAAAAATCGAATACGAAGAGATCGATTTAAACAGTTTTTTAATGAGCGATGAAGTTCCTTTTTCAGCTATCCGGATTTATGAACAAACAGAACTGCCGCTAATGATCGGAATCTAACCCAAATTCATTTCAACAGAAACCGTCACACAGCGAATGAGTAACCGTCTTTGCGAGACTGTGGAAATGGGGAACAGTAGGGCCTTGTTTTTAATTGTAAGCTAATCCCTCGTTCCCATATTTTTAAATAAAATTTCATTCGAAAATGTTGGTCGAGTAGTTTTTGAGTTATTCAAAAAATAAATCCGTCCGTCTTCTCTGGATCACCTTATATATATATGCATGCGTGTATAATATAAAACAAAAGGTTAGAACTAACAAAAATTTCTAAATGGTTCAAATAAAATTAAGATAAAGTTGTAGTATCCTCCCCCACTCTCCAGAACTAGTTAGTTCTCGATACAAAAATTTCATGTTCCAAATGTAATATTAAGTCTGTAATTGGAAAGTTATATTTCCGAATCAACGATAATATAAAACATCAATTATTCTAAGTTGCATTTTAATCTACATTTCTTACATTCATAATAATCGTAATGATAACATTATTATTATTATCACAAATGATCTAATTTAATATGTTTATTGTCATATCTACCTTCCGTTAGGAGCGTAGCATGTTGAACCGATGTGACTCCAGTTATTTACTGTCAGTAGAGTTCAAAAATGAATTTTTCCATTCAAAGTATTTTGCCACGCGCTGTATTACTATATCACGTAAGCGTATAATTCAATACGATATCGTTCGGTATAGAGCTGTCGATTCGTTTTCCTGTCTGTTTACCTAATGATCGCAGATATATCAAAATTATCAATCACTTGTATAATGTCTACCGTACTCACACATTATACGTCGACCGCAGATATTTCTGTCGATAATCATTATCTTCGTATTAATCCAGCTTTCTTACTTCTGTATTTAAAAGGGTGAATAGTTTTGTTTTTTTATGAGGCGACCAACAAACCTCGGATTATTAATAATTTTTCCGCCTACTTTTATATCATCTTCAAATTTATCGAATTTCCTTCAATACCCATCCACTGTATACATAAAACAATTTGCGACTTAGAATGCATCCTTGCGGAACCCCTTTTTTAGTTTTAAATTGTCGTCATACACGGATTTAATAATCTGGTCCAATATCCGCCATAATGTCCTTCACTGTACATAATCAAAGACTTTTAAACAATCCGTAAAAAGGTGATCTAGGTTGATATTATTATATATACGATAAGACAGCAGACTAAACTGTCGAATGCAGTAGAACGTGCAGCGCAGAGGAAATGTAACTGGGCAGGCCGTGTCGCAAGAAGAAATTATGAATAACAGAATGGCTACCAAGGGAAGGATATAGAAGTCATGGTCGGCCGAATACAAAATGGCAGAATAATATAAAAGGTCAGCCGGTGTAAGATGGATGGAAGATGCCGTTGATCGCTATAGATAGATGAAAAAGGGGAACGCTTACATCAAGCAATTTATCCGTCATTCCCTGTTATGCGCCACTGCAGGTGCAGCTTAAAAGTTTGCTGCCGATACAATAACGGTTAAAGATTTTTGGAAAAATTATAACATTAAGTACGCAATGTTTACCGTTGCCGGTGTACGATGTTAAACCTAGAAAATGGGTGAAATAAACTGCAGCCTGAACATGCACTACCCACTAACGAAACGACGAGAAAGGTTAGTGTCGTCGAAATTGTGAAACAATGACGATCTGTTTAACAATAACGCATTAACAACTGAAAAAGTAACAGATTGATTACAGTATGACAAACAAGATGAAGGTTTTGAAATTTCGACTGATGAATATGTTCTATCGTTCAGCAGTTCGATAATGGCGAAATTGACGACGATGAAGAATCAAAATGCAACTAAAACTCAGCAATCAGCCATTCGGAAGCTGATGTTAACTGCATCGATTGGTTTGAAAGACAATAGGAGGCAAACTTTACACACGTCCCACTTCTCAAAAAAAAAAAATGCAGAACATTGCCGTAAAGAAAGCTCGAGCTGCGAAGACAAAAATTACTGATTTTTCTAAGATGTAAACAATTTGACGTTGAAACAGGTTTTCTCGGTAATTTTTCTATATCGCATTATCTTATATTAAATTTCTAAATAAAAATACAGTACTGTAAATGTCCGATTTAATATAAACGATTTGTTTTTTTCATTTCTTTCCTAAATTATTTAAAATCTGGTATAGTTCTATATATGTAATTTGTTTACAGTGGAATTTCCGTTATCCGTCGGGTCCGGGCCTGTGAAGTTTTACTGTATTATATACACATACACATACATACATATACATATATATCCCTTCCCAACTATATAGAAATTAAAGAGTTAAATAGTATCTATCTACTTTACAAATCTACCTATTTACTTACTACCTTTGTTAATTTTGTTCCTGCTGTTCTGAAAATCGTTAACTTACTTGGTTTCTCTTTTAAAACAAAATTGACGAATGAAATATTACAAAACGTTTGTTTAACAGTTACAAGTAATATAATATTGTCACAAAACATTGTGAAAACCGCTTCCTCCTCTAATCACTCAATAAATATATATATATATATATATATACATACGTATATATAATAATAATAATAATAATAATAATAATAGATGTGTGTACGTATATACTTATTTAATATATATATATAATATCAACACTCGGATTGTTTTTAAAAAAAACAGCAAAGAGAAAATTATTTACCTGTTGTTGCTGCTGCTGCTGCTGCTGCTGCGAATTCGAATAAGAGGATTTGTAATTATTGTTGCCGTTTCTGTACGATCTGCTAGTTTTATAATAAGAATTTGCAGCGTCCGGAAACACCAGAGTATCGCTGTCGCATTTTCCAATTTCGCAAAAAATCGAAAAAAAACATAAAAAAAACAAAAAACCGAAATATCGAAACGATTTGCACGATAATCGATAATCGCACAACGAACGCAGCATCGTCTTATTCGATAACAATCGACTATCACGGTCCACACGACAATTCGCCATCGCTCACACGACGTACGTTGCCGCTTAAATTTACGATAATATAACTTTTCTTAACACGGCCAACACCGAATAAACGACTACCAGCTCTAATCCACCTACCGCCTAATCATCCGCTTAACCGCACCGCGTAGATATACCACGGGACGGTTCTATCTCTCTTGTTCGAGACCGAATCTTACGGAACGTGTTTGTTGCGAGCCAAGTATAAGCGACTGCGTCACCGCGTCTTCCGATTTTCACCGGTGACGTTGAGACCCACTAATAATAATAATAATAATAATAATAATAATAATAATAATAATAATAATAATAATAATAATAGTAATAATAACAATAATGTTTATCTGCTAACCACGCGGTGTGGAGAGAGAGCTGAATGGTATTAATGATGATAATAAAATTATTGCGATTATAGTAATCCGTTGCACCGACGAAGATAATAAGATATAATCAATTTCGTTAAACGGCCGCTGATAAACAGGCTGCCCAATTCTTAGTTGGATCTTAGAAACGAATACATTCTGGACTGTAAGTATGGCGAAGGTGTAATATTCATATCGTTTTCCGAAATCTAGAACGCCCGGCTATATTTATACCACGCCCAAAGAACCCGAAACATCTTTATAATAGACGGATTATTTTCATACCGACCCAAAAGTAAGTACTAGAATGTAGAGGGACTCACGCCTATAAGTAATACACACGATCCTGCCAGGTAAAACTTAGTTTTGAGCGCTGTCCTAATGCAAAAAATATAGAATTCTCTGAATTCTAGAAAGATTCAGCATCAGGTTTGGAACGCCGGATATATATATACATATATATATATATACATATATATATACATATATATATATATATATATATATATATATATATATATATATATGTATATATATATAATGTATATGAATTCATAGCCGCTATAATATCTTACAATTCCTCATTTATAACTATCCAGTCAGTCAACTTATTCAAGATGGCATTTTATATATATAATGACGAAATAGAAATTCCTGCAACCGAGTAGATAAATTCCAGGAGCGTGAGTAATTAATCTTGGATCAGGCGTTAACAACTAACCGATAACAAAGAAGACGGATGAACAACAGCGACAGTAATGATATATAGTTGGTTTGTTTGGAAATTTCTGATAAATGAATATTTTTGTTTTTTTATACATATACATATACATATATATATATATATATATATATATATATATATATATATATATATATATATATATTGTATATATATATTGTATATATATATATATACTACACGTATGTGATCTTTATTAATAGATACGTTTACACTTCAAAAATAAATATTACCCGTGTGTGTGTATATGGGTGAGTGTGCGCGCGGCTTTAATAATCATCCTGATGGTGCCATATCCATTATCTGACTAACATGGTGGTAATTTTGCGACTTCTTAAAACCGTTCAAACAAACTGATAACCGGTAAATTGAACTAATTAGGCAGGTTCTCTTCTCTTCCCAGTAATCTTTCGCTACAGAGAACACGCATTACGGACTAAACGAAATGTATTTCATTTTACGCTGCTACATCCCTATTACTACATATTATATTTTTTCATAAGCTGAGCGCAGTGATCTGTCTACTTTATGCGAATTATTCTACTATTCCAAAAAATATTAACCTCTATTGAATTTTTGTAATTACCGAACTTACGAACCAGTATATAGCGTTTTATTGCGTCATATTTTCGGTTCAAACATTACGTTTCTACCGCCTAACATGAGAATATTGTTTTTAATTATAGGAATACTTCCCCTAGCTTGTCCAATATAAATTCTTATTTACGTTACAATTACAGTAGAAATAATTATAATTTTTAATTTTATCTAACTCATTCCCCTAACCAGCAAGTGATGGTACTATATATATATATATATATATATATATATATATATATATATATATATATATATATATATATATATATATATATATATATATATATATCGTCGGGATAGCCTCGGGGCTAATGCACTTCTATATGGAAGGTACCGAGTTCGAATACGATTGACGACGCAAAATTTGTCATAAAAAAATAAGTATATAAATAATCGTAATATTATCGCGTGGAATAACAAAACACCACACACAACACCATATGCGCGCTAGTAATAATATATTGCACTAAAAAAACACGCGTAATTGTGTCGTGATAACAACGGGTGTGTGTGTGTGTCTATACATTATGATTGCCTTGGACGCTACTTACAATCAAAAAAAAAAGATGTACAGGTAAGTAGTTGTATACCTCCGATACGGAGACGGTACTTAATGAAGATATATTGAAATATTCAGTTTTAATTCAAATTATCACTCACGACAATAAATACATCTAAGTGTACCTTATTTAGATAATTTACTTTTTGTTTTGTACGTACCGCATTTACAACTAATTGCGAGTGCGCCAAATTAGTTTGAAAAAATTGTGGGTATAAAGGTGCAAGGAACTAGCGTACTTAAAATAAAATTCGTCGGTGTAAGCGTGCGCTGAAACAGAAAAAAATAGCATATTAGAAGAATTGCGAGCGATGTGTGTAATCCTAGCAAAATGTGTATATAATTATACAGTAGCGTAGCCAGACTTGGTTGAAGAGGGGAGTTCAAACATAAATTATAACAGTAAACCCGAATTGAACTTTAAGTAAATAACCAAAACTCAAGTCCAAGCCCTGAGTTATTTTTATACTTATTAGACGGCGAATATGTAATTCTATTAGAAGCGATAGACGACAGAAATATTTAACGTCACTGGAACACACTAATAGTAAGGAGAGAGGGAGATGGTTACAATAAATTCCGCGAAAAAATAAACGAGATAAATAATGATTTTATATTTTTTCGAAGGAATAATACATAGTAATAGTTAACTCAGTTTAAAATTTAAAACCTATTCTTCGCGTTTTTCTATACAATTCTTCTAGTAACTCCTACATTACAAAACTATTTATTTACTTCAAAAAACAACGAAATTTAAATAAAATGAAATTAAAAAAAAAGAGATTTAACAAATGCAAAACGGCATTTAACAACGAGTATATATTTTGTTATTATCAGATTGATTCCAAGGTGGGTGGGTCAGACCCCCAAAACCACCCCCCGGCTACGCCACTGTAATTATATGACGGTGAAGAGAATATAGTACCACTAAGATGTTGTTATGTATGAATTTAGGAGATAAATTGTAAAGTAATCGAACGATTATAAGAATTCTATAAATAGGTGTTATAATAAAGGACGGACATAAAATGTATTTTACGATTCGTTGCACTATTAGCGGTAATAAATATTACAGATATTTAATAGGAAGAATTAGAAACTGTTCTAGCAAAATGAGAATGTTCGTTACTATACAGCTATATAATTTACACGAATCTCATATATTAGTCGTCGGGATAGTGGCTTACGGACTTCTATACGGAAGATAGTTCGAATACGATCGCCGATGCAAAAATTATCTTCGAAGAATAACAATATAAATAATCCTAATGTTATCGCGTGGAAGACACAAACCACCACGCGCAAAGTTCTCCCGGGTGTATGGGTCTATCTACGCTAATATCATATGATGTTTGTCGTATACGCTACTTACACTGTGCAACGAAATATGTATAGGTAAGTAGTAGCCTACCTCTAATACGGAGAGACGGCACTGAATGATGATGAGGATATAATATTAAATTATAGAATCGTCACAAGGTACTTAATGTATATGGAAAACAGCCCGAGGATATAGTATTTAAATTAATTATTGAAGAGTGCAAGTATAATCACGAAATGCGAAGACCACGGTATCCATTGAAGATTCACGGTTGGCTCGATATTAGTTGGAGTGTATTGTTAGCAAAATTATACACTATTAGGATGGTACATCATTCGCGTATCGAATGTTAATTACTTTATTTCCATGTACCTGTTTTAAATTTGATCGGTTCTACCTCGGGAAGTTTTTCGGACATATATTAATTAAGATCGAGGACAAAATTGAAATTTGTGTCACCTCTCTGCATACCGTCGTCTCTTCTTATTCGCTTATAATTCTCTCTTACGAATGCCGATCGAATTTTTTTTATCCGGATATCGCAGACGAAAAAGGTCTACAGAAAAATCTAGGGCCGAATATTATAAATTAAACAGAAACATGAAATCTAAAATATAAATACCGAAATGAAACGGAATGATACAACGTATGCCAGAAGAAGAGTTGGAAAATATTGTACGAAGACTGTAGGACCTGATCAAGTTGACGGTACTTAAAATAACGCAAATGAAAAAAATTTGCAAATTATAAAAAGAAGACTTTATACTCTAGCGGATTTCCTTAAACATATTACACCAAAGTACGAACAAGAACTACTGAAGATAATCCATAAAATATACGATGAAGATACGATGGTTGAAGATTTTAAACCTACGAATATTCAACTCCCGAATACGAGTTATACGTCGAGGAAATAGTTGAAAATCGCCGCTAAAAGCGGTACATAGCTTCGGAGCGAACGAGGGAACAAAAGACCTGATTTGTTCAACCGTCATATAAAGAACGAGTGTAGTCGCACCGTTCGATAATGTATTTGAAATTTTAAGTACAATATCGGTCGCCAGTATATGCAAATACTCGAAAATATCGTATATTCCGAAAAACGAATGCAATCATGCAATATCGACAAAAGTGTTAGCAGGAATGCACACTACTATATAACGGAGGTCCTGAAAAAGTGCGAATTAGAAATATGGGGGCTTGAAAATTACCGTAAAAATTCTAACCTCCCCCAACAGGATTTTAAGTCGTACAAACATAAGTAAAAAAATAAGGATGATGCACCTTACTTTAAAATATCACATCCGTACTCTACCTTATCTAGAAAATTCACGCATAAAGTATTAAGCGAAGAATTTTTTCGTTTTTTGTTTTTTTTTATTTCAACACTCGGAAATTTGTAGAATAGTCAAAATTCGTTATCTTATTTTCAAATTGTATTACAAATTCTTCCACGTTCAAAGTCTGTAGGAGCGTCGCTGCAAAGTATATTCGAAGACCCTTCTTTTGCACAACTTATAGTTTTTTCATCTGTTGAAGTTTATGAATGGCGCTATATAGTCAACATAGGATCTGATGAGGGATTGGTAAATCCGTAGACCTATTAACGGATGTGCTTCCTATTTAATACCTATGATTGCTCGAAGCAGATTTTATCACATTTCAGAAATACAAACTCCAACTCTGAATTCCATAACAATTTACTATCAAATGCCACCTCTAAGTATTTAATTGTCGTATGAAATTTTGAAGTTTTTTTCATCGGACGAAGTAAAGGGGAGACACGATTTAATTTTCTGGTAAACACATCTGAAAGTGAAAGAGAAAACCGCGTGTGATTAATAAACAAACTCGATGTTTATTGAGACTGCGGCGTAAACTGGTCAAATAAAAATCTTCCACCTCTTCCGGCCATAATAAATTGGAAACAATTGAAATTATCCAAAATGTTTCTCATCCCTTCTTCCGATTCTATTTTCAGGTATTTTTCTCGTCATGCGTTGACTTAATTCCTTTGATATTGCTAAAGTACCCCTTCTGCCGTTAATAACGCTGCATTTATGCATAGCCACTGCGAAATTATATTTACAGATGGATCGGCCGATAAAATAGGCGAAAATTAGGGCTTTATATTACCAGAAAAAAAAAAGGCATATAGAAAGTATACAGATTATCCTTTGCAGGTTCCTCATTTGTAGTAGAATTGTTTGCATTTACAAAGCTTCGCGCCTAGTTAAAGATTCGAGGAAAAAGAATATTCTAATCGTCTGCGATTCCTTAAGTGTCGTATTACATTTAAGCTCCTAGAACTCAAAATATCCGAGTTAGAATTTGATGTGAGACATCGTATTATTCAGCTTTATAATCGTGGTTCTAGAGTAAAGTTTAAGTAGGTCCCTTTTCATTGTGGTATTACTGGAAACGAGATGGTCGATGAATTAACGCGTTATAATTTATCAAATGTCTCTTGCGAGAGCATTAGGTGGAATCGGACTGATATGTTACCAAAGAAGATTAAACAATTTTTACTAATCGATTTTCAACAGTATTACTTCGCCGAAAGTCAGAATAAAAGGAAAAAATATTTCGTTTTTGGTACATACGGTTTCCAGTAAGCCACGGTTTCAATTCTACCAGAACGTTTCGAGGGATTATATATCAACTTTATTTCGACTACTTACTAGGCATAATCTCTGCCCCCTCACATCTTGCTAAATTAAGCATAATTTCGGATAGTACATGTGACGATACGTGCCATGTTAACGACTGTGTTGAGAGCATCAAATTTGGGTTTGTCCAAAATTTCTAAAGCATAGGTATGATCTGTTCTCAAGTATTTTACAAAAGTGGCACTTAACTGTTTCTGAACCATTGTCTTCTGTTACAATTACTTTATATCAATTTATCAAACGTAGTTGCATTGAAATTTAAAATACACTAACTATATAAAAGTTTAAACGGCCCAAATGGCGCAAACTTTCGTTATATTATGCTCTTACTATATTTTACGTAGTATTGACACTGTCACTTTACTTATATAGTATGTAGTTTTTAAAAGTCCGTATATCTGTTTAAATGTTTTCCATATTTGCAATATATGTATACATATATGTATAAATATATTCATGTGCGCACAATACGAAACCACCCTAAATAATCTTAACCTATTAGTTTAAGCTACGTCGAATTTAGAAATTCTTGCTGCACGAAAAAAAAAATAATCTCCCATTCTCGGCAGGTATATTGTATAAGTTTTTTTTTTTTTTATTATAAAAAAATATATTAAAATAAATCTATTTATTTTTTTATCTCGCATGTAAATCGTATTCAAATATAGAAATATGTTTTATTTTATTTTCTCTGAAAGAAAAAGCAGAGAACGAAAATAAACAAATTCTGAGAATCGTATCCAATATCGCCAGGAGTTGGCGTCTGATTGATTATGCTTTAGATATAAAATATACTGGAATCATTTCGGGAGGGTTGTATATATATATATGTATATATATATACATATATATATATATATATATATATATATATATATATATATATATATATGTATATATATGAGTCAAAGTTTTTTATTTATAATGAGACTAGACACCACCGGATGAAGGTTTAGCTTAAAGAAATAGATGGTTTCAACCTTCCTCTGTCGACAAGGGGTCCATTGTCCAATGAATTCCCAGCCGATACGTAAAAGAACAACACAGCCGAGGTCGCGTGTAAACTATGTAGGTCTTATCCTCTATAGGCGGTGTTACTACCGGTTATCGATAGTAAAAGAAAAATGTCTATGTGCTACAATTATTTTTAGAAATTAAATTTCATTTTTAATAGGCATATTGTTAGATAGAATAATTAAAAGAGGATAATTTGTAAAATACATTTAATAAGTTAAATGGAATTAAATGTCGTCATGTATTTCGCGATTAAATTAAACACATTTCACACCACGCCCTGGCATAGTTGCTAGAGAGAACTGAAATCGATTATTAACCCGGTGTTGTCTACGGTTCGTTTCGAACTGGCCATATACAGTTTCTATTATCGTGTAACTATTTAATTATCTCCGAAAGTGGTGTACCATCCATTGCGTGTAACATCATATGCGCGTCTGCCATCGTTACATATAATTAGTGCTTCGATCGATAAACTATTAATGATTAGTAATAATGATGATGACGTCGTATGTCGACGGGTAGCTTAAATGTCCACATCCAAATTCTGTAACCATGCTATGGCAATGCTTGATACACGGATATCGTCCCATTCATCGCGAAGGACGATCCATTGTCCGGTTTCCTTATTCGCTCTAGGTCAAGGGCTCCTGCTATCCGGTGTGCCTATCGTTTCGTTTCTATCTTGGTTCCTTTGGTACCATTCTTCCTTCCAGGCTACGATCGAACCTCTGCTAAGAGCTTTAGGCTCGTCCAAATCCTCGTCGTGCGCCTGGAAACATTATAAAGAATATGAAAACATTTTGGGTAGTTACGTAATTTTCGAGTAAATATAAAAATAAATAACGATAAATAAATATATAATAACAATACGACACAATAAAAGGATATATTTGAAAATTTAGGTGTTTATAAATTAAATTGTAATAATTGTCAAAAATATATATATAAGAAGAACAGTCGGACAATTTAGATTTCACGAATATTTAAATTCATATAGAAACGATGATAATAAATTATTATATGTTAAACACTATAAATAATTTAATCGCGAAATTGTTCATAATTGATAAATATTAACCCAAACTACTAATGTTTTACATCATCATACTCTTCACAGAGCTTAGGACATCACTAAGTGATGTCTCGTTACCCTAGGAAACATTTGTTTGTCCGGCTTATAATATTTTGCATCCAATCTGTTCTCCTTCTACCAGGACTTTTCTTCCTTTCCATCTTTCCTTGTATTATCATCTGGAGTATCCAAAATATGACACGTTTCTTTGTATAATATGATTTTTTAATATTCTGCTTGTATTATAAGCCTTCTTTAAAACATCTATATTTGATATCTTGGGCTATCCAAGGGATTCTCAACATCCTTCGATGGAGCCACATTTCTACAGTTTCATATCGGTTTATTTGTTTTTTATCTAAAGGCATAGTTTCGATTTCGCATAAGAAAATTTAGTGGATGTAGCAGCGAACAATTGTCTTATGCTGAGACTAAGTGATCGATTACATAATAAATGTTTCATGTTATTGAAAGCTGTTCGCGCCATGCCTGCATCTCGCTATAAGGTCAACATCTACATCTAAATTATCATTTATATATAACCAAGATATTTGAATTTATTGACCCTTTCAATACTTTCATTGTTTACATATTTATAACGAGACCGTGAACTTGTTGTTTGCCTATCATCATCCACTTAGTTTTCTTTACCTTTATATGCAATAGATTACACCAGTTATAGAAAAAAAAAAGAAAAAAAATTATTAGAAAAATAAGAAAGTGCATATATATTTTTCATATATTACTTTTCTTATTGTTATTATATACTTATTTATTTTTATTTTAATTTGAAAATGGCATAACTACCGAAAAGTTTCGTTATTCAACACTAGTGATTTTTCCTAATGACTTAATTGTTTCTCTTTTATATAAAAAAAAATACTATTCCGGTACTCCCTCTCTCTCTATATATATATATACATATATATATATGCATTGTGTGTGTGTGTGTGTAAAGAAGATGTTTAGACAACGCAAAAACGATTTATTACTGACGCAAATTTTCAATTTTGAAGTAAAATATTATTCTGGTTTTTCAAACGATTTTTTTAATTTTTAATTAAACATAGTGTTGTCCGCAATTTAAAGTATACCTTTCGAACATGTACAAATTTATCGACGAAAATAAGTAAGTAATTCGGATGTGAAAAAATTAACGATAACATCATATTAAATTCTCGAATTACCATCGAAACCTTCATAATTCTGAGGTTGACACTATATAGTTATAAAACAAATATATTTTGCATTCTATTTTCACAGAAATAGCACGATACAAAAGAATAGGTTTTGGCGAAATTGGCATTCGCGAAAAATAAAGAATTGTTAACACCGAAAAATACGAATATAAAGACCAATACACACACACACACACATCAAGGTATAGCATACATCGCAGGCACGTATTTATGATTACGATTTACGATTTGGCCTATATCAGTCCACTGCTAGACATTGACCTTCTCTGGTTCCTTCCACTTGTTCTAATCTTGCTCCCTACTAATCCAATTCTTCCCACCGGCAATTCTATTTATGTCGTCATCCCAACGAGTCAGTGGTCTTCCCTTCATCCGCTTCCTATCTATAGGCCACCAATGTAGAACACGCTTTATCCACCTGTTGTTTCTTCGGGATACATCAACCCTATTTTAACTCGCAGTCATTTATTCCACTACGTCATCGAGCCTACTTCGAGTCTTCTCTGCGATCCTAGAACGTCTAATATTCATCGTTATTCTTTCCTGCACTACCTGCTTTTTTTTTATTTTTTCAAAATTTGTTTTTGTAAATGGCCACACGTTTGGAATCCGTACATAAGGACTGACAGGACGTATTGGTTGTAAAGTTTACTTTTCAAGTTAATCCACATTTGGTCTGTAGTTTTTAAGATCGAAAATGTATCTTCTTTTTTTTGTGTGTGTGTATTAATATCAAATTAGCGACGTTCCATTTATTTGGTATTCAGTTTACTTGTTGTAAACACTCATTCAACAGTTCGGTCAATTCTTCTTACCAACTGGCTCTTTTCAGCTTTATAATCTTATTCTGTAGTTCGTCAAGACCCGCAGGTTTATTATTTTTGAAAGTTAGTACAGTTTTTTTTTCATTTCTTCTTTCCTTATTAGGGAACTTCTTTGTTCTGTTTTTGAAAAGTTTGATAATTTTCTGTGTCCCGTCTTAGTTTATCAAAATATAAATTCGTGTAATATTTCCCGATTATTTTGGAAATTTCCTGATAGTTCGTCTGTTTCATCTTAGTTGTTTCGTTCCGAATTGTAATTTCTATTTTAAAACCTTCGTATTACCATTTTAATTTCGTTTATCTTTCGACAGTTGTAGTTTGTTATATCCGTTCTTCGGGGTTTCTTTATTAACTTGTTCAATTCTGTAAACTCTATTTCGTCTTTGTTGTTTTTTGCAGATTTTTTGTACTCTCACAAATTTTATTTCGAGCGTTGCGGCATTGGTACTGAAGTTTGTTAAGATCTCATTAAAGATTTATCAATATTATAATTATCATTCTTTTTATCGTTTCTGTTATTCATATTATTTATGCACTACATGTTATCGTTTTCTTTATTGTTTAAACCTTTCGATAGAATTCCTCTGTCCGTACTAGACGATGGTCGCTTCCAATATTAAATTTGTTAAATCCAGTTATATCTGAAATAATATCTTCCCTGTTACACAGTATGTAATCTATTTCGTTTTTAATTTTCTGACCAAGGCTATACACCATCTGCATTTTCTTTTGTTTAGTTTTTTTAAAAAAAATTTATTCACGATGTATAATTTTGTTGCACTCGCGTAATTTAACATTTGCCCTCTTTCGTTTTTAGCTCCATTATTCCCTATTACTCTTCATTATCATCAATTTCAAATTTACCTATTTTGCTGTTCTCTCGCGGTTATTATATATTCTTTATCTTTGTATTATAAGGCGTGTACTGTATGTTCATAAAATTCTTCGATTTCTTATTCCGCTGAATTCGATGTAGTGACATAGACTTGTATTATCCTCGGCTTTATGTATTTATTTAATGCTAGTCGCAATAATATTACTCCGTTCTTTTATTATTTCCTTCTATGTACTGTCTCATATACCTATGACTCGTTTTTTTCCACTTCGTGTCTCTGATATGAGTATAACTGATGCACATTATTCAGATTTATCGATTGTTCTCAACGTATTTTCTATCTCGTTTATTCCTATTATATCCCATTTTATTCTTCCCAGTTCCAGCTCAATTCTAGTTATCTTCTCCCTTTAATGTACTGCAGTGGTATATACCCACTTTTAAGGCTAACCTAGTGTTGTATTTCTTATTATAGTTCAGCTGTGTTGTCTGGTGGTTGTCCTTTCGGTTTGTATTTTTACTACGCGATGAAAGGACATGTATCGTAATCAGGAGTCCATTATGGTCTTAGTTGTTACGGCCCCGTTTTTCACAAATCGTCATAAGAAAACAAAATAGTCTCTAATACTAATGTATACTTAACCCCTTCCCCAAAAACTCAAAATATATATATATATATTGTTTCACACATCACAAAGTAACATTAATAAAATCAAAGCCAACAAAATGTAATACAAGTACAAGAACCCTTTAAAACCATAATCGGAAAAAATAAAAATTATGAAGTAACATTATCAATCCTAAGGTTAAAAAAAAATTGTAATATTAAACTAAAACTTTTGGGTTTAAATATAGGGAGAGGGTCATTTTGTATAAGGGGCTGATACAGTCACTTTATGCATATGGCTCTCTTGTTTATATGAATAAAAACGTTTTATGTTCTCTTATCAAGTGCCAGAGGAAGTTTCTTCTTAGTATTTCATGTCTATACCGAACCTGTCCCACCTCTGCTGCTAATGTTATAATATCATGCCACTGGATCTTTTTGTCATTGGCACCTCTATCATCTCAGAATTTAGAGTTGTTAGAGACGTTGCTTGTGTCAAGAATTTCCAGTTACTTAATATTGATCCGCATATCTTGGAATCATTTCCTAGTGATCCTATCCTAAAAAAATATATTCAATCCCCACTTATTGATATTTGGCAAGCTAGGTGAGACAGTTGTTCGACTGGAAGGAAAACCTTTGTGTTTTTCCCAAAAGGTTTTGGAGCGTTGTAAACTTAAAAATATTAATATTAACTTTTACAATGCTCAGGTGCTCTCTGGTCATGGTAAATTTGGTTCATATCTGCATAGGTTCCATCTTGCCTCCAGTTCTCGGTGTACCTTTTGCTGTTCCAGCGAGGACTCCTTTGGTATTGTAGATGATATTGCACATTTAATGTTTGTTTGTGCCCTGTTTGATGATCTTAGAAATAAATTTAAAATACATAGAGGACAACATCTTGTATTTTCTAAACATAACCATGCCGGTGTCTTCTGTCATATATGGAGTTGTCTATGCTAAGAAAATTTAAAACTGGTAGGTAAAATTTTTAGCAACCTTTTGTCCTGTTTTTAATGTTTTAATTCAACCGTGAATCCGCATATATTTTTTTTCTCATGGTCATTGCCTCCATCCATTTTGTAATACCCGTTGCATGCAACATTAATAATATTGTCTACAATTGTTTTTCTTATAATTTATATATATATATATATAATATGTACCTATATATATATTTTTTTTTACTTTTTATAATTAAATACACTTTCCTTATTGAATAGTTAACATGTTCGTAATTGATTTTTTATCAGTATCTTTAAGAATATCTTTGTTTAGCTTACTTCGTTTGCAGTTGCACTCCTTGAGTTATTTCATTCAGTCTTGTCTTCATCCTTTTGTTTTATAATAAATTTAATTTTGATAATATACTTTTTTTTTTCTGTACGATATTTAGACGTAACCTTTTATTTATTTTTCTTTGGCTTGATCGTTATCTTAGCAATATCACTTTTTTTTTTTTAATCATTATCTTAAATTGTATGTGCATGTATATATGTATGTATATATTTTGTTCGTACAACATTCATTTTTATATTTACACATATACTACACAAAACTCATTTTACACACATTCTTGATGGTCTAGGGGACTATGTTTCTCATCCCTTATTCCATCCTATTTTTAAGTTACACATTGCAGGAAACTACCCCACACACTCCTATTTATATTTTGTATTATACTGAATGTTCTTTTGTTTCAGCTACTCAAAACTTACACACAGTTATCCATTAAGAACACTAGTTTCCTGCACCCTTATAAACACAAATTATTTAATACATTTGCCCCACCGTATAAGTGCGGATTGGGGAACCAAAAAAAAAAAAAAACCTAAAATATATTAAAAACTTATTTCCGCATGAATAAGTACAAAATTACTACAATTAGAAAAGTATGAAAATTTTTAAAACATTAAAACGAAACAATTCGATAAACTCTACGTATAATAGTTAATATTCTTATTTTTTTACAATTTACATCCTCTGAAAATTCAGTAAGGAAAACATTCTATGTATATTAACATCAGTCAGCAATAAGATGAACAAAATAAACTGGTGAAAGGCAATGAAACAATTTACATAGTAAAAGAAAGGAACACCAACTGAAATTTTGAAAAAGAATAACTAATCTCGGCGATGAAATACAAGTCCTAGACTCGTTCATCTGTTGGCCGGTAGTGTGCGCACGCAATTGCAACCACGTGTTATGAATAACACAACGAGGAAAAGCTATTCTGCCGCTACAAATGAGTGCACTTCGAGTAATCAAACCCTATATATAATACACCCATAGTAGGACTAGGTACAAAATCACCATATAACCTCTATATGGTTTTAGTATGAAACCACCAAACATTATAATTAGGCATTTTAAAGAACTTTTTAAATGATATTTATTTTTTATATTTTACGAAAAATATAATTAAAATTCACTTATTTTGATTAATCTTCATAAAATAATTACTATTTTAACTATGTTATTACATCATCAATTTTTACGCTCTTGTGTATACTTTGTGCAAAACTCTTATGTACGAGCCACCCACTGGTTGGATGTGCATATTCTGCTAGCTTTGGTTTTATTTTGTTTTATATTTATGTACTGAATTTATATCGGTATTGTGATATCTTTGCCACTTTTTTATTGTACATAATATCGCTTTACGTGTTTTCTAATTGGTCTTTTGGTTTATTCATTCCTATCTTCATCTGGTTAGTAAATAAAATTTAAAAATATCTCTAATCATATTAAATCAAGTTTATCTTTCAGATTTATAGCTGAAAACCAAATTTTACGAAAATTCGAAAACGATAATCAGTTTTCGAAAAATATGAAAAGAAATAAACTTAATTTCGACTACGTTGGATTCGGTTTAGTTTCCTCCTCTTACGCATTTCATAAAAACCTTCAAAATCGGCAGATAAATAATTTGTTCTGCACGCAACACGAACACTACAATTCGTTTTGTACTACAAACGCTGAAAAGTATAATTTTACTCGTGAAAAAATTAGTTAACGACAAGAAAAAAGTAAAGGTAACAATAATTTTATTTTTATTATTCATAAATTATTAAAACAGGAACACAAATATGCTAGTGATTATCATATTATTAAAATGAAAAAAAATGCGATAAGTAATCCGTTACCAATGTTATAAGTACATTACGAGATATGATCGCAGTAATATCGAAAATAATTTTGCAATTAATGTTTCGTTAACAACAAATTTTATTTCCGAAATGCGCAATAATCGTAAACGAAAAGCTAAAAAAAAAAAAAAAAAAGTTCAACACACAAATCCGTGAGATTCGAATATATAAAAAATTTAAAAGAACGAGAGTTTTAACGACTGAAGAAAATCGTTTAAATGGTTTTTTGGACGAATAAATTAAATATAATAAATCAACATTTTATATAAGATAGCCTGTGTTTCTTAAAACGGGTGAATGAAATTGTTAAAAAATAAAAAGTTAAAAAACCAAACGTTATAGAAAAATACATAAATGTAAAACGCGATGATTATAAAGTTAAGTGACCAAAAACCGTAAGTAGAATATTAAATGATAATTATTACGCAAAAATAAAAAACAAGATTACTATTAAGTAAGGAAACATAATTAATAAATGATAAAAAATACGCTTAATAGGAAGTAATTGTGTTTTCATCTAAACGATATAAAGGATATTTCGTACATTCTCCTATTGTATTTTGTTACATTTCCAATAATAAATTAGTTATAAAATGAACATATTTTATATATATATATATATATATATATATATACATACACACAACGAAATATCGTGATATGTACATTACCTAAATAACGACTTCGCGATAAAAATAATGAGCAAAAACTGTGTTCCGCGTTTCAAATTTATATTAAATACATAAAATACGTTAACGAATTATAGAATTATAGTGTTTGGTTTTTTTTTTTTTTTTTTTTTTTTTAAATCATCTATCATCAACGCAATGTCTAAATTAATTTTTGGACACTAGCACTGTTATTGACGCGGTCCAAGAAATAACGAACAATCTATCAGGAATAGTACGCATCATGGCGTAATGACATTAGCAATTGGCCATAGACGGATTACTCACTCATTAAATAAATACTCACCGGCAATGCATGTTCCTCTTAACTGAACACATATTAATAGGATACTGACGCAAATATCTCACATCCGCTATACGTGTTTCCCCATAGTAAGAATCATGGCGTAATGACATTAGTAATTGGCCATACACGGATTACTCACTCACTGAACAAATCCTCACCGGCAATACCTGTTCCCCTTAACTGAACACATATTAATAGGACACTGACGAAAATATCTCATATCCGCCCGCATCTTGATTGAACAGAAATTCTACAACAAAGATTATTGCAGTATCTTGAATCCACCGATCTGCTATCTAAATTATGAAACGTGCATTTAATGCTTGTATCAAAACATGGCACGTAAATAAAGAAGTACATTCCGTAACAGATACTTATTTTAATTCATATAAAACCAAACCAACAATTACGTATAAAAATTTATATCAGCGGATTATTCGTATAAATCGAATAATATTATAAAAATATAATACAATGGAACACGTTTATAGAATTAAAGAATTTTCTTACGTAATATCTTGAAATTGACTCACGATTTTTTCACTATTTACGCAATATTATATAATTAAAGTATAAGTAGAACAACAAAACATACTTTAGGTGTCTTATTTGTATGAGCTTTATACTATGATAAACGCGAGGAATATATATACAATATAAAAAGCTACACATATACAGTCGTAGAAAATAAATACATGGAATGTATTTGTTGAACAAATAAAATATAAAAACAATGGAATTTTTGTCAAATTTTCTCAAAAATAATAAAATAAAAGGTAAAGTAATTCTATACAATAATAAAACAATTTTATTTCTGCGGGGGACAGGTTGTTGTAACTAAAGCCTTCTCTAGTAAGTAGTCACTCGACCGCTATATGGTGTCACATCCCACCGGCGAAGAAACGAAACAACAACCATGTGGGTTCCGTACGTCCACGTCGTGCAGGCTGATAATTTTCTATTCGGCCGTTTTGACGCTGATTAGGAAAGCTAAATCGGAACTCCCGATAAATAGCTGATAGGAAAACGGAGGATGGTTCACTTGCCGAATGTGTTCCTTTCATTAAATACTGTAGTAACCCCCAAAAGAAAATCATGCGAAAGGCAACGGAAACCACCGCATTAAATTTCCTAGTAAGCGATCATGGCATGAATATAAAGAAAGATATAAATGTTGTTGGTTCAGGTGGTCTCATATACGCCAGACCCGGCAGGAGGATAAAGAGGTCTCTTCAGGTCGTCAACATGCAAAACCCGGCGGCGGATCTCTCGTTTAACGCTCACTAGGATGGAACTACTATTAGGAACATGAAATGTAAGGACACTACTAGAAGTAGGTAAATTAAAGAACGTGACAATAGAAATGGATAGATTAAATGTTGGAATTCTGGATGTATCAGAAACCAAGTGGATGGACTCTGGTAATTTTGAAAGCGACGAACGTATACTATTCTGTAGTAGACAGCGGCAAGCATCACACTGAAGTAGCGACAATAGTTAAAAACGATATTGCAAAATCGATAATGCATTATGCAGCAAAACAGATAGAGTCATCTTACTACAACTTAATAGTTTTCCAGCTCCTCTCAACGCGATTCAAGTGTACGCGCCAACGGAAGATAGTACAGAAGAAGAACTGGAGACGGAGGCCTGGAGCAAGCATTAAAAGCAATGTTAAAAAACAATGCAGGGCAACCAATAATAAAAAGTGACGATATTAAAAAAGCATGGAATCATCACGTTCGATTAGTATTTGGGGACGACAGAGATGGTCTAAGTACGGAATATAATGAACAGAATGTTGAGAATGTTTTACATATATTAGAAGATGAAGTAGCCCACGCAATAAAATGTGCAAAAATACGTAAAGCACCAGGACCAGATAATGTTGTAGCGAAGATATATAAACTGTTTGATGATAGAAGCATTAAGATACTAACTCAATTGTTTAATACAATATATAAGACAGGAGATATTTCAAAAGAATAACTAGTGTCAAATTTAGTTATGATTCCGAAGACCAGCAGACTATCATCCTGTAACGATTACAGACCTATAAATCTAATTAGCCATACATTGAAAATACTACTACGAGTAATACAAGCTAGAATACGGCAAAAATGCGAAGAAAATATAAGTAAAGAACAATTTGGCTTTCGATGTGGACTGGGAACCAGAGATGCATTATTCTGCATGAATATATTAATTCAAAAGTTAAATGAATTCGAGCGACCAATATATATATGTATTTTATAGACTTTCAAAATGCCTTCGATAAAGTACGCCATGTCGAATTAATTAACATATGACAAGAAATTGGATTGGATACTGCTGACAGATTATGGCAACAGCGATACTAAATAACGGCGAAACCATCGATAAAATCAAAATTGAACGCGGTGTGAGACGGGGCTGCGTTTTGTCGCCGTCATTGTTTAATATATTCGCAGATATCATATTTAGAGAAAACAAACAGATTTGAAGATGCCAAAATTGGAGGTGAAATCATTAATAATATAAGGTTACGCAAATGACACGGTAAAGAAAGAACCTGTAATAAATATGGTATTACAATTAATACTAAGAAAACCAAAGTCATGGTAACAGTAGATCAAAGTAAACCAAAGATAACACTAAGTAATGGGGAATTAGAAGTAGACCTCGGCACGTGGCTAAACAAAGCGGGGGATTCAAATGAAAAAATTAAATGCAGGATAGGACAGGCAAGAGTAGCATTTATGAAAATGAATAAAACATTAACATCGCATGGAATATCTCTTGGAATACAAAGTTTTAAAATGCTACGTATGGTCAGTGTTGCCGTATGAAGGCTAAAATAATCAAAACTATAGAAGCTTTCAAAAATTGGTATTACCGTCGTATATTGCGCATATCGTGGACAGCAAAGAAGAATAACGAAGTATTGGGAAAACAGCTTACCTGGGACACATATTAAGAGGCCTAAAGCATGCACTGCCGCATACCATAATCATAGGAAAAGTAACGGGAAAAAGATAAGTAGGCAGAAGAACGATTGCTTGGCTAGATAATGCCGAAGTCGATGAAGGTAGAAGAATTGTTTCACAAGGCCAGAGACCAAATATTATATTAAGAAATTGTCGCCATAGTTGCTGCCAACGACTGAAAACAGTCAATTGGACAAAAGAAGAAGATTCTAGAAATAATAATAATAATGTAAAATTTGGGATTATTTTCAATTTTATTGAAATTTAAAAATCCAAAAAATAAAATTAAATTTCGAAAAAATATATGCACGGAGCACATTAAATTTATACGTAGTCTATATACCGTATGGACTTTATAAAATATCTGATTTCGCTATGATTAATGAAACACTCGTCATTTAATATAAACTAAAAATGGTTTCGTCTGTTGTATCTATATTTTAAAAATTTAATTCGCGCATTATATATATATATATATATATATATATATATATATATTATTCATTTTTTATTTATTCGACAAATTAATATTTAAACTATTAATCGTTATATTATTTTGCGCGATGTTTGTAATAAAATAATTAAATAAAAATCGCAAAAATTCCATTATCAGTATGTAATAGCATAATTTTCAAAAAATTCCATTATTAGTATTTAATAACGTGATTTTCAATCTCAGACTCGCATTCGTATATATACATATATAAACTAACGTCACATAGTGTATTTAATACAAGTGTACACAAGATAAAATTAACAACTACAGACAAGCAATAATAATTATACATACTAATGGTAATACGATTGCAAGAATTTCTGACTAAAATATAATGGTATTTTCAGTAAAAAAAAAAAAAAAAAGATACAGAATGTATACACGTATAAAATTTTCTTTAAAAATGACGTCATAATTTCGAATTAATCCCTGAAAATTACATTATTAGCTATATAGTCGAATAACAAACACGGTGCTTTATTTCGGGTAACTATTTAAAGTCTTATTTAGTTCATTAAAAAATTACCTCTACTCGAAATACGCAATTTGTTAATTAAAATTCTTAAAATTACGATTTTCACTTATTTTTGATTTTAGAAAAACCAAAATTATAAGACAATAATCGTAATTTTATATACGATAATAAAAAAATATATATTCCGATATAATAACGCATAAACATTCTGTATCTTTATAGGGTTTTTACGCTAATTTGTTACAACAAGAATTGGATCCGATGGCAGTTGTTTTACCATCTATGGAATCGCTATTATTATTATCATACCTCGGAAACTCTGTACATCTCGCTTGCTGTAATGAAATAACATTTTGTAACTGTTATTAATAAAAATATATTTTTTCTACGTCGTCTAAAATCAATCGCAATTTTAAAAATTAAAACGTTATTCTTACCGCAGTGATAATTTTAAATTACATCGTCAATATTAAATATACATACATATATTCGTGTATGTATGTAAATGTATTACCATTCACATGTATTAAGAAAAGTGAAATATTCACTAAATCGTAATATTATAAAATAATTAGGGAAGAAACAGGAGAATATTTTTTAAAATTAATCATTGACTTTTCAGCTATGCCAAGATCAAAAAATCACGACTATAAATTTGTGCTACCGGGTTGTTAATGTTATCCTGTTTAGGGGTGATTTTTTTTTAAATTTTTCTTGGTTTTTTGTAAGTGTAATTAACATAAATAAGAAACAATATTTTATGTAAATTGATTCGGAAGGTTAATACAATATTTATTTCTTCTTTAAAAACATGTATCGCCAAAAAACTATACATTTACTTCACAGTAAATATAACGTACGATAAAACTTTGACTAGAATTTATTATTCCATGAAAGGTTAAAAATTATGTAAAAATGAAACATATGTTACATGACTAATATATGGAAAAGTTGTAAACGTCAAAAGAAGAAAACGCGAAAATAAAAATAATTAGAAAAAAATCAAAAAATATAAATTTTTGTTTATATATCCTAACTAGGCCTATTTAATAAAACAGGTACAATGTTTCTGAAAAAATGAAATCCTGTAGACTTACATGAAGTTATATACAAATAGACGATTATCACACATTTTACAAAAATTACATTTATGCGGATACCTATCCTGTTTCACTCTGTTATTTTGGTTGCGAGAAATAAGATTTTTAGGTCAAAAAATAATATTATATAATATAAACATTTCTAGAAAGATGTATCATGTGTTTTCCATCAAATTATCAAGAAAACGTTATTTACAACTTATAAGTCGTATATGTACATAACATATACGTATATTTCGAAGTACCCCAAATTATTTTACATACAATACAATTAGAAAATAAGCGATACCTGCATTAGTTCCTCGGCTATTTGTATAAACAGTTTTTCCACATTTTCGGCTTCTTTTGCTGACGTTTCTAAATAATACATATTATGTCGTTGAGCGAATTCTTCTCCAACATTCCTTGGTATTTCTCTATCTTCTCTATCAATTTTATTACCTATAACATGTTCAGTAGTAAAACCTCAAACAATAAATTATATTATCGATTATAATAATAAGCATAAAAATGTAACGCGGAATTCATAACTTGTTTAATTCGAAGTGACGAATACTCGGGGTCATCACAAGTAAATAATCACAAAATTTCAAAAGAAATATTTCGAACCTCAAACAACGTTTAAACTAAACAATTTGTAATCTAAACTAATTTTGATAGCAGATGTTTCTGTTTTATGTCAAAAATAAGTTCGAAATTATTTAGAAAATTTAACATATATAAAAACTTTATTGAAACCTTATGATTTCTTTATATTACGGTCAGTAATCCAAATATTGTCATGATGAATCCAAGTATTAATCAGTTTTAAAATCTATACTGAAATCACAAAAATCAAAATGGTAATGACCTTTTTAATAGCTATAAATTTTAAAATTAATAAAACAACGTACGTGCAATATAAAACAAAATTCATTTTTATAACTCCGCAAAAATCTGATGTAATTCTAATATTATAAAGTTTACAGAGTTGTAAAATGTACTTATTCATAATATTTCAATAAGGTTTTCACACCTACAAATTCACGCTACCCATAAAAATATGAAAGAAATACATTTTGAAACAATTTGAAAAGTGTGTAATATAATAATTTATTATCAGAATAGTGTTTTTTCACTTTGTTAATTTTTATAAATCGTATATGTAAAATAGTATTTTTCACATTTCACATTTTTTTTTTATAAATTATGTATATTTTTATATTATAATTTTTATGTTCACGGGACAATGGATTAACAGTCGAAAAGTTTTGTGATTTTTCATTAAAAAGTTTAGTAATTTTAAACCTTTTTTTTTTACGTTTTAAAATACTTATTGAATTCATAATTATATATTAATTTTTTATATTTTGAAAAACTGTTTTAACATATTTTTAAATTAAAAAAAAAAAAGAAAAAACGATTCTTCTAGCCTTTAAGTCACTACTCCTTACTAAAATACAAAGAATTATATAAAGTAGACAATAAATTAATTTGTTGAATACAAATTTCTGGCTTCGTATATAAGCTTATTATTTTTTTCTTAAACAGAAAATAATGAAACAACTAAATAAAATTACAGAAATATTTTATTTTAAATATCTTACCGACTAAAATTTTTAAAACTTTACTACTGGCATATTCTTCAATTTCTCTTAACCAGTCGGGTAAGCAATCAAAAGTCGGCTGAGAGCTAATATCGTATACTAATATTAAAGCATGGGCTGATCTATAATAGCTCTGAGTAATAGACCGGAATCTCTCTTGACCAGCAGTGTCCCATATCTGTAACTATTTTTATTTATAAAATTAGTCAACTTTACATTTAAGCTAATATTACGCAAATATATGTCACGAAATTTACCATCTTTAACAAAAATAAGAAATTTAAAAAATTACACCAGTTACTTTCATATCTAAAAACATTAGATGTAATTTTCTAATTCATTAAATATTTTATTTATCGAATCAAGTAATAAAAATGTAGAACAACAAAACTTTATTAAAACATAATTATATGAACATTAGAACGTGCATTTTTTGTAAAAAATAATTTATTTCCGTTGAACTAAACATAAATGTGACGACGTTGTAAACAAAAATTCAAGTTTAGTAGAAATAATTGTGCATGTTCAACTTCTAAACAGCAAATTAAATCACAATAAAATTAAATTATGACATTCATTTGTAGTAAAGTTTTTAAATTATTAAATCATTATTAAACTTAATAAATTTACAAATAGTAGTGCGTATTTTAACTAAAAGTTTTTTTAATACACTAAAATAAAAATCATTAACTTAAATAAAAGCTACTAAATTCGACGTTCAAAAATACAAGAAAACAACACATACCTTAATTTTTTCATTTTCTATCTCTATTGTTTTAATCATGAAATCAACTCCTATCGTTGCTCCTTGTCCAGGAGGAAACAAACCCTAAATTGGACATATTAACGCTAAAATAAACCTATGCATATTTTATAGAATTTTATATAATAAATGTTTCCTATATTCCAGAAAAGCTGTATTACAAAATTTGCAAATGTGTTTTAAATTGATTAAACTGCCAATTTCGACATTAACATTTTATTATGACCTATGCAATACTAAATGCAGTATGCCGCTAAACATCACCCACAACTTGGGTCAGGATAAACACATAAATTATAGAGAAAACTAAAGCTATGTGTAAAAAAAACGTTTTTGTAATTATTATTGATTCCGTTTGCATAGATTTGAAATGCTACTCGTATTATGTCGAAAATTATAAAACCTATTAAGAGTCCTTATATTCTGGATATATTAATTTTATTATTATGTATTAAAATACCTGTGTAAACCTTCGTACTAAACACGTTTTTCCAACTCCAGCATTTCCAACAAGAACAACTTTAAACAAAAACTTGTAGTCATCCATTGTAAAAGGCTTTAACGAATAATGAAAACACAGAATACGCTAAATAGTGCTACAAGAGTAAAACAAAAGTCCTTTAAAATAACGATAACAAGAATATTACTTCATTTAAACGACTATTTACAAAGCGCAGATAAGATAACTCTACCGCCCGTCATAATGTTTAAATATCGTTTTCACATTCGCCAAATATCTTAAAGCTGTAACAATATGTTACCTGTTAAATACAATTAACATATTTGTGTCGAAATTCGTAACTAAAAACAGTAGAAAATTACAGATATTAGTAATACTGACGATTTTGCGCATTATATACTGCAAATTAGAAGAATATAAATAATTTAAGAAAATTTAAAAAGACTAGAAACGTTCATTATCAACAACGTTCAGAAAACTGAACGCTTTAAGTTCATTTTTTTGTGACGTTCTGTTTACGACTTAAGGTGCTGTAAATCAACACAGAAAACTTAAAAACACTAACTTATAATCTATACTCGAAAATCTGGAAATAATAAAAGTTATTTCAAAATATCATTTTAAATAATTGAAATTTAACGTGGAAGACTTTTCAATTATTTGTATTTTCTAAAAAAAAAAACTTGATACTTTCGTAATTAGAATTCAGATGTTTAAACGCAGCAAAGAATGAAGCAGAAATTTATGAAAATATCTTATTCTTAATTTGTTAACATTTCACTAAATGAGTTCAACAAATGAACGTTTCAAAAAAATTAAATTATTCTACCTAAAATAACGACTTCAAAAAATATATTATTCCACTACAAGGTGAAATAATATATCAACTAAAAATGTTTACCATCGAAAACATACATATTATGAACTGATAAATCAGGTAATATGTTTCAATTAATGTCATTTCTATTAATCCTTACACTACTAACTCAGATTTCATTAATGAGATGTCGATAAGTAATAATCAATACAAACATGTTTATGCTCCTCTTCCAACCATCTTGTTGCATCCTTCACAACAAATAGTACATGATGAATTACAAAACATTACACAGATGGATTATAGTTGGCAAAAAGTTAGCAAAAGAAAAAACCTAGGTATTTCTCTAGAAGTGTGTCGTTTGACTCGGCAGAAGGAAAAGTTGAAAAACGTAGTAGTAACAGATATGCCGCCTTGGCAATTGAAGATAATGGTGGTGATGAAAACAGTGATTATGATAATAACAAGAAAATCAATGAACCTATAACTACACCAATAGCAGATTACGGAGTAAAAAACTATTCGAAAATGTTAGCTGATATTTCTCACATCGTTCCTGAAAATAATTTTTGTTGTAAATCATTAACTGGCAGAAGGATTGAAATTAGAACAAACAAAATAGATTACTACCGTCAATTAATTACTTATTTCAGGAATGAAGATATTATGCATCACACTTGCAAATCAAATCCAACAAAGCATTTAAAGTAATAATTAGACATTTACATCATTCGGTTGACACAAAAGACATTATTATGGCCCTAAAAGAATTTGGTCATAACGTGAGGAATATTTGTAATGCAACACATAGAGTGAGCAAGCAGCCACTACATCTATTTTTTGTGTACTTAGAACCCAAAACAAATAATCAAGATGTAAACAAGATACAAATCTTGCTTAATATGAAGATTCAGATCGAAGCAAAAATATTGTACCTCAATGTTTCAGATGCCAAAGATTTGGTCACACCAAAAGCTATTTCAACGCGGCTTTCGTTTGTGTCAAAAGTGGCGAAGGTCACCTAATAACAGCTTGTAATAAGCAGCTAAATGCGCTAACTGTTTAGTGAGTCACCGGCTAGTTATAAAGGTTTGCGAAATTTACAAGAAAATTAAATCTTTACGATACGGTGGTCAACCTTCACTAACAACAGACAGAGTTAATTATAAATCAGGTCCAACACACCGGAAAGTGCTAAATCCGCAAAAAAGATCAGTTGACCTGGACACAAATCAACACCAACAAATTTAAAAACAAATGAACAATCGCGAGGACATAAGTATAAACAAAAATATGAAACTTATGTAGATATCTCGAATACTACTGACTATACCCAGAATGACAATGATATTAAGAAGACATTAAGACTATTCCTAGATGAAATTAAAGAATTATTTAAAGAAATTATGCAACAACAAAACTCAAACAACATCCTTTCTAATATCAGGTCATTGTTAATAAAGAAAAAGTGAAGGATTCCACAGACCCAGTCCAAAATAAATGCTACAAAATCGTCTTATGGAATGCGAATGGATTACTAAATCACAGACTTGAAATCGAATTTTATCTACAATCAAATTATATCGCTATTATGTTAATATCAGATGCCCATTTCACATTGCAACATTGTGTCCGGAGACCTATTGGCCTACGGACAAAAATAATATTCCTGATCTACATTTTTTTATAATAAAAAGTATTTCAGAAACTTATTTTAAAGTCAGTAATGACATCTTCTCGTTATCTTCGGACCATTTAATTGTTATATTAACGATTAGCGACCCGGTTTGAATAAAGGAAACAAAATCTACACTAACCAATAGGTTTACTGATTGGAACATTCTAAACAGCTATTAGATGGCTCAGTCGATCTAACTATTTCACTAAAAACAAAATCTAGTATCGATGTCGCCACAAATTTATTTACCAATCACATTACAAATGCTGCTTATTCAAGTACTCCACCGGCAAACATCAAATCAAACTAAAATTTATCATGACTTTGTTCGTAAACATATTAAAAGGCAACTGCGTAAACGAAAAAAATTAAAAACGATTTATTCACCGATTATGTAACTAAGTTATCTAGTACTAAGGATTACAACTACTCCTTGTGGAAAGTAATTAAATATATGAATCGCCCAAAATCTAGAAATGATCCGATAAAAACGCATGACGGAAATTGGGAAATACATGACGAAATCAAAACAGAAATATTTGCTACTCATTTGGCAGACACTTTCCAGACACATAGCATTACGTCACATCTAGAAACTAAAGTTCACGATTATTTCAAACATTCCTCAGCAACCATGCATAAACAGATAAAACAATTTGTTCCAATGGAGATAGGAGCCATAACAAAAAAAATAAATAATAAAAAAGCACCGGGGTATGATCTAATTTCTGACATACGTGTATAATGCAATACTAGGACTTCAGTATGTTCCGAAACTATGCAAATTTGCTAATATTAAAATATTAACATCAGGTAAACCGCCAGAAAATATTACATCTTATCGACCCATCTCTCTCCTTATATTAACATCAGGTAAACTACCAGAAAATATTACATCTTATCGACCCATCTCTCTCCTTCAAGTGTTTTCTGAAGTCTTTGAAAAATTAATACAAAAAAGGCTTCAGAAAATTATTGATCAAGAGAGAGCAATACCGAATCGTCGGTACATCGAGTTGTAAGCCAGATTGAACAGTATCTTGAGGGGAAAAGATTTGCTCCGCCGTATTTCTTACATTTAACTTCGATAACTTATTATTTTTATTTTTTAGTTCATATTCCTCATTTTATTACATTATTTGGAAATGAAAATATCAGCGATTTAAATAAGTATCATATATAACGTAACCAGTCTTCATTAACCGCTATCTTTAATAGTTTGGATGTAATTATATATATATATACATATATCATACTTCTTAAATTTTATTGAACACGTAAATTATAAATAGTTGGGAAATATTTAAAACCCTTCTTTACACTTTCTTTTTTTTTTTGTTACTATTTTCTGTTCAGTTTCTCCTTTTATATCTATCTGACTTTGTCAAGCCAAAGTAAAATTAAAGCTCTACTTCCTTCACCAACATAGATTACAGCCGCATCTACTACATTATTGCCACATAATGTAGCTAATTTTCATATACTCACAGACAACTTGGATAAAGCAATTGATTTATCTGAAAATAACTGATGATGTTTTGAAAGAAAATTAAGGTGACATATGATGGTTGGATAACAATGATAACTTGTGAAACATATACTAGAATAAATAAAATATTCATACGTCAACGTTAAGAATAAATATATTTATAATAAATTTACCTTTCATCATTTGTCTTATTAAATATACAACTTTTTATTTCGTGCATTTACACATCCAAATAAACATAGTTAAATTATTATATTTTTCTTGTTTATTTAACATGTAATATATAAACATCATGATTAGTACCCTAATCAAAACAGTTGTGAGATAATTTTCGACGATTATTGTTAAATTTAAAAATTAACTGTTCGAAACATTTTAAAAATTATTTTTCTTGACAAATTGTAGTTATCTTTACTTATTGTCATAACATATTACTCATTTCAGTCAAAACGTAGCTTTAAGGATGAACGTTTTTAATGATTACCGAATAGTTGAACTTGTTTTACTGTTTTAAAAATAAAAAATAATAAAAATTAATATATTATGTCGAATAGTTAATACATTCAAATCATTCATTTTTTTACACTTAATAATAAATACCCTATGTTTAATGATAGAAGTCAGCCTTCTGTCATATCAAAATATTTCTGTCTTATAACAGGCAGTCAAACAAATTCGTAATATTTACATTTATACAAATAAAAATTTCAGGATCAATTAAGAATTGTAAAATAGTAATTAATAGAGATGTTCAATCGTATTTGATTTGACAATTTTATTAATGATGATATAACTTTTATTTTCAGTTATCAGAGCATTTTCCTTATGCGGATGAAAAATATTCAAATTTTACTGTGTGTCACATTAATATAGACTTTCCATTCATGACACAAGAAATTAGCTCAATGCAGTTGTACGACGATTAAACATATAAAATATTTAAATATTGAAACATTTGCAAAATCTTATTTAGCTCGGAATTTATAAAAATCTCAGTTTCTTCCTTTTTTTTTTCTTTACATAATAATAATAATGCTGTAGCTCTATTAGCTAATTACTTAATGGATAATTTTTTTAATGTAATAATATTGTAGCTCAATAAGTTAATTATGGATAAGTAATTGAAATCCAATGAAAACAGCAAACTTAAGCAACAGTTGAATGCGAAAGTGTTGACATTCATACATTCATTTACACCCTTTCTAAAGATATAAAAGAAAAAGTGGAGTCGATAAATCGCGTCGGTTAGGGGTGAATTTGAACAACTTAAGAATAGCATGGGGAATTACAAAAGAACTTTCCTCACAAGATGCGTTAAAGTAGAATATTTCAAATTAATTTAAAGAAAAATTCTTCTATGTTCTTATAATTAAACTGTCTCGGTCACGTGGTTATAGGCATTTTGAATATATTCTTAATTATAATAAATTCGCTCAATTTAACATATTACATACTTAAAAAGCTATGGATTTTATTTTCCAAACGGAGCGTTTACTTTTAAGTTATTTCGTTTTAAATCGGTTTCTAAATTAATATTTATCCGCTTGTTGACACGATAATTCTATATACAATTATCACGATGTTCCTACAAAAGTGTACTCTCAATAATTCTTAAGGGAACCTTAATCATTATGTCAAATTTAAAGAGTTATTATCGTATCATAATATTCATTAATAACTAAAGTGATCATGAAACCTTTCTCATAAACATGTTTCACATAGTGGTGTCGTTCTATTTGCGAGTTCGTCGTCTTTATTTTTCATATGTCACTATTTTTTAATAATGAATTGTCACTCTTTGGTATCCTCATTTTAATTATTTTTTGTATGTCGTTATTTAGGTTCCTTTTCATTGTCATTTTCCATTTACTAAAATCTGTCAAATCTTCTGATTAATTCACATTTAGTAGTCGACCCAATGAAAGAAGTTCCGGGAATGGACTTACCCAAGAAAGAATGGAAGAATAGAATTATAACTGGTGTCACACATACAAAACTTTGAAGTAAAAAATATAAAACCAACCAGTAAAAATTTCGATTTAAAAGTTGAGGTGATGGATATTAATTTTGATACCTTACAGTAATTTATCTTAAGTTTTAAATCATTTTAATTATTACACAAAAAAGTGTTGTATAAAATTTTGAGAAATAATATAGAAAACACAAAATTTGTGAAAATTTAAACCCTAGTATTCAGTTTTTAAAAATATTATTTTGGTTTTTGATGAAAATGTCAAAAGAAGTAAAGTGTTATTTGAGAAATCATTTATGTCATGTAATTAAAAAGGATCTTTTGTCTCGTTTGCCAAAATTTTTGACTTTTGACGTACATATCAATGTGTTTGAAACTGAAATCTGCACCTTATAATTAACCTTGAATATTTATGAAATTATAAATCTCATGAAAACTATAAGTTTTGTTTTATTGTAACCAAATACAAATAACACAACGTTAAACAATATTTTCTTTTTTGTCGAGCTCAATTTTTATTCACTTCATTACTATAATTATGTTTATTATTTTAATTTTTTTACCAGTGTTAATATTATTTTTAAAATAAAACGAAGTTGTTAAACATTTTTTTATTTATGTCATTATTATAATTGTTTTTATTTTACTATTTTAAATTTATTAAAGCAGTTTACAATGTTGACTGTAACTGTGAAGCGAACGAATTTCTGGCTGGTTAAATCGAGCACTCTTGTGATTCGTCGTGGCGTTAGTTCATTTTAATTTCATTTCATCACATTGTGTGCTCTTTGAATGTTATGTTTTATTATATTATGTAGTTAACTATTAAAAAAATACATAATTATTAGTTATGGTTTAACATTTTTTTGAATATTCGTCATTTTAATGGTTAGTCCTTTACTTCTTATTTATATGAATACTTTGTCATCTTTGTGTGTCATTGAAGATGAATTTTACGTATACTAATACGATGCGTATTTATTTTTAGTTTTTTAATGATTTTTCAAATTATTGTTCTCTTTGTACAGAATGTAATTATTTGTTAAATTTTAGTAATATTTTATTTAAGGTAGTTTATAGATTTGTTGTATAAATGCGTATTATGTTTTGTGCTTTCAACATGGAAGCATGATATGTATATGTATGCATATTACACGTTGACAGGATAATTCGAAACAATTACTGTGGATATTCGTATTTTGTATATATTCTGTAATATCTATAGAATTGAATAAATTTATTTTTAAATATTCCATTCTGAGTAACGTTTTTCGAGTTAGTCACCAAGTTGTTTTATACAATTACCTTACGTGCAAGTGTCATAAAATATATTTATTGTATATAATAAATTCATATGTTTATCTTATTTATATTAGATGTTTTCTGACAATATAGTTTAGGGCGTGGAAACTGTGTGACTTGAGTTTTTTTTGCATTGAATTTGTTTAAATTATCGCTGATGTTACCCTGTTTGGCTCATTCGAGGCATACTTGTACAACTCAGAATCGATTGGGGCTTGGATAAATTGATGTGTTTTGCTTCCCCAAGCGGGATAAAAAATAAAAAAAAAAACGCGGAAAAAATTTTTAATTGTAAATTACAACCTTTTAAATTTTACTTATAAGTATGTTTATAAACATACCTAGGTTAGGTTAGAATCGGTCAGGTTTATTTCGGCTAGTTAGCAGTAGAATTAAGAGAAAAAACGAGACTTTCAAAAATGGTTTCCGCGGATTTTTAATTTCGTAACTCGTTATAAATAATAATTTGAAAAAAAAAAAAACGAAAATCGGGAGTGTACAAGTATTCTATAAAAATTGTTTATTTCTGAATAAATATGACTTTCTTACATTTTTCTCCAAGTAAAATTTTGTGACATTATGAAATATTTAAATGAAATGTCAATAATGAAGGTTATTGTCTTCAAAAATAGGCTAATAAACAAAAATTATTAATAATGGTAGAGTTTATACTATTAATGAACTTGTCTATTAAATTTCATAAAGATAAAATTTAAAATTTATGGTTTTACAAAAATATAAAACTTGAAAAATAGAAAGATTGTCACCACGAATAAAATAGGAGAATAGATAAATGTAATGTACAAGATTTAAAGTATTCATCGATGAATAAAATAAAAATCAACAATATTTATAAATTTTTAAATTATCATTGATTTTAATTATTTTCTAAATAATTATAAAATCTATATTACAATTAAGATGTATACGCGTATAAGATGTTACATGCTTCATTAGAATTTGCGTATGTTACTCAATTTATACACGAATCTACGTTTTAAAATATGACTGAATATTTTTAAATCTTAATGTATTTTCTAATTTATACGTAGCGTGATTTATTTTTTAAGTTCGTTTTGAATTAAAAACAATACTTGTATATCTTTGTTATCATAGTAGTCACTGTATTTTTTCAATGATATGATTATGATACAATATTATATTTGCTTAGTATACATTCCTCTTATTACAAAATTTATTACATCTATTGATAGATAAATATGCGTGTTTATTGAAATATTTGTTACCTTGTTTGTACTGAGTACTAAACATGTTTGTAAACATTTAATTTAGTTATGCTATTCAACACTTATCACTTGACTTATTGTTTGATTGTGTAATATTACTATATGTCATATCGGAACTTTACGTGTTCATTTTTTCTGTGTAGATTTTAAGTTCATAATGTCCGAAATAATAAGGGAAGAAGAAGTCGCTGAAGAATATAGGGCTTCGTTAGCTGATTTAGTTATAAATAGTAAACCATTAATCACTGTTTTAACTATGTTAGCAGAAGAAAATAAAGAATGCGCTAAAGTCATCGTTGAATGCATTGAAAAACATTTAATGAAGGTTGGTTTTATTTCTTATTTTCGAATAGTATTCATTCTTACAGAATATTTAATTTGTGTTTTCTTTTTGTAATTATATTTGAAAAGATTCATAAGATGTTATTTTTATGCTACACAAATACTTCATTAAATATATATCAGATCTGATTTATGTTTTGTATTTCTAATAAAATTATTTTATTTTATAATTCCATTAATAAACATGGTAATTTCCTAAGTATATTTATTAATAATAAATTCGTAATGTAGTAGACTTTTTTCTTTTAATAAAAATTATATATATAATGACGTACTGTGATTTATTATGTTAAAAATAATTACACAGATGCAAGCAGAAGTAAAGTTACCAACCATGTACTTAATTGATTCGATTGTGAAGAATGTCGGTCACTCTTATGTTGGTCTTTTCACTGAAAATATTGATAAAATATTTGAACACGTCTTTAAACAGGTAAATATTATTAATTTGAAAATTTAAAATTAAAAAAGTAATATATTGCTATTTTGAAGTAAAAATAAATAAATTACAAAGAAAATATATAAAGAAATGTATACTTGACTAATGACAACTTTTTATACTTCAAATACTAAAGACTACATCATGTTCGTTATTAATGATTTAAAAAAAAGAATGATTTTTATGAATAGTTTTATTCATATTTTATTTTAAAAATCACTGCTCCGTACGTATATATTGGTAAACAGCTTGTCATATGTGTGTGATAATGTTTATTCTGTCATTATAAATTAAAATTGGTTAAAGAAGTCATATAATTAATACCTGCACAATTTTTAAAAAGACGATTAGGCGCTATTGTTTCGAGATTTATATGAGTTAAAATTAATTTAACAATTATTCTCATTAATAAATACTTTCCGCGAATTAAAAACAGGATTTACTTTTTGAAAATTCATGTTAGTTACGTTCAATAAATTTGGAACTATTTGTGACTTTAGTTTTATATGCAAGTTAAAATTAATTTAACAATTATTCTCATTAATAAATACTTTCCGCGAATTAAAAACTGAAATTTACTTTTTAAAAATTCATGTTAGTTACGTTCAATAAATTTGGAACTATTTGTTACTTTAGTTTTATATGTATTTTATCAAATTTCATTATCTTGTTAAAGCATAGAAAGATACAACATGGTTGAATATAGTTTATGTTTGTTTTAAAATTTAATTATTAAATGCTCATTAGTTAATGTATGTATAATAAAAATAATGGTTTACTGCGAAATTGTATTTAATGTGTGAGGACTTATATTTCGATAAATAAACTATTGTATTATTTCAAGATAAGCGCTATATGAAAATCTGTTTGTTTAAGGCGTATACAGCAAATAGGTCAAAATAATATGTATCTAATGTGAATTTTTCTTTCCTGAATACGAATGCATATTTTATTAAAGAATTGTAATGATTATTACTTTTATTGGTTTAAAATTAATCTGTTTTTCATCGTAGGTTTCAGAACCTATTCGAGCGCAATTATTTAAGTTACGACAGACATGGTCTGGGATATTTCCAGTACAAAAATTACATAAATTAGATATTTTGATACATGCAGTAGATCCAGGTTGGCCGATTGTTTCACCAGTGACAAGAAATTTGATCACGGTAAATTTGATATCATTGAAAAGTTTTCCTTTGGTTTGAATTATTTTTTCTGAAATCAGAAAAAATCATTACAATAAATGTGTAGATATTAATTCACCTTTCTTATTTTTTTTATATATATATATATATATATATATATATATATATATATATATATAATTTGGGCGTCATTTCATTCATTTTTAGAAATAATTCCAAAATGTGATAGTTGTGCTCTTGAGTTTTCTTCATAATTACCATTAGTTGGTTGCTTCCGAGATGTTTAAGATTATAAACCACATAATCAGGCATTCGCGATATATGCAGTCTTTACATTCAATCGGCTTTTGATCGTGTTTGTGAGTACACCCTTTTTTATTGTACAGATTCTTGGGGTCCTCCACCGTTGCCAAATTGATGATTGATTTAAACCGCTATATGCGGATTCATTCTGAAGGCTAGAAATAGAAGTCAAAAATCAATTAAAATTGGCTCAAAATATATTAGAATTAACACTTCATTAGTTTTAGGAATTTCAAAACATATGGAGACATTCACTGAAACATTTATTACAACATGTCTTTTCATCCTCATTCCCAAAACAGTAGTCGGGATATTCATAGGGAAACAGTTTCGTAATGAACGACAGACTTTAAAGCCGCTGAAAAACCTAAAAGCTTTTCCTCCGACTGGAAATCACATCATTTGGAAATATCAAGCAACAGCAAGGTATACTCTAGAATAAGCAAAAAGGTCTTCCTGGTATGAGTTTATTTCGGTCACTCAATTGGTTTTGAAAACATTAAATCTATAGAAACTGCATCAACATTGTATGTTCCTGTCGGTATTAAACGTACCGGAAATGCAAAATTATTTTCAGATAACTCAAGCGATTCAAATCTAAATTCTGATTTCTTTCAATTTAAAAATACAATATGACCTACTTTCAATTTTGTCCTGGAAAATAATGACAAAATCAACTATCCTGCTTAAAGGAGTTAAAATCAGTTCTGTGAAAAACAGTGCTAATGGACCAAATAAATTCATAATATCTTACTGAAAAATGCACCGGACCATATCATATCAGTTCTCTTTTAAATATTAAACAATAACTGGAATGAAGGATTCTTTCCACATACATGTAAAAAAATAATATGTATTGTCGACTCCTAAGGTAAGAAAAGATACGTCATCTGTAAACTTACATCGCCCTATTTCATTACTTTTGTGCTTGAAAAATATTTGAAAAACTCAGCTGCTTACTTTATATAGGAGTCAGCACATCAACAATTAATAAGTGAAAAACAATGCGCTTTCCATTCAGGTCATTCAACAACTTTTCTAACTATTTATCAACATAATGAAATATTAAATTCGTTATGTAATAATCACTTAGCATTTTTTTAATATATCTCACCTTCGACACAACATAAGATTTTGCAATCACTTTAGAAATAGAATGTTTGAGGTTGAATCCCACTAGCAATAACAAGTTTCTTTAATGATCGGATATTTCAAGTTCACCGGAGAAGCACTACTTTGTTGTTTTAAATTTCAGGCTCCGTCTACCAATGTTTCTAGTCATTATAAAACTACTGCTAATACTACCGACGCAATAATGAAAGATTCCGCTAAAGAAGAACTATTAAGAAAACAGAAAGAATTATTGCAACTTAAACAGAAAAAACTTGAATTGGAAATACGTCAGACAAAAGCTCTTTTGCAAAAACAAGGAATTAATACATCTAGTTCCAGTCCTACTACAGCCGCTCCAGCTTCAAACATTTCTTCTGTTACATCAACTGATACAAAATCGGATGTGAGTATTAAATAATTATTAATTTACAAATAAGTTTCTCAAAACATCGATTTTAATTATATATATATATATATATATATATATATATATATATATATATATATATATAATATGTTCACACATACAGTAAAACTTATTTTATCCGTCATAGCTCAACGGTACACAAGAAATTTCATTGAATGTTTTTATATATATATATATATATATATATATATATATATATATATATATACGCAGTACAACTTCTTTTATCCGTCACTAGCAGCAGCTCATCGGTATAGAAATTTCATTGAATCTTTGCAGTTAAATATTTTTGGAAAAATGACAACATTAAGGACGCAATTTTTAATATTGCTAGTGCATTGGTCGACCTTAAAATGTTAAACTTATAGAATGGGTGGAATAAACTATTTCCTGAATCTCCACTACCTACTAAGGAAACAACGAGAACAGTTAGTGTTGACGAAATTTTGAAGTTTTGCAATAACGGCCTGTTTAACAATGGCAGACTAACAACGTGAAGAAGTAACAGATTGATTATAGTCTATAAACAAGATGAATGTTTTGAAATTTTGACTAATGAAGATATTGTATCTAATGTTCATTAGTCCAATAATGGTGAAATTGGTGACAACGAAGAATCGGAAGTGCAACCGAAACTCAGCAGCCATTCGGAACCTGAAATAATGTTAATAAATTGCATCGATGGGTCTGAAAGACAAGAGGAGGTAAACTTTACACAGATCCTACTTTAAAAAAAAAAAAAAAAAACATTGCCGTAAAGAAAAACACATGCTGCAAAGAAACAGAAAAAAGTTACCGATTCTTTTAAGATGTAAAACATTTAACATAGAGACAGTTTTTGTCGGTAATTGTACTATTGCACTATGTTATACTAAATTTCAAAATAAAAATACAGTACTGTAAATATTATCCAAATAAACATTTTTTTTTTTCCTAAATTGTTTACTATGTGGTATAGTGCTATATGTGTAACGGAATTTCTGTTACCCGTCTAGTTATCCGTCATAGACCCGGTCTCGAGGGTGACGGATAAAAGAAGTTCTACTCTATGTAGATATTAAAATTAATTTGGCTTATGGCACTAGTAACTATTGCGTCCCAAATACTGCGAATTCTGTTTTCATTAAATAGAATTTCAACACGTAAAATCATGTTCGTAACTAGTAAAAGTATAACGGACGTGTTTATGTTTCAGACACATAATTTACACAAAACGACGAAAACTCAAGTTTCTTCAGCCGTATCTAATGTTCCTGTCAACACTAGCACTACGTCTAGTAATACGGTTCAGCCAGTTAATAATTCCTCTGTGCGTATTAATCCAGTTAGTATGGAACTAATCAACGCAGCACAAAGAGTTCGTGATCCAAGATTGCGTAGATTGGAGTTAGATCGCATTAAACTTAATTCTAATTCGGATCATAATAAAGAATGCAACAAATCATCTAGTCACGAAAATGCGAATATTAGTGATAAGAAAAGATCGACTGGTTGGTATATAATTAAAATTTATTTATGCATATTAATGTAAAAAATCTTTTTATTTAAAATACAGATACTACAAACAATTTAAATAGTATCTTGCACGCGTTTTACTTTAAAAAGTTATTACATGTCTCATTGAAACATGAGGCGAGTACTTCTATAACTTAAAACTAGATTTCTATACATATATCCCATAAACGAAGCCATGATTGTAAAAATATATTTCTCAGTTTCTCTCTTTAAAAAAAAAAAAAAATAAAGATACTCTCTCTCACATGTAACGATAGATAAAATTCGATATGAAGGTATGGAAATATCAATCTAACCATACAGAAAAGAAAATTTAGTGCCATACACCACATGGAGGCTATACCATATAAATGTTGTAGTTTATATTTATTAAACTCATAATTTTAGTCGTAGTTACTTCTCTTATCGCTAATTTAAATGTCAGGTATTCCTTTACATTTTTCTAGTCAAAATATTTAATTTTTCCTGAAAATAAATAATCCTAGTGTTAATTACATTTTATTGATTTCTATAATATTAAAAAAAAAAAAAAAAAACTGCAAATATTTAAGTTACGGGATTACGACAGTTCAGTACAAGAGTATGTTCTAAATGAGTGCTATAATTAGGATAACAAATGTAATGAGCTCATTTTTAACTTTTTTTTTTTTTTTTGCAAATTATGGGAAATAGTGATTTCTTTCGAACGGTGGGGTTAGTAAAGTTATGAATACGCAAAGGAAGCATTGACAAATAGAACTGTATGAGTCTAATGAGATAGTCATAAAAGTTGGTGCTCGGAAAAATATGAGTATAAAAAATTCAGTATGATACATATTATGTAACAGTAATATGTCGTAACGATTTTGTTTTGTAATATAGCTGATTTCATTTAAGTCTGCTTTTTATATTTTTTTAAAGGGAATATCGGAAATTAAATCATTAACTAGTGTAATTTTTGTTTTAAATATTTTATGTTCGGAACTATTTTTTTTTTTTATTAAAACAAAATAAAAAACGTGTTTGTGCCTATTAAACAGTTGTTAATAATTATGTTTCGTTGTATTGAATTTCAATATAAAGTTTATTACAAATTATTTAAGATAGGAACTCACAGAAATATTGCGTGATAAACTAAGCGATATTGGAATGGATATTCCCTTTTAACTGCTTTAAAAGTATGCATTTTTCTTTAATTTATCGTTTTAAAAATTGAATTACAAATAATTTGTATTTTCTTCTAATCTGCTTATATATGTAGTGAACTTTCATTCGAGCTATGAAAGCAGCCTGTGTTAATTCGGAATTTCTTACATTTATTTTTTGTTTCAGTTACAAAAAATTACATATGGATAATTTTATACGTATATTCTAAAAATGTTTATTATGATTTTTTTTTTTTAATAACGGTATAAATTATGTTATATTAAGTATTAAAAATTTTCGAAATAAATAATTTTTACTAGAATGGAAAATTATTTTCCTAGTACGAGTCCGTAATTGATAGATATTATATACGCTCGTCATATTTATTGTATTTGACACGAATATTATTTTTACGTGTCAATTCTGAGTGGGTATAATATGGTTTTAGCGGACGATTTGAATAATTTCATCAGACTACCACGTTATAATTAAAGACGACATTTTAACTGTTAGCGTAATGATCAGTAATTTTAGTATTTTGATATTAGTTGTAAACTTAGTATGATCGAAAGTAACAGGTCATTATAACATGTCTGAAATTATTATCTATCTTTGATATTCACGGTATTTTTTTATTTTCATTCACGTTTTATCAGTTACAAAGTTTAACAAAAGTAACAAATAATCCGAGGCGAAAGTTCTTCAGTTGATAAAAAAAAAAATCATTTATTTTTAGTAATTTACTTTTTTGAGGGATATTCTTAAGTTGAGTAAGTTGTACATAATAAATGACTTGATGATGATAAGCTCTTATTACTATGATTAAATTTGTATTCATTTATACAGTGCGGCTTACTGTTATCATATTAAGAATTATTTTCGCAGACGAACAATTTAAATTGTAATTGTCTTGTAAAAATTCATCTTGAGAAACATTAATACGAAATTAGTATTGCCTTATGAATTCTATAATAGAGTATCTACGTTTGACGAAATACCTCAATATTTTAACTGGAGTGAGATTCAATTCCATAAAAAAAAAAAAAAAAAAATTAATCGGAGATAATGATCGGCTACAGATTATGGCAAATCAATTTTTTATTAAAGATCACGCGGATATATTTCATATGGTTTGTTAAGTTTGAAAAATATATTTTACTCGACGAAACAAGTTTTTCAAAAAGTACGCTTTTGTATAATTGCATAAAAGTCTAAATACTGTTGTAATATGCTGTGGCGTGTAATAGTTTTGATAAAACTAGTTGAATTTTACTCCGAAATCTCGATATTCCTTTTTATAAATGTCCCAGTAATAAGATGCGAATACATACTTTCCGACCAGTATTGTTTGAATGATGTCGAATTCATACATTAGCTATAAAAAATGCCATTCTCATGGATATGTACATTGAATACAGTGAACGCATATCTAAAAACCAATGAAATTTTTCCTTATAATACTGTATAAAAGTAATATTAATTAACGGTAATGACATATATTTGGTTTAATGTACCATATGTTGTGTGTAGTATATTAGCATTAGCAATTTCCGCAGATAACGAACAACCGTTTATAAATACAAACATCAGCTTTCCCACAGTAAGATTCATTTTATTATCTGTCGTATATTTTATTACATATATTGTAAATGTGATTTTATCAACATACAAATTAAGAATTTATTTAGTAGATTGTATTATTTTGTATTTTTTAAATTAAATTACATATTAATTTAAGATTATATAAACTAAGTATATATTTATGTATTTATTTATTTATTTACATACGCACGAATTTGTTTGCATGAATTATAATTTCAGTTTAGAAAAGCTCTTTCGGGTAAACAGTGTAGTTTAATTGATGTCCCGCGGTACTCGGAAATAATACATTTAATTATGAATCACATTATATAATGTTAAAAACGGAATGTACTGACAGAGGTGTGTGCATTATATCGTCGCGAGATCTTACAAATATTTTACGCGTAGTAATCTTCACGACTGTTAAACCATCCCCTATACTATTTCAGGTAATATGTGCATATTATTTTCATCCAAGCTGGCTTATTATATATTAACCGTTATTTTGTATTCGGCAAATGACGTGTGAATGTGCTATAATGATAATTTTTTGCGAATTAAAGAGATGCGATTAATAATACAAAGAAGAAAACGTCTACTATGGATAGAGCGTTATCGTGCCAAATTCGTCCGTTTAATGCTGATGTTTGGAGAGTAGTGATTTTATGAATTATAACAAAATAAAAACAGAGTTAATCACTGTAAACATTATTTTATTATTGTATATGCTTGAAAATGACGCGATTGTCGAAAATCTTTGCGTTAATAAAATAATTATAGTGATTATCTTCGTTTTTCTTTTGTTAATTCGTTTCGTTGCTTTGTCTTTTCAAGAAACGGCCGGGCACATCATTGCGATGCGGCGTATTTTTTCTTATGTATACTCGATATTATTGTACGAACGGTGCAAAATACATGTTAGTTTGTTTTCTCATCATTTAGTAAAAGATATTTATGAATAATTGGTAAATAAACCAATTTGGAGATGCGCGTGGAATTAAATACAGTACTTCAAGAAAATAAGTGCAATGTATTAAGGAAGTCAGTCGTGTTTGAAGTAATTTCATGAAAAGAGAATGTTGATAGAAGAGAAATGCAATTTAAGGGAATGTGGTATATGAAAGGGTTATTGCCAATTATGAAAATTACATCCGGGTCTTCACTTTTTAATGAGGTATATCTAAGGCAGGATGATTTCCTCCGCAATTATGATTGAAAGGAAGCCGTAAAATGTAGACTTTTCTACGAAACAGCATAAAGACAGGCTTGTAGTAAGATCGGCGAAGGATAATCTGTGTATATCTATATAAATGTGATCAATTATTGATTGGTTTTCAATAAGTTGGAAACTAATTAATAAATCATCGCATTAATTCTTTCGTAAAAGTGACGGAAATTTTCTGATAATACAGGAAAATAATGCTAATTCAAGCACTAAGAATAATTTCGTCAGAATTTGTTCCGTTATTTATATTGGAATTATTTTTGTAGTATTTATCGTACTTTAGTTAAATTTATTATAGATTATATAGTATAAGGTCGCATTTTATGAATGTGAATCTTTAAACGTACGAATATGCGTTTTGTATAAATGTGATTAATATATCTAAATTATTTCGAATTTAGAATTATTAGGATGAAACGTTTTCGCGATTTATATTAATACGTATGTCGTAAATCTATGAATCATTTTTTGAATTAGAATTCATTTCTACGACGCTACTATCATTTGGATTTAATTAAGAAATATTCATTAACGTGAAATAAATTTATTCTTTATTAGAACGACGGAATCCGTCCTACTGTATGTTCGGAATTTAAAGATAATAATCAGAAATACACACTTAAAAAAGATATTTAGCGAAGCTGCTGAAGTTATAGTTGCGCGTACTTTTTTTTGAGAACTAGTATTAATAATGTGAAAATTTAAACGACTTATCGTAAATTGAGTAAGTCCTATTGCAGCTTATATTTAGAGTAATTCTTCAAATTTACCACTTTCATTATGCAACACTTCACATTTATTTTTATTGTGCGAATTTCTTTATTCTTCGCGTTATGTACTTTTCACGAATTCGTCCTAAATATTGCTGTTTTTCCTTTGCGAAAATGCCTTAATTTTCGCCTGTTTAATCGATTAATTTTTTTTTCTTTTTATGCGATTAGGTTAGCTTTACTCCTATTTCCTTCGTTTCTTTTAATCTCCGATGCAAACATTTAGTCATGTGATTTATCTTCAAATTTGCATCTTTTTATACAAATTTTATATTCAACGACTCATCTGCTTACTTTTCTGCCCATTTTTGCGACGCACGAATTTCGAAAATATAAACATCTCTCGAATACAAAGATTTTGCAGCGACTAAATAGAAAACTGGAACTGGTGACTATTATTTTAAAGAGACGGAAAGTAGCTTATCTCGGCCATGTCCTGAGAAATGGAAGATATGACCTACTGCAAATAATCATTGGAGGAAAACGGTGAAGAGGTAGAAGAAGGAAAACCGGATTTGAGAACGTAAAGAAATGGTCTGGTCTCAACACAGAAGTCTTACTGCGAACACTATCTGACAGATCAGAACGTAAAGAAATGGTCTGGTCTCAACACAGAAGTCTTACTGCGAACACTATCTGACAGATCAGAAGCCAAACGGATAATCAATCTATCGAACATAAGGCACATGAACAAAAAGAAACATCCCTTTCGTTCCTGCGATTTATTTAACAAATTTTCAATATTTTACTACTATTCATATACGCACTATGATATATTTGTAAATTTTTCTTATTCTCTGCATTTAATACAATTTGATTCACGTACTAAATATTCGTGTGATTATTACACTTGTGATTTGTTATTAATAAACTGTTGATTGTTACAAAAATAAAAGGATCGGTTTTTTGGATGAAAGATCTATTTACTAATTTTTTATAAGAGTGCATTATGACTATCTTTTAATTAATTAATAAGTATTTTATTTTCGTAGGTAAATGTTTCGTTTATAGACATTTTTTTTTATTAAATTCACACGTACTAGGACGAGAAATTATAGAATTATACTATTCCAGTCGAATATTCATAAGAAAGCGATATTTAGTCTGGGAATAATTTTTAATTCGATTATTTCGTAACAGAAGCATGTGTTTACAGTGGTTTTTTTTATCAGCGCAAATTATAATTACTATATATATATATATATATATATATATATATATATATATATATAAATTTTATCTGTAAGGGGAAATATATGAAGTGGTTTGCTCAAGGACAGAATGAATTGAAGGTAAACATTGGAGAACATACGTGTCTTTATAGTTACACTATAGTCCAGAATTACGGTAGCAACGTGGTTTTCACGAATGTAGCTAGAGTGAGGCCTCATCAATTAATTAGAAATAATGGATACTAGCGAAAAAAAAAATTGTTAACGGATGGTTCAAAACAGTTTAATCGTCTTTGGATTCTGTATTTTTTAAGATATTTTAGGTGAATCAAGAGTACAAGTAATGTCTATGAAATTATAATAGGATCACTTAATCGGAGTAAACTTTCTATTTAATAAAGTTGTCAATTTTTTACTTACTTTGTATCAAGAAATATATACAACGTTGTATGTATATACATATAACATTTTTATCTCGACTTGTCAATTTGACCACTGTTGGTGGTCTTATATTAATTTAAGTGAATTATGATATTCGCGAAAAATTAAATCTATTACATCACGTTAAATCAACATACATTTTTATGGAGCACATTCGCCTGATGTCAAAGTTTGTAATGAGTACGGAACTTCGTTTGCAGATTGCATATTACGTTCCTTTTCACTTTCAGTTTTTAATAAGTAGCAAAAATATAAATTGTCACGTCCAAGTTAGTGTTACTATCGTACTGTGCACGATTTACAGTTCTATCAATTTTATTGACTAGTAACACTAAGAACAATGTAACGAATAAATAGATGTAATTTTATCATTAAAAACTATCTCGAGGCGTTCATCGCTGTAGCAGTTATTTTGAATCAAACTTTTCTATTATACGATTTTTTCCGCTGCAAATAATACTTATAATTTTTATTGAATAAAAGTATTTTGGTAATAAGAAAGATTTTTTATAATTTATATATATATATATGTGTGTATAATATCGCGCGGATTTGTATATATTTGAAAGATATTTACAGTAGACATCAATGTGTATAAAAATATATAAGCATATTACTACGATATGTTGGGAAAGCTGATGTTTGCGGATAGTAAGTATTTTAAATGTTATATTTTATTATTGGCACGCGAAAATGCTCTAGAGTAAAAATTATAGGCTAAATTGTAAGATTATCGTTACAGAATCATCGATACCGTCTTCCGCGATGATAAAACCGTCAACTACAATGGTCACAGTTACGATTACCGCAGCTACTACCAGCGCAATCATCAGCACAACTATTACCACTCAGCCGGTAGTAGTTAATACATCATCAAGTAGACGTGTCGGTAATCCGAACAGTGTTAGAAATGATATTTCCAGAAAAATAAACGCACCATCCGGTTCTTCTGAGTTTTCTTTGAGAAATAGTAGTATTACTACCGCTGTTATATCCGGTACCAATGTTCAACCGTCGGCGATTAAGATTAATAAACCGGTGGAATCTTCAAAAGTCTCTGAATCCGTTTTAAAAAGGAAAAAATTAGACTCCGATAAAGATAACGTAGAATTAAGAATATCGCGTAAATTAGCTAAGAGACGACTATCGCATAGGAAAGATCGATTGCTTGCACGTAAGCCGTCGACGTCTATCGCCGAAATTATTATCGACGATAACGACGACAACGTCGAAAATCCTATCGCGAAGTCGGAAAATGTGCCGGTCGTAAACGCGGTTAAACTTCTTAGAAATTCCGGCATTAGCGAGGACCTTTTGAAAGGTAACACGAACGAAAGAGAACGTCGATTAGCGATAATTAAAGCGCTTTCGGTTAACGTGAAAAATCTGTCCAAACCTTTGAATCCTCCGCTCGATATAATAAACGAGCCGACCTTGAAAGAAATTATCGACGCAGAAAATTCGGAAACGGGAAACGATTTATCAAAAATTACTTCTCCTCAGAATACGCTGGTAAAAGAAGTCGAAGATAATGCTCCGTTTGCAGTGGCGACCTCCAAAAGACATTCTACTTCACCGGTTACGAATCTAGCACTCTCAAAAAGGAATAAATCGAACGACGAAGACGATACGTAAGTTAAAACTTTTATTTACAATCGTACGTGATTTTTCCGGTTTTTATTTTAAGATTAGTCAGCGCGTGCAAATTGAATCTATCCGTAATTGATCTTTGCGAACATACCGAAAATAAAAGTCGGTACAAACTCAGAAAACTGATAACGTATTAAAACCATCAGAGCTCTAGATGTAGCGCTATATGAAACCAATCGAATAATTACAGGATGCTTTCGACACCGATCGATAAAATAAAAACATTATGCGGCATAGCACTAATAAGGTGCGTAATGGTAACTATGTAAGAAAAAACTAAGCAAGACGTAAGGTATGCAATATATGCGAAAGATGCGGAGCAATAAGTCGACTCAAGTATGGGAAACGTTAAACAGTAAACGCTTTAATACGAGCGCTTAAAATTATTAGGTTAGAATTATGGAATGGGAGTGCTGAAAGAAAATTAGTTGCAAGTACAGGAACAACAACGCTTACCTCCTGGTATACCGTAGCCAATATGGAAAACCCTTAATAGAATAAGAACTATGCTAGGAAAAACAGCACAAAAATGATAAGATGGAAAATTACAGATGATGGTAGATGTGAATGCGGCATGATCTAAAGTTCATAGCAACTAACTAGCCTGCTCATACTTTTGCGATGTAGGATGAAAGATATGACCGGTATAAATGAAATTCCGGACGAGGCAATTCGGGTTGTTAAATATTTAAAAAAAAAAAAAAAGGTGACCCAGAGAAGATGTACGGCTTTTTGTTTTTTGATTAACGCAGTTGTTAAGACTGCTACAAAGCAAACCGCGTGCTCCACTTTAATGCACACACGAGAGATTCGTTTTTGTTCAGTTTTACTTATCACGGCATATTATAAGCGCGTTTTGAACGTTATTTTCGGCGTGAATCGATCATGACAGTGCAAGACAGTTTCGAAAAGAATTAAAATATTTTTTTTGTATATCAGAGTACCTTAATAGCCGCGTTTATGAAACACGTTCAAATCTAGATGAAAACTCGGATTTCTGAAGAAATTTGAGAAATTCAGCGACCTATGCTCGGAAAAGTCTTCGAGAATTTTGTAAAAAGACTGAATGAATGTATTGTTGCAAATGGCGGTTATCTGAACGATATTGTGTTCCACAAATGATTGTAAGCTAATTCCTCGTTTTTCTATTTTTAAATAAAATTCATTCAAAAATTTTGGTGTAGTAGTTTTGAGTTATTCAAAAAACAAAAACCCGTCCGTCTTCTCTGGGTCACTTTATATAATCTGACCGACACGATAAGAAGAAGGTTCTATGTCTTATAATTAAAAGAACGAAAAAAAAAAATATGATTTTAATTATCGTCGAATGCATTAAAATCACTGAAATCGAATTTGATGTGAAATAAACAGGCTGAAGATTAAATGCTTCTCTTTCCACTAACGGCAGATACTTACGCGTTCAGATTTAACAACTTCCCAATATGAAAATATTACGTGGAATTGGACAAATATGTTACGAAAAACAACTTTTGTTCGCCTTTAAACTCTGCTTCGTCGTTGAAAATTAGAACAAAGGTCGAAAATATTTTCTATGATGCAAACTTCTTCTCTCGCATTAGAGGACCATAGTTGTAACGCATCGCCCGAAAGCCGATAAAGTTCAAACTGCAAATAAGGAACCTTCTCGTGAAGCACCGTCTGGTTTTTAACTTTATACGCATATTTCACAATATTACGTATACTATATTTTAATTGCAAATTACCGTAATTGCGCCTCGTTACACCTTTTGAGTTAAGCTTTATTTTGGCATACGTAATGTCGATATTTTACACAAGCGATACACGCTTTCAATGAGTATCGAAGAAATAATTACTAAGCCAAATGACGAATGCTCAGTAAGAATATGCTACATGATCGATTTATATAATCGGATGTGTCTTTTAACACATCTCATATCTACCGTCATTTTTAGTTTTGTACGTTTTATTTTAATTTTTTTTTTTTCACGTATAATATTATATTTTTGTTCTTATTGAGAAAGAATTTAGAGTCACAAACATCGTTCCAGAATTCGAGAAGATCTAAGACTTTTGCGCCTACTTGAAGTTGAAGGGCGTTGTTTTATGAATGTTGTTATTGTATACGCAAGTCCTGACATTGAAGAGATATTTCATGGTTTATTCTTCGCTATGAATGGTCATGAGTTTTTTTTTTGCAAAATTGCATATTTTCACATAATTACCTATTTGTCCAATCGCAGTCCTAACTCTGTTTAACAACTTCTATTTGTGATAATGCAGGTCTGTTTTCTGCGAAAGTACCAATAGTTACATCGAATGTCCCTTCAAATTTCTATGATATTCCACTGGCTTCCCGACGAAACTTACGCCGTTTGACGTCAACAGATTTCATCTTGCACAATGAAGAAGTTATGATTGTATTATAAAAATACATATTACGGTTGTTCTCTCAACTACATACGAGTTTCATTCAACTTTCACTATTATAATGCCCTTTTAATAACCTAAATTATTCAATTTATTTCATATTCATATTTTCAAATATTAAAACAACCCGAATAACTTTAATTTAGTTAACTGTTAATATTATCAAATATTAAAACAACCCAAAATCGATTTTCCCGTATTGCGCTAGTGTATTTGTCGGAAAAATATTTTGGACTTGATATATTTGAATCTGCATACTTTTTTTTTTTTTATGTATCTTCTTCCATGAGTGTTAACAACGTTCTTTTACACGTTATCGGTCTCATTTAACGCCTAAGCATATCAGATTATTACGATATACATTAGTTTGCATTCAGCATGCTTACTTCTCAAATCTCAATTTTTCTAAGCTTTAGTTTGAGGATGTCTTTCTAAAGTCTCTAGCGTCATTTAATGCAAGTATACTTACTTATAATAATCTATTTGTAACCTCGTGCAGAATCCATCATTTTAGTTAGTCTTTTGTAAGCTAATATTGTGAATAGTAATGAATAATTTGTGTGGTTTGAGGTGCCTTTTATTTCATATTAGTTTTCTGTTTTTTAAATGTAAGTTTAAGACTTGTATTATACACGATGTTTCGTCTGCTGCTCAATGCTCAATAAATATTATATTATATATCGTATGTATAAGGACAAAAAAAGTGGGATGTTTTTTGTGTGTCAAGGTCAAAATTTTAGTTCGATGGTAAGTTTCTTATGTTTATTTTATTAGCATTTATATGATTTTGGAATTTTCGCCATATGCAATGAAGTACGTTTCTTATAATCGCCAGATACTTTTATATACAAGTCGTACGATCCACTAAATTATTTTATAAATTCAAAATTTTTAATGAGTAAATATTGAATCGGCGAATTATACTAAGCAGACGAGTAATGATTTTTAATTACTTCGAAACTTATGAAATTTTGGCAGCGATATAATTTTTATGTTAATTTTGTATAAAATTACAATTAAATTTCACACACTGATAATACACTCATCCGAGAAAAATCGTCTACATAAATGATATAAATAAAATGGGGGAAAAATTAATTGAGAGTGCATAGGTGTGAAAACAAATTCGTCTTTACCTACACGTTTACAACCAGAACGATTACAAGGGTCGGACACTTTCGCGGTTTTTATTCTTATCTGCTTTTTTCGAGTTTCGACGATAGAATCGACAATTTCTGGCACAATTGGTTCTCCATTATTTGTTTCCAATTCTTATTCAAATCTGTTAATTTAATTAGTTCAAGTATTTGATTTTTCGTATCTTCAGCGTGCTCTTGCCTGCATTCGTTCACATTAAAGAAGTGCATATGTGTTTGTGTATGTGTAAACTTTTGATAATTTCTTACCATAATTTTCGCAACACTATAATTAATATTGATGTAGTCAACAAGTGTAACTAAAATAATGATTGTTTATTTATAGGGAACAATTACAAGGACATGTTTCCTTGTTAACACGTGAAAACGAATTCTCATTAAAGAAACGTTCATCGGATGGGGCGGATAGTAATTTCCCCGTTAAGAAATCTAAAGTGGAATCAGATGAAAGGTACGTAATACGCTTAATTTTAGCGATTGTTTTTTTTTTTTCTTTATAAGGACGAATTACAATTAACAAATCGAAGTGTGCGATACAAGTATATTTACTCTGAAGAAAGTGGGGATAGTTGTCCAGTAGTAAAGTTAAATAATAAAAAAAAACACATTCCTACCTCGAACAGCGTTAAATATCTCGGCTTACACCTTGACGAAAAACTAAGATGGAGAAAGGATGCAGAAGATAAACGATATTAATATTATATTTCACAAAATGTATCGGTTACTTGGAAAAAATTCAATGCTATCCTTGGAAAACAGGGTATTACTTTATAAAATAATGCTGAAGCCTATATGTCCTATGGAATTTCACTTTAGGGAATCATAAGAAAACCTCATATAGCGATCATTCAAAGAGCCCGATCAAAAATACTACGATCGATAGTCGATGCAGCATGGTATGTAATGACGAAATATATAAAGATTTGAAAGTATCGATAGTTAACGAAAAACTAGAAACGGTCAACGTACGATATTATATAGAACGACTACAAAATCAATCAGTTGGCGCACTGGCTTATCAAAGACGATATCTGATTTAAAAAACGATAGAATATGATTAACTAACTAATTATCGTATGAACAACAAGCAGTGGCGATCATTGGGAATCATTCTATTAATTTATATGTAAATTGAAAACACTGCCGCTTATTGTCTTCAAATAAGGCAGATTGCGTGCAAAAATTTCGGAGAAAAAAAAATTAGGATCAAAATCAATTTCATCAGATTTTAATATAATGTTCGGTGAAACATACGATATACATTACTGAGCTTTTTCAACTAGCTATAAATCGTATCGTATCCGATATATAGCTAGTTGAAAAAGTTCAGAATGACGTATGTTTCACCAAACTGATTAAAATCTGATGAAATTGACTTCGATACTTATTTTTTTCAACTAGTTCTAGACGTTGACAAAATAGTATGTACTTCAGTAAATTAGTTATTTAACACGATACATACCTCTTTCATCGATTATTAAATGTTGAATATATTGGAGAGTAGTGATTTTATAAATTATAAACCAAACAAAATCGTAACACAGTTTAGTCATTACACGTTTTTATTGCAAAGCTTTAAACAATAAGTAATATTTATTGTGTGCGCTTGAAAATTACGTAACTGTCGAAAAGCTTTGCAATAAAAATTTTTAGTGATTAAATTTTGTTTCATAATCTATATTAAAACTTAGAAAATTGGTTATAAAATTATTTCTTCTGCGTTCGTGTTAATAGAATTGTTAACAGGTTAATGGTGACAACTGTTCGTTAATGTTATTACTAGAGTTATTGTGTAATTAGCGTCACAACGTACATTTGTTAAATCTATTGTATATATATATATATATATATATATATATATATATATATATATATATATATATTTATAACATAAATTTTATGAATATTTTTCAAGCAATTTGAAGTGGTACACATTTTAAAAGGAAATTACAAACAATTTTAATTTCACTATGTTTGTAAATAAATTAGCAATATGAAAACTTTTGTTTTTCGATCAATTTTAAAAATAATTAATTTACTACTTCTAAATTATCCTATTGACTTTCATAATACAATATTACGTCTTTTATATATATATTTAATATTTAATATTTAATAAATGTCTTTGCGATTTGTGTTTTATGCTAGTATTTTACAAAACCCCTTTATTTTTTTAAATTAAAAAAATCTCACAGGTGGGCAGATGACAATCGAAATTCTATATCAGGCGATAATTCGAATGGTCGTGATGACGCTTCGAAAAGTACTTCGCTACTTGGCCGTTATAGTGCGAATCAGACGTATCATTCTGACGATCATTCAAAATTAAATCTAAAGGAAAATCGTTCGGGTATGTCCGTACACTCACATCGAGAACCGTATCCTCGGGGATTGGATAAAAGTACGACATCCTACAAGCTTCAAAATTTCAAGACAAAAATACAGTTTCCTGAATTTTCGCATTCCGCCGAAACCGATTTTAGTTCTCCCCGCACCAATCACGGTGAGTTAGACCAGTTATTGTTTACGCGTATAAAAATGTGAAAATAATATGTTTTCGAAGAATCACAGTTAAGATTGATCCGACATAATAGTAACAAACATATTCCAAATGACTTAAATATTATAATTTTTAATTGTTCGAAATTTATATATGTATTTATATATTACTTGGTACTGAAAGTTATCCGTGTGACTAGTCTACACGTAACTTTAATTAAACTTCGTAACAACAATTTATTACAGTTCGACGAAATAAGAGTTTGCGCTTAAGGCAGAGCAGTTATTAACTAATAATATGTGAAAAAATATGAAATTTTCGCGTACGCCTGGAAATTCGGCGATAAATAAAAGAATTTGTTGTTATAAATTAAGGTTATTATTAAATTTTGTATCCCGTCGTGTGGAACCACTTTATAAAGACATTATAATAAGGTGCCCGATTTATAACGAATTAATATATTAGATTCCCTTCCAAATTATAATAAAATTTTAATTACTCCGTACATGATTATATCGATTAATATTTAGCGTTGATCGTGATCGCCATTTCACAGAGAACAAACCCTTTCTACCGGTTACACGTCACGACAGCCTAATATTTAAGATCGACGATAATGAAACCAATATGGTGGAGCAGCCAACCTATACAATTGTTTTATATATAATTAAATTTTAAATTTGTGGACTACTCTTTTATTTAATGTATGTTGATAAATATTTAAACGTACACGATGAACAAAAAGACATACAAAATTTACATTAAAAACCCAATCAAAATATATTTATAATAATAATAGTAATAATATAAGTGTAACTCGACGGTGCACCGCAGTACGATTTCGGCAGATGGATGCGTACGATATTATTTGAACATATCTGCTCCACTAGCTGAACTGTTTCTAGATACTAGGCTTTCTATTTAAGTCGCGTGAGATCGACCGATTTTATATTGGATTGTTTGTTTTGTTTCATTTACTACTGCATTGATTTCAGAGGTTCTTATCGCGAATTCCTTTGTACTTATATATATATATATATATATATATATATATATATATATAATTATTACGAATATTATTATTAAATTTTATTTTATTAATTATATTTTATTTATTAATATAATACCCCCTTACTCTAAAATCATCTCGATGGTAGTTTATAAAATACATTTTTGTAATTGACTACTTTCTGAACTACAACCAATACATTCGTCAATTCTATTTCGAAAAAATATAACACATTTCATATAGCGCTGACACGTATTTTTCAATCAGATTATTCGTCTAAGCGATGTTTATTTGCCGAATGTTTATTTTTCCCCTCAATAAAAATCGTTATTTTCTTTTAGACTCTGATAATAACGAACAAAAGCTCGATGACGATAAGTCCGTTGATAATGATGAAATAAATCGCAATGAACAAAAATCAATCGGTAACACTTCGTCCGTAGCAAATAACGAGACAGAACCGAATTCGAGTTCAAAAAATGATGAAAAATTTAAACAGAATATTAAACTTACTTCTAGTAGCGAACAGCTTACTAATATCGACGATCTAATTACGCTTCCTTCTGAGCTAAAGTCTCTACTCGAACCATCGACAGAATTGCAACAAACGTCAACTCCTGTTATTACGGAGAACATCGAGTCAATAACTACAAACTTCACTGCCGACGTTGATATTCGTAGTTTGTTTGCTAATTTACCGCCTACTTTATCGCCGCCCGTAGTTAATAGTAGCGATAACAATGATCAACCGTCAACTTGTGCAGAATCTTCGATCGATATGACAGAAAAGGATAAAGGAAAGATATTCGATAATCCATTCGGTATCGAGTTAAGTAATAATGACGAAAATTCCAAAGATGTCGATTATAGACGTATGTTTTTCTCATTTTCCGCATCAACTGCTGCGAATATGCCTAATACGGTAAGTGATAATTTTCCTCTCGTTACAACGACAGCAGTTGTTGATTCTTTATCTTCGCGAAATTCCGTATCGTCTAATAGTAGTACATCCGGTAATGAAAATACTCGCAGTATTATCGCGAGTAATCACGATAGCGATCGTACTAATAGTAGCCGTTCGAGCAGCAGAAGCAGTTACGTTAGCGACTTTGGTGATTGTCGTAGTTCTGAAAATGATCAAAAACCCTTAGATGATAGTCTTTCGCCGTATTCTCCATCGTCTAACATCGATACGAAAATACCAACTCCGCCTTTACCGCCGCCTATATTAGATGTCGCTGATATCGAATTACCGTCAACGTTACTTCCTCCGCCGCCGTTATCAATTCCATACGCGCCTCCGCTATCGTCATCGGGAATATGTGCACCACCATCGACATCAACGGAAGTAGCGGTTCCTGAAATACCGCCTTCGAATCCGTTCCTAGTAAAAAATGTCGAAGAATGCGCAGCACGTTCCATTAATATTAATGAAATTCCGCGAGAAATCCGTTTTTACGACTCCGTCGCTATAATTTTTTTGTCATGGGACGATCCGCGTGAAATAACCTTTTACGATGGAATTCGTAATATAGTCGTCGATAATAGATACGTTATACCGTTATATCTGAATAGACCAGACAAAGAAGTAATTATTGATGGAGAACGTTACAGGTAAAATATGTGATTTATCTCGAAAATACTATAAGTTTGCAATTGAAAAATAACATTTTCTTCTTATATGTCAAATCTTTAAAAAAAAAATACAAAAAAAAAAAAAAACAGAAAACGAATTATATAAGAGTAGTTAATATGGTTGTTTTAACAAAGCAAATTTTTTTCTATCACTTTACTATAAATTATTGTAAAGTTACTTTTTTTATTCATTAACTTCCGAAATTTATTATCTACTTTTTGTATATGGTGTTAAACAGAGAATATTGTATAAAAACCTAACCTAGTGTAAAAAAAAATCGCGCGGAAATATAACCTGGCAGAATAATAATAATACCAAAAATAAAGATTTTTTTTTAATTTTTCGTCTTTTGAAACTAATTTTGAATGAATTATTATATACACGTGGATGCCAGATGTGAACGAATAATATATATATATATATATATATAATCCCAATAGTCCTTTAGTCATTGAATTATTTAACGTATAATCTTAAATGTTACTGGTTGTACGTATTTAAAATTATCCTCGTACGTATTATATTTGTGATTATTAAATGTATCGGTAAATAAAATTGTCGTTTTCAGAAATTAAATATTTCGACGTTAATACATTAATTACTTTTTATAGATTACGTCTTGGTGCACCTACTAAAGAAATATTCGTGAACGGAATTGGCTACGAATGCCAATTTAACGGACCTTCTATTTTAGTTAATTTTGGCCCACGGTTATACTCTGTAAAATTAGAAGGACCCCCTCCTTCGGTTAATATAGGAACAGTAAGAAGATTAGACTTTGTCGCTGGAAAGATCAATATCATTATTGACTCGAAAAATCATTTTTCATTATTTTTAGATGCTAAACCGCAAAAGTAATTATCAATATTATATAACTATATTTTTAACGCAGAGATATGAAATTTATTTCTTAAAACGGTAAACGTTACTTTCATATTTATTTAAATTTAAATATGAAAATTATATACGTGTGCATTAAACGCGTGGCGGATAGTTAAGGCGCTTTTAAATTTCTCTTCTTCTTGTCTTTAATCTGTAGATTGGTGAATAATCTTTCATGATGTTCGATCATTTTAAACTATCGTCGGAATTTTTTTAGGTTCGGCCTTTCGTTTTAAACCTGCATAACATGCTACTCTTTTATTATTTACTCGATGTTTGTTTTCTTAGGTGTACTCCTTTGCATCGCTTGCCTTCTATTATAATACCGTAAATTCTATCTATAATAATCAAGCATTTTCCTATTAATCTATTATCTGTATGACTTTTTTTTTTTTTTTTTTTGTTTGTGTTGCGTTGTGGTATACGATTGTAAGTGACTTTTGGCGTTATAAACTTTTTATTGTATTATATATTTGTCGTTTATAATGTTTATTCGCGTGTTTTAATTTTTTCATTTGTATATTCGTACAGTTGTAATAGTAGCAATAGTGAGCATTTTAGACCAACAAATATTGATCTGAAAATACATTTTCTTAGATGATATATCTGATAACGAAAAAAAAATGACTATCCAATAATTTGAATGAATCCAGTATAGTGATTTTTCATGTACGATAAATGACCATTGTTGACCGTAAAGATACCACGAATCCTTTTTTTTTTTTTCTTTCAAGGACTAGGAGAACTACATAACATTGTACCTTTATCGGATGTAAAAAGACCTGCATGAGAAAAGTTGCATCAGATTTTTTTCTCTCCTTTTTTCATCAAACAGTGATAAATCTGTGAGTAACGTATACCGATAAAAAAAATTAGTGAGACGTCAGAAAACTATTTAACATCTCAGGATTCACGACCAACAGACTCCATTAAAATGAGAGGATTTTTTTATCATTATCCACATAGCTGGTGTATTGAAATGCGAAAATGTTTTTACTCGTGTATTTTTTAATAACAACACAAGGATTTCGTTTTCTGTTCCATTTCTTGCAGTTTGATAAAATTGAGACCTGTAAGTGAACGATTCAAGTTTTGATAAACTTGTTCGCGTGATTTTTTATTTAGTTATTAGTCGATTCAAAGGCAATTACACACCTAGCCAGTTTTTGATCACTGATGTAGTAACTTGTAATATTTAAGATAACGTGTAATTTTAGCCAGTATATCATTCCAAACCATCAACGTGTATGGAATAAAAAATTTAGTTGATGTGAAATCAAATACACGCGGAAGAACAACCGCAAGCACATATTATGTGAATCATTCAGAAAAAGACGTTGTATTACGATTTATATTTTTTTTTTTTAACTTTTATTGGGCTTCCGCGGTGGTTTATCCATTACGCATATCTATTTAATACGCTGACTTATGCAATTTATTCTATTATGAAAGATAAGTAGTAACATTGATAAGAGTAGGAGAAAATATACAAGTGGACACATTAAGTAGCTATATTGCTATGAACAGTAAAATAATAAGGATAATTGGAATATTATTTAGATAGGATATATTAGCAGGAAAAGAAATGTGTAAAGAAATCAACTGATTGTAAAATCTGACATGTTAGATTGTTAGAACATTGAATACGTGCAAACGAAAAATTTATACAGATAAAGTAATGCAGGAAGATGATTCAATTGATGCAGACACAGAAAAACCAGAAATTATAACTATAACGCCAAATTATATTTATTCGAACAAATTTGAAATCAGTATTGTCTTCCGAAATGCGCGTCATTGACTATTGACAGTGTTTTTTCGATTTGATGAACGCGTCTCTTATAAACGCATTTGTAATATCCTCAAACAATAGAAATATGTGGGATGGCCATTTAAAATAGCCAGAATGTCTCATCCACGATCTAGCACACTCCATAATACAAACACATGTTTTACGGCATATTTCCGACGATTCGTGAAAAAGGAGCAAGATTATTTGTAAGCAGTCCCAGAAAAGGAAATTCACCGTCAGTCCACATCCTTCTGTTCAGAGGTGCAATGTTCCCGATCAGGAAATAAATCGGTCTAGGCGGTAAACATGTGTCCGTTGTAAAAGTGGTCTCAAAACTTCTAATAATCAAAAGTATCTGCACATAGTGTTTTACACGGTGAGATTATTCCAACACTTCTAACGTAATTAAATGAATTTTAGCAATATAAGAACGCTTTGTTGTAGAATACCTAAATTTATGCTACTTATAAATTATTTTATTGTATACATCTGAATACTGAATACACGTACATTTTTTATTATATTATGTATCATTAATATTGTAGAGATAATAGTAAAAAAAAAAAACATTAATTTTGTGTTTAATTGCGTTTATTTACTGTTAATTCATTATTGTTTTATGCTATTATTGTGAAAAAATTAAAAAAGAAATAAAAATAAAATCATGATTTTAAAAATGCGAATTGGTAGTTAAAAAATTGAAAATAGTGTTGTATTACAATTTTAATCTAGGTGATCACCGACGTTAATACGAACGAGCAAAAACTAATACCTAATAACGAGTTTCAGTTAGACAAGGTACAGAATGACCCAGAGAAGACAGACGGTTTTGATTTTCAATAGTGTAGTTGGTAACACTACAACGCAAACCGTGTGCTCCACGTTCAGTGTACACACGAGAGATTCGTTTTTATCCAGTTTGTTATCGTGGCATTCTATAACAAGAAGGAGCGTTTTGTTTGGAACATTATTTTCGGTATGAAGTCGAAAAGAATTCAAAGTGTAAACCTGGGCCATATCTCGCAATTCAATTTTAAGATTGGTTGAAAATTTCCGAGAAATAGCTTCTACAACGGAAAAAACCCTCAGAACTGCCACTATGGTCCAAATTCAATCAAACAGAAGTTGTCACACAGCGAGCGAGTAACCGTCTGGACTGTGGAAGCGAAGTGAGAGTAGTGGGGCCTTATTTTTTCATTGATACTGTAAACTGACGCGCTATATCGAGATGATAAACTCGTTTTTGTTTTCCTCACTTTGTCGTCGTCTGAGCTGTACATGCCGCGTGTAACTGTAAGGTAGAAACGCTCGTAGTATTGAAAGAAGAGTTTGGTAACCGCATATTGTCGGGTTCACCGATTTCGCTTGGCCTCCTTCGTCGCTGGATTTTTTTTTGTAGTGATATTTTAAGAGTCGCGTTTACGAAACACATTGACGACATCTGGAAGACCTAAACACGGATCTCTGAAGACATTTCAAAAATTCAGCGACCTATACTCGAAACTGTTGTAAAAAGACTGAATGAATGTATTGTTATTTTATAAACTACAATTTTCGTTTGAACGATCAATTCATTTATAAAAATTTGCCTAATTAAATTAGTAATTATCTTTCTCGTGTCAGTTCCTTTAATCCGTTTTATATTTCCAAAACATATTACAATTTTAAAAATATATTCAAACTTTTTTACTTTTGATTTGTAGTATAATAGTGTCAATAACTGGAACACTATACATTAATAGTCATCTTGTGTTAGTAGTATTAGATAGTCACTCTATGAACATTGTGACACAAAAAGTACTTCGATGATTAGTTTATTGCAAACAAGATGTGATTATTTATATTAACGAATAGAGAAAATTATTCATATTTTAATGTGGTAATCTTTAATTTGTTTATGTATATTTGTATAAGTTAACAAAACCAATAATACATTATATTTTTTTATTACAGAATATCAATTGGAGGATTAGTAATAATAGTTCAATTTGTTGACAATCTGAGAAGAATATTATTAAATGAAGTTCCTTTTTTGGTGCGTTTATTAATTTAACTTATTCATAATTCGATACAATTATTCTGAAATCATTTAAATACCGCCATTTGAAAACATTGCGTAGTTTGCTCGTATTAATTCTGACCTCATTTTTATCGTATAAGGTAAAAACTTAAAAAATTTATTTGTTTAGGCTAATTACAATGGTTTACCCCAGTCATTTTGGTTTGTTGGTAAACGATATTTTTTCCAACTGTCCGCCTTACCGCCTCACATTCGACCTGGTTTTGTAAATATACAGAACATGTTGCAAACAAGACTACCTTCACCACCTCCTGTGCCGCCTTCTCTGCGTAATGCTGCCAATAATATATCAGCTCCTATAAAAGTACCATCACTTGATGCCGCAGGAGGTATAATATTATTATTTTAATGTGTGAATTGTGTTCTCTCTTATTTCATATACGACTTTTATAAACAATTTTTAATAGAATACTACTGTGATAATATTTTCAATTTTTGAGCAAATTCAATTTTAAGCTTTCATGTTTGATTTTCATTTGTTCAGAATTAAGTAACATCGGTTGTCCGCATAATAATAACGATGAAGTAAACATCAACAAACTGATTTGTGCAGCAGGATTCACGTTTATCTTTACACCTGAACTACATTAAATCTAGGTTGCGTTCTTCTATAAATAAGAATATTCGCATCGACAAACGCGTTATGAGAAAGAAACATGGACATAGTTTACATACACACACAAAAAAAATAAAAAACAATATGTAAAATATTTTAACAGTGTATAAATTAAAATGTAATACTCATCAGACAACTTAAAAGCAAAACGATGTATGAATTTTTACAGTTCATACATGTTTGCGATTAATTTTAATTTCACTTCTGCAATCACATTATGATTTAATATTTTTATTTAATTTTGTAGTATCATGAGGATGGAGAATATATTTTTTTTATAATTTATTTTATTCGAAAATTTCCGATATCATCCGAATGTGTATTTATCAAAGATTAATCAATCTAAAAAATTTAGCATTAATTTTAGTAATCACCTAACTTTTAGTCAACTCTTTCCCATATTATTTGGTACGTTTAGAAATCTAAATACTAATGTTCAAAATGTTTTAAAAAAAAATCGTGTTCATGTTTGCAAAAACATAATGTACTTTGCATAAAATATATGATTAATAACAGAATTTTTATCCCTAACATTGATGCGGATCATAGAATGCAAAACAATCTTATGAACGTATAATTATAATTTAACGAGTATTTTCTTATTTATTACGTAAAAGAAGTCGTCGTTTTTTCGATCTAATCGTACTATTTAGAAAGGCGAATGAGAACTGTTTACGAAATAATATTTTTTTTAATATATATATATATATATATATATATATATATATATATATATATATATATATATTCTGTTTATATTTAATTCTAGCAACGCAATCGTTAGATCTGCTGTTAAATACAATGATTACAGCACGGGTTCCTATGTCTCGTTTAAGTTATAACTCAAATGACGATTCCGAAAAATCTTCAGTGTCAAAATCCGGAATTACAACTGGCAACACTGATAGCAATCCGGGTATGTATTTGACAATATAAAAAAAATCACTAATTATACTTCTACATTAATTAAGTAGTATGAAAGAATTTAATAGGTGAACAAAAGCGATCAAGTATATATAGATTTCATCAAATGGAGTATGTAATGTATTCACGGATCTTTTTTGCTATAATGTCAATTTTTTTATTACGTGACGTTTCGAAAACAATTACAATTTTTCATTTTTAAACAGAGCGGTTGTGAGAGAGTAGGTATATTTATACAACTACACTTAGAAGAACATAATCTAGACTTCATGTTGTCCAGATTTTGTGATAAACAAGTGCCCTGCGGTGCGTACATCCGTTTATCAGTATTTTTATCATCCTCATTCTGCGGTAGGCTAAAATTATATATATATATATATATATATATATATATATATAAGAAAAAACTAAAAGATTGTTACATTGTATCTGTTAGCAGTTTATTCTTAATTTCAATTAAATATTGACGATATTGAATTTCGAATCCGTATTGCAATCTTTATTGAAATAAAACATTTTTCTATCGCATTCATTGTATAAATAATTTTTTCTTGTTTATTGCCGGTTCTATCATCAGCTACTTATGTAACTGTTTTTACACGAGTATCATATTTTTCCGTAACATTTTTATTAATGTAATGTAAAAATTAGTATAAATTCGCTTAACGTTGATTTTATTTTATTTTGCATTTCATTTATATGTTACCGATCTTTCACAGAAGTTATTAATAATTCAACTACAACTGAAGTCTCATCTAGTAACGATGTGAATATAGCCAATTTACATTCGTCGAAAATGGATATGCTTGATATAAGCGAATTAATAAAAAAATTGGTGGCTAGCGGTATGGTACCAAATACTAAGAATTCAACTAGTACGAACGATAACAAACTAGTACAAGTACCGGACATTACTAAACCAGACAGTTTAAAACAGTAAGTATTGAACGTTGTTAGTGTATTGATATGTTCGTTCTTAATATTTATATATTTTTTGCGTATAGGCGTTTAAAATTTTATTTCGAAACAGTGATTTATTTTAAATATCGGTGTATCTTTCAAAATTTCACTCGTATGAAGTTGTTAAAAATTAGTTGGTTAAGTTATTTCGCCACAAGATTTTATTGCGATAAGAGGAAGTTCTTTTTTTATTATTCCGGCATTTTGGCAACTAGCAAACATTTGGCCTGTTCATAATTCACGCGTTGAGATTCATTGGATACATTTTTTATCCATTCGAATAAATACTTGTTCGGATGTAGGGAGTTGTCTACAAATGTTAACCTTGCCGCTTAATTATCTCTACAAGACAGATTGAAGCTACATTTTTCTTAATGATCATGACTATAGAACGTTATGAATAACAATTTATAATTCTAAACTTTAATAACAAGAAAAAAAAAAAGTTATTAAAACATTAGAGCAGAAATACTAACACGTTAGGCACAATCAACATTCCATTTACAGAAGACGTGACAGGCAGTATTAATAACTTATTAATTTCATTCATAATGTTAAAAATCATCCGTAATGATCGGCTATATCTGTGTCTATCCTATGGGTACATCGAGGAATCCCTGACAATGAAATTGTAGATTCATTAGTCAAAACAGGGTCTTGTAATAGTGTGGTGTTCTCTTTAGTTCTTGCGCGTGACATCGTACGTTTTATTTAATCGGAACCTATAAAACTTTAGGAATATGTGGAGAATATACAGCAGTCACCCCCCACTCAATACTATCAATTACAACAGTCTCTAAGTTTCCATAATTTTAGTTTTTTACAAACATTAAACGTAAAGAATTGTACTTATGAGCAAATTGCAATTCGGGCATTACTTTTTACCGGACCATTCTTTATGCAACGTAGAGAAACTACATACTAATTCTTCGAATGTCATTTTTTTTAATAACGTTACGTTCTGAACTATACCTTAAATTTTTGCGCTCATCATGTGACGGCCCTCTATATAATGTATTGTCCCTTATTCATTTTAAGAATTTACATCCGTTTCTGGACATAGCGATATTTCCGGAGAAGTTGTCCACGTTTATAGAAATATTAGTACATATCGTTGGGTAAGCTAGAAAGACGTCTCTATTAAAATAATAATAATAATACTAGATTGATATTCGTTACTTGTGTGGAACTGAAGAAAATTTTATGAAGATACGAAGGATTTGTTACCAATTTATTTACACGTTGTTGATGTACGCAGAGTTTCGTGTTTTTATGAATTTAAGCTACGTCGTTTAAATTTATACTTGATTACTAAAAATAGTTAAAATCACTAAATTTATTTTTAATTATGCGAAGCTTTTCGGCAATTACGCCATTGTCAAGCTATATACAGTTAAAATTAATTAATATAAAATCATAACATTAATTTAAAACTAAGTTTACAATTGTACACAAAAATGAAATTGGTGGAGTTGTAACAATTGAATAACATGTACCTAAGATGCCACCTTTAAGCAACAGATCAGAGATCAGTCATTCGTTCATTCTTAGATGATAGTTTGACGTCGACTAAAGTGAATTACTAAGGTAACAAAAAAGAAAGTGAAACATTTGATTTCATCAATAAAGATGGAGGGTGATTAAATTCAGCTTGAAAACTTGTAAAAATCTGTAGAACACAGAGGAGTACAAATAATTCGACGAGCTGTTACGACGGTTTGACAATGAACTTTTGAAATCAAAGTTTTTACATATTCGCCAAAAATTTACAAAAAAAAATTTTAAAACAACCGCTGAATAAGTTATTAAAAAATAAAATAATAAAATTTATGTTGTTTTCTTGTTTAAGTAAACCGATTTTTTTTCGTTGTGTTCTGTACAGGTTTCCGCAGGTATACGTAACCGAACTAGTTAACGGAGTACAGTGTAACACTTGCGGATTAAGATTTTCTGCAAACGATACCATAAAATATAGTCGGCATTTGGACAGACATTTTCGATTAAATAGAAAGTTTAAAAATCGCGTCATACCTTCTCGCGCGTTGTACTGCGTTATCGCCGAATGGCTGCAATTAGAAGTTATGGATTACGACGATGAAGATAAAGGTAAACGACGTGAAGGAGAAACAAATGTTCCTATTATAAACGTATTGCAAATATACGGAGAACGATTTAATCGATCCCGAACGTTGTTAGGAAAATTTTAAAAATTCATTCTGTACGCGTTGTATAATATCGAACGGGCATAATAAACGCTGTGTAAATAACGAAGACAAATCTTGAATATTCAAAATCATCGATGAATTATAATTCTCGCTTTTTTTTTTTTTTTAGTTTATCCCCGACACAAACGATTTCCCTTATTTTAAATTTTAAAGTACCTCGATAATTATTTTTGACCGTATTTATGATTTTGTTTTTCATCCCTATCATTTTTTTGCTACTATATTCGCGTTATATTTGTAATTGTTTTTTCGTTTTCATTGTTCACTAAAACCGCATTATTTTTTTGTTTTTAGAACACTATTCATTCTTCCAGTTTTCCATTTTATTCCTGTATACTTTTATGCCTTCATCTTGATTCTCGAAACACTGATTTCCGTCATATTGCGTGTGTAAGCCGCCATATTTAATATTTCGACTCGCTTATAGTTTTCTAACTCACGTTCATTAACAGTCGTCCTGCTAATGCTCTTTGTTTCGATGTAAAACTTTGCTCTAGTTATCCGAAATTGTAAATATTTCATAAATTTTGATAACCGTCACAACGTTTAAGCTGTAATTCCCTCTGTTTCTGCTGAAACCAATTAAACCTTAAATAGTAGATCCTTCTATGTTATCCGTCTTTCTACTTAAGGCACTGTTCTGGAGTGGTATCTATCTTCGATGTTGTTAAATGATTTACACCGTGTACTTAGCACTATTCTGCGAGTCTTAATCGTTTACGGAAAGCTGCTACTATCATAAATATAAACGCTAGAAACGCACGTAATACTGTGAAGCTATATTACAGATTTTCGAGTACCTAATGTTATTCTGAATGGTGTATCTTGTTCGTGGGTTGTAAAATTCTTAAGAGTTATTTCGACCCTCGACAGCGCCTACAGAAGGCTACAACTGAGATGCAAATCTCGCGTTTCAGAATTATACTGAACGTTACTAAAAAACCAACGCATAGACAATTTTAAACCTTCCATATCTTCATTCATTCATTAATAAATTTTCAGCAAAATTTTATTATAATTCTAAATTTTACGATAATAATTTAGTTCATATAATCGGTGACTACTACATATATACGCATTACAAAAATCATCTATTGTATTCTTGTTGTCCTAATGATTTATGTCATTTTACCATTTAGAATTGTTAATTTATCGTTAGCGAGATTTTATGACTATAATTATGCTAATTTTATAATTGAATTAAAGTTTATTGGTACTTAGCTACGATTGTTATCATTTTATGTATGAAATAATGAATAAACGTTTCCTCTTCATCTTCTTCACGGTGCATACATTAAACATATTTTGGTAGTTGTATTTTTATATTACCGCCGAAAAAGTTAATAGAATAGAAAACCATTTTAAAACCCTATTGAATGGCATAGAAACCGTTAAATCTTGTTTAAGACTATTTTGAAACTTAGCGGTTTATTATTTATAGATCCCGAGTTTGTTATTGGCCATTTTATCCGGGTAATATTTATTCCAATTGGAAAGTTAAACGACGTTCGATGAACGAGGGACATACACAGATTCCGGCTATTATAGAGTTTTTTCACGTCGCACATAATATACCCCGAAATGTTTGCGGTCCATAAGGCTTTATATTTTTCCTTCCAAAAAATCAATCAGCTTCATTACTTCGTCAGTTATCTGTGGAGACCTCAAGCTGTCAACTGTTGTTCCACTTCCAAGTAGTGGACATCCGAACAAATGTTTATGGTCTTGTTCTTCCCCGCATTTAGAATCATTACCTAGTATTTTTTTTTTTAGATTTTTCTTTATACGGCCGCATTTTGTTCGTAACCTACTTAGGGTTTTCCATTTTTTCCAGTTGACCGTATCGTGCGGCAATATGCCTCGTTACGAACCACGCCCAGTTGTTGTCATAGTTCATTGCAGTGTTTTTCTAGTTCGTTATAAAGTGGTGTGGTATTCCAAAAGTCTTTTCCGGATTTTAACCTTTCTTTTTAGGTGGTTATTGTCCATACAGCATGTGGGGATGGTCTGTAAGCGCTCTAGTGTTTTCATCCTCATTTCAGCTACTTTCCTACGTACCACTAGCTGTTCATGTCTAGAATCGTTGTTGGTTTTAAGCAGCCAATAACGATTTTGTAAACGCTGTCTAACGCCCGTATCCACTTTTCCCGTGTGGTCTAATCTGCTCTAGACTGTGCCAGCATACTCCTCTACTGTAAAGGATAAGATCGGTATCGAAAAAGCACTTCTGGCGTAGAACTCCATTTCGTAGAAACGAGTTTGCGCAATAAATGACTTCCGTGGTTTCACTCTTTTTTCGTGAGTATTTCGCAGTATGTTCTAAATGTAAGTGTTCGGTCTAGGGTAACTTCTAGATATTTTATAGTTTGATTATGACCTGTCTTGCATCCATTCCACTAGACAATTAATTTACATTTTGCTTTTCCATTGTTTAGATGGAAAGTACACGCTTTCGTTTTTCCTGAGTTGGGGTTTAAAGCATTCTCTTTATAGTAATTATCTAACTTCTTCACTGTTCGTTGTAGATGCTCTTAAACTTCTACACGGGTCCCGTCTGAGCCGCAATTGATAGGTCGTCTGCAAATATGAACCTTCTCGTTCCCAATGTCTTTGGCTGATCGTTATAGTAGATATTGAAAGGGTTTTGTGGGCCTGTAGTTGGCAGTTTCTTTAAAGTATCCGTCTGCTTTCCTTGTTACCTGACCAGTGGAATCGATTGTATTCCTGAAAAGGGACGGAATATAGTGCCCGAAACGTGATAAAGATTGGTGGTGGGTGTTATTTTCGAAGAAACCTATATTATTTCTGTCAAAGAAAAATTAAAATTAAAAAAAAAAAAACCCTCCGTTTAATTGATCTATTTGTAAGATATGATGACGTTATAAGATTTTTCGAATGTTTAAATAATTTGTAATTATTAAGTTGTGCGCGTTTCATTTTAAATCGTACCATCGTGCGAACGCGTAACGATCGTTATTATAATTACGTTATTTATGTTATAAATTTTTAGTCCAAAGTTGGTTCGAAACTCAGCAAAACGAGCCGTCTGATACGGAAGAGAAAGAAGAGGTACTACCGAGTGTAGCAGTTGGTGAAAACGCTAACATGGTTGTCTGCGAATTATGTTTAGACAAGTTCGATCAGTTTTATCACGACGAAACCGAAGAATGGTATTTAAAAAATGCCATTAAAGCGGACAATCGTTTTTACCATCCGATTTGTCACGAAAGTCATATTAAGGTACGTATTATTAATATATGTCTCTTCCTGTTCATAAATTATCGTTCCGCCGACGTGAACTATTTTTGTTTATTATTCGCGAGTTGCAATATGTCATTTTACATATATATTATAAAAAGAGGAAGTCATCGTAATTTTTAAAGGATGAAATTATAATTGGCGGCAGAAAATTTTCAAAACTTTCGATATGCGCGTGATACAATACGTGTAGTTAAATCAAGAGGTGAAATGGTAGATCTAGTAACTTTCAATAAAGAAGCTAAATATATCAAATGATCTTTAATTGTATTAGATAAGCGAGAAATACTACCTCGCTCACTTGAAATCATCAATGTTAAAAAGGAAAAATTAATATATCTAGGCACTTGAAGACAAATAAAGGTCGGTGTGAAGAATAAATCAAAAGAAGAATCACCGCGCCAATAAATGCACGGTTAGAATTTAGTAGAATTTGAAAACTCCATGGCACTATAAAAAAGAACATACGGCGCTGAGTCTTGAACAATAAATAACGCGGATGGATTAAAACAGCACATATGCTTTTGAAATGACACCCTGGCGTAAAATAACGATTCAATAAAAGGTCACAAAGTTCAGATACGAAGGGACGATTATGTTCATGATGTCGATGATATATATTATATATACATAACTTTCAAAACTTCTTTTAATCAATTACGTCATACGATAAATATTCATGGATTGTGCCAAAGGTATCCTATGTCAATCCATAATAATTTGAATATAACTTCACGAGGCGTAATTTTATATTTGTGCGTCGAAAAAACTGACATATAATTCACTAAGATTTTTTTAAAAATTAATAATTAAATTATTTTAAATTAGCGAATAATATTTACCTTATATACTTTATGATATAACTTTATGGTTTCTGAATTAGGTGAAAATTTTTAGTATTTATAATGTTACTACGTGTTTTATATATTTAGATCTCTCGACTTTACAATAATTAAATTCAAAACACTACACGGTTATAGAATTGTCAAATTCGAATACAAGTTAACAATGACAGCGGTGGAAACGGTCATAAAGATGCAATTATCTGCTTTAGAAGAGAATTTTAAACTGCACTGATGGTGTTGCATCAAAATATTCTTCCGAATTTTTCCGCTATATTTCGTAATGTGAAGTTGTTAAATTGAAACAAATACTCCGTTATCCATAAAACATTGCCCAAAGATTTATGCTTTACAAGAAATATCTGAATAAATAAGAACTTTATTTTATTTATTTAATTTTTTTCGAGGGGCAATTTTCATCTTTTCGTCATGTCACTAGAAGTTCAGACAGAAAGCGGGGGACCAAATCTGATGTTCGATCTTCATATTACAACAAACTCCACTTTTGATGACCCCCTAACTTGGCAAGATGACTTGTACAGTTATGACCACGTCTTAATCTAATAAATATAAAAACAAAATCTTTATGAAGGAGATGCCATGTTTAACTCAGGGCTTTTTTGTAATTTTCATTTGAATAGTAGCATATTATTTATCTTTTAACAAGCTTTTGCATTCGAAATACGAGTCAAATTAAGATTCGGTATTAACTGTCTCCATTGTAGTTTAAGATGTTTCTCAATGGCCGAATCCGTTGTCTCATTTCCACGGGACGCCATAGTGGGCAGCGACTCGCATAAATTTAGTCTTAGCTCTTGCTTATGAAGTTGCCAAACCCATTGTCGTGTTGTAGTTTACTTATTGTGTAAATTCCAGGAGTCTAGATAGATGTAAAAAACACTCAGGGAGTCGGCGATTATATTTTTTCTATATAATCTAATAAAAGAAACAGCCTCATACATTTCCATAAAAAATAATGAGCTGATTGTGGTAAAAAAAAAATGCCGTATACTACTTCTTTTTGGAATATTCAATAGAACCATTAGTGTATATAATTTCATTATCTCCAATATTGATTCGACAATAGAAGGAGGCAAATTTTTACCAGTCCTGTATTTATTATTGCGAGCTTTGTACATTCGTGCACAAGTTGTTTATTGATTATGTAAGAGGTAATATTTATCGGAAGGTCTTCTGATCTATAAAGCACTCAGATTTCTAGATTTTATTGCGCCGATCATTACTGTTAATAAAACGGCAAAAAAATTGCAGCTGATGCAGAATGCTGCATATGTCTAAGAGCTATGCGCTCCAATCCTATTAATAGAAACTACGGGGAGGCTCCCTTTTTGTTAAGACGGAAATTCAATAAGAGCTTTATTTGTACATCTGTTAGAGATTAAAATAATTAAAGGAAGTTTATCAAAGAACAATCACTGCCGATCGAGATTATTGCTGGTCCTATTTCCTGTGTGTACCTTTTTTTGGTATATATGTTCATGAAAATTAATAGTATGAATTTGTTATATTATTTAAACATAACTAGTCAAAAGATGAAGACTGACCGAAAATTGATAAGTAGTAGTCAGGTTTTTTCCCATATTTATATATGCGCGTGTATGTGTGTTGGCATTAGTTTATGACCAATGTCGATAAATTTTCATATTTTTCTAAAGTACGAATTAATTTTGCTCTATAGATGTATTATAATTATAAATTGCGCGCGATTAATTTTTTTTTTTTGTGGATTCAGAAATCCGAAGAAATTATTAATTTAGAAGACGAAGACGAAGAAGAAATTGAACCGGTGGTTATCACCGACAAAATTGAATTGGAAACAGAGGAGCAGAATGTGTCGAACGAAACGAATGAACAGAATACGGAAGACAATCAAGAAGAAATTATAGAAGACAAAGAACACGATGAAGAAAAACATGACGATGTCAATTTAACAACGGAGGTGGAAACTGATAAAGACGTAGAAATTGTTAAAATAAAAGAAGAAAAAATCGATCTCAGTAACGAAAGTGTAGTGAAAATTAATGTACAAGAAACGCCGGAAAAAGTGGACGTTAGAGAAGCAACTCAATCACAAGGTAAGCCTAAACCCGTTTTAGCGCGTTCTGACATTATTATTTATTAGCTGAAGTTTTCGAAATTTTCTCTACGTAAAACATTATTTGATATTTTATTTTTTCTTATTCTAAATATGATATGAAAACTCGTATAACACGTAATGAGTAATAAATGTTATTAAATAATATGTGCTAATTGTTTTCGTTTGTATCTTTATACTTCCTCGATACTTTTCGAACGGAACGATTTTTTATCGAATAAAGAAAAAAATGTATTTTCATACTATTATTATAATAATTAATCGGAAAACAAAAATTGAAAACTTTGAAATTAAGTAGAAATATAAAATCGACGTCATGATTCGGAAAAAAAAAACACGTAAATATGATTTTCGTTTTATTAAGTATAGTTGATAAATAAAATATTATAAAAAAATATACGTATACGGAAACATTACAAAAAACACGACGCTGGTTCTTTTTAAGTATTTCTTCCTAAAAAAAAAAAAAATAGAAAATTGAACGAGAAATAAGTGTTGCGCAATTAGCGTGGGAAAAAGAAAAAGAGCTCGCCTATCGATACAGGGGCGAATATAGGAGAAGGGCCTAGAGGGCCGGCCCCCTAAATGAAAAATAAAGAAATACTAAATTACAGTGAATTCCCAAAATTCAGCGACCTACGCTCGAAAAAGTCTTCGAAAATTTTGTAAAGACTGAATTTGTTGCAAATGGCGGTCATCAGAACGATGGTGTGTTCCACAAATGACTGCAATCTTTCGTTTTCCTATTTTTAAATAAAATTTCATTCAAAAATTTTGGTCGAGTAGTTTTTGAGTTATTCAAAAAACAACAAAGTTCTCGTCTTTTCTGGGCCACCCTATATATTTAATATAATTAGTTTGATACATTATAATAAAATGATTTTTTACATTGTTCATCATTAAAAATTTGACTCTTTTAGTTGGAATAAGTGTTTGCGAATGGGTCTGGAGATATAATCTATATCCACCATTGATTCGACAGCCTGATTATTTATACCCGGCAAGTCATATTATATGATCAGAAATTCGTTGAGTAATATAAGACATTTATCCGGAATAAGAATGCGTCTTTTCTATCTTAGAACTCTAACGTTAGGGCTATCTTGTAACGAATAGAAGAAGTAGATAAAACGAAGAATAATCTTAAGTAAAATTCATCTCCCAGTGAAGGCGAATTTCAGTCAGAACTTTGCAAGTTTTTATCCTGCTGTGGTGTTGTTAGGTCTTCTCTTTGGATTTATCGAGTTAAACCTGTAGACTTTTCTCGTTTGTAGACGTCTAATTTCATCCCTTTTGTCTATGAACATAACAGCGAGATCGTTCGAGTCTACGCAGCTACCTTGTAGAGTCGTCCGATATATTTTTATTCGTAATTTTATGTAGAATATACCTGGATGGCCAGGAATCCACGCAAACTTAACAGTAACTGAAGTAAAAGATTACGTATTCTAATTTTATATATATATACGAAGCGGAGAATGAGGATTGAACGACGAGTACTTCAAAACTGTGAAATAGGTTTTAGAGTCTGAAAGGATAATGATATTTCTAGAAGAAGACGGTTGTATATAGCACATACTTAATGAAAAATCGCCCCAGATTTCGAGCGCGCTTTTTTTATGTTGCTCCACTATATTAAACATCTTTCGATTGATTTAATATATTTTTTTCTTTTCAAATTTTTCTATATTAGACGTATATACTACAGACATTTAAAAATATAGCGTAAGGGTTTAAAATAAATATCAAATTAGCCAAATCATTCGCCATTCATTTATTACTGCGCGTAAAGAGATAATTATTGTAAACATTTTCTTATTAATATTCGTTTTTTTTTCTTCATGCGTTAAACTAATGTTATTTTTTATTTTAAGTACGTTATTTTTCGCACTTGGTAGTTAATACATTAACGTAATTATTATTATTATTATTTTTCGATTTAACAATTTAGAAACCTGATATTTCGACTGTTTTTTTTTTTATTATTATTTTTTGACTTTCTCCCGCTTCCAAACTTGTTTCATTCATATGTTTTATCTTTTTCTTTACCCGCGCTTAATTTTAGTTTGTTCTTGATCTTACATATTCGTTCTTTCTCGATGAGTGTTATTCGGTTTAATATCGATTTCCGTTTAAATCATTTAACTATCCGTTCTTATTCTTACATATGTAAACCACATTCGGTAGCCTCGTGTAGGGTTTAATAAGCGTTTTATGTATCTTTGAAATATAATCGACCTTCTTTTCGTCGGTATTTTTGTTAACTCCCCCCGTATACAACGCGCCGATATAAGTTTCACTTCAATAACGATAATAACGAAGTAAAACATTTTTTTTTAGGTTAATAATTTTTTTTTTTTGTTTTTTTAACGGACTGTTGCAGATGAGAACGAAGATTCGGATTTAGAAGAAGTTCAACTGATAGAACAACCCATCGAACAAATCGTTATTCACGACGATGTAGAACCGAATTTAGAGACGTTAAATGTCGAAGAGATTATCGCTGTTCCGACGGAATTAGAAGAAAATTCTAGTGGAATTGTCGACGAATCGGTGGATTTAGTTACTATGCCGTCTATCGATAAAGTTGTAGATATAACGAATATAGGAGTGGCTTATTCTATGGACGGCAATATCGAAATTGAAGACGGCGGTGGTCCCAAAATAGTTAGCGGTGCGACTAAAATTAAAATTAACATAGGCAAACCGTCAACTAGTAATGGTAATATTAATAATAATAGTAGTAGTAGTAATAATAATAATAATAGTAGTAATAATAATAATAATAATAATGGTATCGATCATATCGACGATGACGAAATTAATATCAGCAACGTGGATGATAATGATAAAACAACTGACAAAATTGCCGCTAGTAACTTCGGTAACGTTTATAACGGATCTTCAGAACCGCCTCCGCCCGGCGTGGAAGTATTTAATTCGGCCAAGCCGAAATTATTGGAGAAATCGTTAACGACGCGACCACGTTTAAAAAAGGGAAAAGACGTTTCTGGGCTTTGCGTCGTAATGTAGCATTTTATTTAACGCGCGTGCGTTATTACGCGAGTTGCAATCGTACAGCGTGCTTCGAGCGAATGAAAATGCTGACGTGTTCTATATGTAAAATTCCTGAATCTGTGATATATATTTATTTACTATAAAAATAATAGTAATAAATACTCGTGTATATACGATATTTAGTTTTAATCGTTATCTTCGGCGTTTCGCGTAACTTATTACTTTGGTAATTTTAATATATTTCGATAAAATTTCAATACGTAAAACATCTTTTAATTAATAATTATAAATATATTTAAACTCTTATCTCGCTTACTTTTTTTTTTTTTTTTTTTCATTTTTTGTTTCGATATTTGGATTTATGTATTGTCGGGTAAGTTTTGACGTTAAACTCGGTAATAGGTTATTATATTGAAAAATTATTAATAAATAAAATTTATATATTTCGTATTTAGACGATGTTATCGTAATTTTTATAATAAAATATATTCGTGTAAAAAATTCGTTTTGACCGCAAGATTGAATATCTACCGATACCGCTTATGTCGTATTTTTAAGTTATACTTGTAAATATTGTAAATAATCGGTATGTAATTAAGTCTTAATAAAATTGTTTCTTTTTTTTTTACAAAAATAACATTTATTAGTTTATTTGGTATTTGCTGAAAAAATCCCGAAGACATTTTTCGAGAATTTTAAATAATAATACGAAATATGCTCGACGCGATAAACGAAAATGAGAATATGCGGCCCGCGAAAAATTAATAGCAGATCGACAAATAAAGATGAAAGTGTTTCGTATATGCCGGTTAACTAATTCATCAATCTACTATTCAGGAGGTTGGATCGACTCCTCGGTTTTCTGTCTTTGTCTAACTTCTTTTATTTTTCCGCGAATGATTTTATTCCTGCTATTCCACGTGTATATTCTATGCGCGTGCTTTTCCTTGTGGCCTTTACCAACAAAGAATTTTATGACCAAAGTACGTTGTTTTTTATTCTTCTATTATATTTAGCAATTGGTTGGCTTAATTTGCATTTGTTTAAATTCGTTATTTTTTTCTTTCCACCATATTCATCGGAGATGGATTCTATTTTTGTTGACTTTCGATAATGTCCAGGTTTCCGAAACATATCTCATCGTTGACCATACAAAACAACGACGAATTTGCAACGACTAATTACCGCCACGAAAATTATTTATAATGACGTTAAAAATATCTTACGTTAATACGAAATAATGATCTATACGTTTCACAGTATAGTCTAGATATAACTCATAAACATAATTGCACATTACTATGCAACGGAGGCTACTTTAACAGCGTTTGTACTGCTTGCGATTTATTTCGAGATTTTTCAGTTATATTTATGTATTTTCCATCCATGCGATTATTAATAATAATAGCCGAATTTATATATGCTTAAATAAACGTTTATAACAGTCAACTGTAAATGAGAGTAAGGCAACTTGAATTCATAAATATCTGCTTTATAAAGGATAGATGGTACATGGTACCTTTGATAAGACAAAAAACAAAACAACAATTAGAATATTGTTTGATTCCAACTACAACATAGTATTTTTTTTTTTTTTTTTTTATAAAGTTTCAAACTACTTCATGTGGCATGTTACCATTGACATTGGACGGAATGAAATAATTGAGTTCTTAAGGGAAGACACTTTTTTAAAGATGTAACTATGAATTCTTTCCATGCAGCAGAAGTATCTTGAGAAAAATGAATTAAGTAGATCGGCGATAGTAGTAGTTGGATAGTGATTAAATAAAGAAGTAAGAGCTCGAGGAATAGAGTTATATAGCTTTGTCACCACATCCATCTAATCGATCATTTCGATTAAATTTGTATCGAGAAATACTAAAATCTTGTGTCGAGTGTAGCCAATTTTTAGAAATACTGCATCGTAATTTGTTAAAAAGGCCTGGTTTAGACGATTTTTAGATACTTCTAGAATTCCACTGAATTATTCTTAACATTAAAGTATCTAAATTTGTATAACCGAAGGAAACACTAGAAAACGTGTAATAACTATCGGGAATAGTCCGTGTTATCAATAGAAAACTGTTAATTAAAAATGAATTTTAACCGGGAAATGATTTACAATGTAGAATTATTTAAATCTTTTCCCTTCGATGGGTTGTTTTCTTTTGTAATATCGTGCATAAGCTACTATTTATAGCAGAGATTACGTTAGTTTAGGAGACTTGTCTATCATCAGGTTCTGTTTGTAAAGATTGTTCTTGCTGTGTTACAGATTTTGCAAGAATATCAAAAAGTTAGAGAGGTTTAATATTTGGGAAGAAAAAATTTCTAATAGAATTAAGATCGATATTTTTATTGCGACTGCGTAAGAGTACTTATTGATTTGCGAAGACCTATTATTATTATTTGTCAGTGGTTTCCTATTCTTTATTTCTCTTTGGTCGAAAAACTTAATGATACGATTATTTTAGAAGCTGGTTTCCCGGTTTCGACAGAACGATGTCTATTAGAACTTCTCTATATCATCAGTTCGTCGTTCCATAGAACTTTTTTACAGTATTACTAATTTTTATTTTATTACTTTTATTTCACTTCCTGCTGTCATTGTTGATGTTATTATCGAGTTCAGATGGTAAAGCTTAATCTCAAAGTACAATTGTGTAAACGATGTCTTTCAGTAATCAGTTCTACTATGACTGTCTTCTACGCAAAATAAAAATTTACTTTACCATTATTATAAACTTGTTACTTCTTTTTTAAGTGAAAGACGCGTTCAGGTTAAAAATGATGATGCAGTATATGAAATATATGCTTGCAGATGAGTGTAATTTTCTGTACCCTATTGGGGGAAAACGTTGGTAGCCGCATTTGTTGCTGACACAATATGGTAATTCTTTGTAAAATTCACTATTCAAACTACGCGCTTCCAAATGTAGTTTAAATGTGTAAAACGGAAAATTAAAATAAATCAACCCGTACAATGTTCACTAACAGGTTAGGTTCAACTAAATCAATCTTGCCAGTAATAAAATAATTGAAACAAACGACACAAAATATCTGGGTCTATATTTGAACAAAAATTTTGCTATATCGAAACTCGACAAAGTGAGCATAATATAAAACTTTATGTACTAGCTTATAGTTATGAAATTAGCGCTTTCCTTAACCAGCAAGCTTTTCCTTTACAAGCACTTATTACCTTCTATACAAAGGTATCCTATATGTGGCTAGTTGTTTCATTTTAGTAATCCCAACATGGGTCTCATGAAGCACTTGAAGAACTGACCTTTGCAATGATTCCGGTATAACTAACCCATTGTACCTGAAAATTATTGAATTTAATAGTTTAAATTGTCATGAATTTTTGCCAGATATGAGCACATCTTTAAGTTGTAACAATTATCATTATCTGTTTCCAACTTAATGTTTTCCTTATTGATAGCTACACTGAGCTGATGGTTTGAATAGAAAGCTCCTGGATCTGGTTTCTTCCCCTATTTTCTCACTCTGGTGGAGAATGACTGAAGTAATCAACATTTGAACTTTTTTTTTTCTGTAGGTTTATGCCCAATTGTATATTGGAATTCTGACATATAGGAAGCATATCCGAGCAATTTTTTCAGATGTTATAAATGGCCAATTTTTATTAGGATGAAATATGTGATATAAAGACTTATCTATTACCAATATAAATTTCTGGCCATATACATATTTGTACAACTTTTTAAATGTCCAATATATTGCCAATGCTTCTTGATCCAATTGACTGTAGAATTTTTCTGAGCTGCTGAGAAAATGTGATTTAGAAGAACTGGTCTTTCTTCTCCATTATCTTCTTTATGTGCTAGAATTGCAGCAATGCCCACTGGAGATTATGATTTATAGCTTAGGGTCTAAAGGTTTAAGTACAACATCACTTGCAATAATTTGTTTTAACTTGATAAATGCTGCTTCTTGTTGTGATCTCCATATGAACTTTGCATTATCTTTTTTCTAGTTCTCTTAATAGATGAGTAATTATGCTTATATTTCTGATAAATTTAGAATAATGTGCTATTAATCCTCAGAACTGTTCAAGTTATTTTTTATTTCTTGTTGTTAGAGCTTTAAGAATACATTCAGCTTTTTTTGGTGATTTTCTGATAGCATTTCTGGTAATATGGTATCCCAGATAATCAATTTCTTGTTTGAAGAATGAACATTTGTTTTCATGTATATGTAGGTCAAATTTTTCAAGACATTCTAAACATTTATATGTGTTAATGGCATTCCTCAAATGTAGTAGCATATATCACAATATCATCAAAGTGTAATACAATTCCATCAAGACCTTGAAGAACTTGATCAAGAATTTTATGACACTCAGCTGGGGCTGATTTTATACTAAATGCAAGACAATTAAAACGATATGTTCCATGATGCATTGTTGCTGTTTTTTAATTAAATTAAATATTATAACTCAATTATTGAGTATTTTTTATTTATCGCTGATAATTTCAATGTTAAAATTTACATTAATTTTTTTTAAAATAAAAACGCCTATCTATATTGATCCACATTAATAAATTTCGATAAAAATTCAGGAAAATATATATATTTTTAGAAATTTAAACAAAATCATGTAAGTGAAAAATACAAGAGTCTAATAGTAGATCATATCTTAAATAATTAAATTAAAAAATTAAAAAAACAGCGATACTAGTTCTGTCGACAGCATTCGAAATATTTAATTATACAAATCTTATATAATTTTCAAATCAACAAAATAAAAGGTGAAAAAGAAAATAAAAATTTCAATTACAGAAAGTCGAGAAAATTAAAGTATATTACATTTTAAAAGTTCCTTAAATAAATTATATATTCGTGAGTAAATAAAAAAATAAATGACTTCAGAAATGATTACCTCAACTGAAAATAATCCGTTTATTTAATTGTTACTTAATTATGTTTTACAAATATAAAGCTTCTTTAAAACTAAAAATTACAATTATGAGGCCATCTCGGGAAAGGTATTGTATCCTTTATATTCGATGTACCCAACAACACTGATATATATCTCTCAAAGCCGAAACCGAAACCACCGGTTCGTACATTGCCGAATTTTCTCAATTGTAAATACCAATTAAGATCATTTAACATATCCGCAGTTATCAGTTTTTGTTCTAATAGACCATAATCATCTTCTCGAATACTGCCACCACACAACTCGCCAACGTTAGGAAACAAAAGGTCGAAGGCAGCTACCTAAACACGAATAAAAACAATTATATTAATTACACCGATGAATATATAAAAAATATTAAATTGATAATAAAATAAAACAACTAACAAATTCATAATAAATATTATATATGCTAACTCATTTATCATGAATAATAATTTTGAACTTAAAAAATTACGACATAATTTTATTTAAAAAAATATATATAAAAAGAAAAAATAATTTTCTACAGACTTGGAAAAAAATGTATCCGTTCAATATAAATAAAAACCAAATGAAAAATATTCAAATAATATAAAAAGATAAAGTAAAGAATAATTTCTGTTACCTTTGTCGGATCGTCATCCAATGATTTCATATAGAAAGGCTTAATACTAGCTGGCCAATTTACAACAAATATAGGAGTGTTTCCAACGTATTCGACTAAAAACGTTTCATGTTCTTTGGATAACGATTTACCTATGACTAAGGGATGAACAAATTTATTGGAATTATCACGGAGTATATTTACAGCATTGTCATAAGACATAATATGAAAAGGTTTCTTTATAACAGCATCTAAAACACCAATATCGGGTAATTTGAGCAATTTTCTGTAATACGCAATTTCTTCATTATATTCATCCAACATACGTGTAGTAACGTCTTTTATTAAACGTTCGATGACTGGACATATATCTTCTAAATTATTTACAAACGCAAGTTCGGCTTCGATCATATAAAATTCCGATAGATGTAACCGAGACTTTGAATTTTCTGCTCGAAAAATCGGACCAAAACAGTATACTTTACTTAAACTTCTAATTAAACAAAAATTACGCTTACATACGCATGAAATAAATCTACGTTTATATATGTATATTGTATACATTAACATAAAATAAATACACTACGTGTGAGATCAATATAAAAAATTCGACTAAAAATTCTTGTTTTTACTCTAAAAAAAGAGATTTGTTATATATTTCGTTTGAAGTTATCAAAATCTTAAGATATTTCCAATGTTCATGAACTTTAGACTGATGTAAGGTTGATACAGCACAAAATAAATATTTTAACATAAATAATTTATATAAAAATATTATGAACGAATTGTTAAGATAGTTTATGATAACTTAAATATTTTAAAATATTTTTTATTTTTCGAAATAATTTAACATATTAGTATAATACTAATTATAAACGTAAACTAATTTCTAAGGTAACATCAGAAATAAATTTCAAAAATTAAATAATTTTTTGATATTATTACCTGGCAAAACATTCCAAGTTTAATTGACCAGAAACACTTAAATATGTTTTTTTATTAAAGAAAACTTCATCATATTGTTGTTCTCTATCTTGCTTCCTCATAGCATGGATTAACTCATCATTATCGGGAATCACTTTGAATATTTCCCCAGCACCTTCAGAATCATTAGACGTCAAAATGGGTGTATGTATATAAATGAAGTCATTTTGCTCAAAAAAATTGTGTATTTTTCGAAATATTTTATCACGAAGTCGTAATAATGTAGCGAAAGAATTTGTACGTGAACGAAAAGTGGCGTGTTCTCGGGAATATTCGGGCGACACAATTTTGGCAGCTAACGGATAATCATCTTCATGATTACAGGTACCGATTACTCGGATGTCATCCGCAATAAGTTCTAACTGATTACCTCCGGATATCATTTTTACGATTCCGCTTACTTGTACGGATGAACCAACTGTCATTGTTTTCAGAGCCGCATTTTTATTAACGGTTACTTGCAGATGTTTATACGATGTTCCATCATTAACATCGATGAATATTTTTGTTTTCATTTTACGAACAGATTTAATCCATGCCTTTATAAAATAAAATATTAATAATTTTTGTGTATCATTAATATACAATTAATTATTTTTATTTAAATAAAAAATAAATATTTTAAAATTTCAATATAATACGCGATCACGAATTCGGTTTCATCAAACAACATTCCGTAGTACATCAGTTACAGCTTATATTAGGCATTATTGAAAATTGTGTAGAAATGAGACAGGTCTACACACACAAATGCTTACGTCGAGGTTGTTCAAACTTTTTAAACAAGTTGTTATGAAGCTTATTGCCAATTCAAAATTACTACTTTCGCATGATCCTACACTCTTTAACAATATCTTACATGCAGAACTAGTATTCTTGCATTTTTTATGATGCATTCTGTTCTGACAGGTACCGAATGAAATTTTTTCGGGACGCACGCGATGTATTTACTGTATAGAGCCGACTTTTCGGTGATAATGAACATGTATGGGTTACTTGTGCATATGATACGATTCTACTTTCTTCTATCACAGATTTGAACATTCTCATAATAATCTGCAGGAAATACGAAATAAGGCGAAAGTAAACGAAAATAAATCCGTTACTATTCAGTTCACCAATAAGAAGTTTATAATAACTTTCATTAAGATCAATAATGTAATAATGTAAATTCAACCGTTGGGTGTTTGGGTATATATTTAGTTGGCTGACATGGCACTCGGGCACAGGTGAAATCACTTATTCATTTATTAATATCAACTTGCTATGGTAAAAAAACAAAAACAAAAAACGGCATTATAAATTAGTTTATCTTCGGTTGAGATATTTGCTCCTTGTAAATATATAAATATACCTAGACTAATAAACATAAATATTTTTAGAAAACATCTTGTTTCATTAAACAAAGTCCGCTACCATTAACATAAGAACAAAAGTAAATATTACACTAATTACCTTAACTGTTAAACTAGTATCAGTAATGTTTTTATTATATATATCGTGTATTCTGGTATAACAGAATCGTACGCATGATTGTAATGAAAGTGAACGATTAAAACAATTTACAAACAAGAAACCATTATAAAACATGATCACAACCGGTGTTTACATTTCAAATTAATATCTTATACAAAAATTATATCGGCGTTGTCCGTCCTTTATATAAAATTTTAAAAATTATGCATTTTATCTTTTTACAGGTGTTTGAAAATGATCAAAATTTTTCATTTTTTATCGTGCGTGTTCAAGATAAAAACTCATTACTTCATAGCTTATTATTCCTAATTGTTGAAAAATAATTACTAATTATTATTTTAAGATAGATTACATTTTAAAACTTTACTGCTTAAATAATTGTATTTAAAAAATTTAAATTTTAAAATTAACTAAATATGTAATTCTATGTTCTTTATTTATCAATCTGCTGACACTGATTACGAACTTGTTATCATTAAATTTAAACGGAGATAATTGAAATCCAAGGTCTGAAGTCAGCTGATGGTGGTAATGAAAACTATATCATTGTGGTAATATAATAATAAGGTTTAAATATAATTCTGTAGGTTCGTTTTTTTAGTAGATTCATTTTATTTATTATATCGTGTAAAATATTTCACTCTAAATACATCGGCATCCTTATTAATTATTAATAATTAAATTTCTCTTTCAGATTGATTGCTGTCGGCAAAATTTTTACCGGTTATTTAATTAGGTTACACGCAAGTAAATCATGCTCTTAACTTGCAAGTGCCTTAATGTTGTACTAGAAACGAAAGATAATCTACTGCCATTTAAAAAGCACGATGTTCTATCAGACAGAGAAAGGAGTAGTGAGTTCTTTAAGAATGTAAGTAAAATGTTGTTCAATTTTAATTCTTGTAAATTTTGTTAGCATGTCGTATACCGTTTTGTTATTATACAAAGTATAGGTCAGGTTACTTTATTTTTATATAATTACAAAATTATAAGTTTATCTAAACACCGAGTGTTACGTTAATGTTCTGCTCAATGGATTATATTGTGTATACTTCATTATCTTTTATTTTGTGTATTTTTGCAACTGGGCACTAGTTATTCGGATTATTATTAGTTTAATTTTTCATATTGTTCTGCTGAATCGATTAAATATTTTCACGCATATCTTTATTATCTTTAAATTTGTTGTATTATTGCAAAAAAAAAACAACGAATAGAACAGAAAAGTGACCATTTATTTATAACGATTCAATAGCATGTATAAATATTTGCAAAATATAAGTTTCGCACATAATAAAGTTATCACATTGTTGTTCATGTAAAATGATGTAACTTATTCAATTAGTAAGCAATATACCCTATAGTAATTATCATTGAAACTTTTTTGTTGCCAATACATGATTAATTTTGAATACAAGAGTGTTAACTTCATATACTACTTAAAATTATAAAAGTGATTACTTCACATTTGTTGCTCAAAAGATTGAATTTGAATAGAGTACACGGAGCAGAAATAATTGCACATCCTCTTAATTTAAATGGAACAACGTATTTCTTCTTCACATTTTAGTTTGTGTTATATATATGTTGCTCACATGATTTAACCAAGAAATAACATTTGCATGTTTGAGAAAAAATGTTGAATACGTGATGTATGTTAATGTTTGTTTACATACATAGTTCGCTCTGATTAATCTGTAAAATAAAATAAAATAATTGAAAATGTTTGATTTTTACTTTGAAAGTCGTCTTGTAATGTGCGAAAATATAAATTGAACGTTTCAAAGGTATTCTAACTCCATGAAATTGACTGAATTTTTATTCAATTATTATAGGCGGCACGCAGGTAAAAGGTATTTTTGAACATATGTAAAAAAAAGTATGCTCTCACATAAAATTTACAAACTACATTTTTTTTACAGATTTGAGAAAAATTATAAAAAAATCATTTAGTGCTTGTAATTTATTATTTTCACATGTATTTACTAAGTTACAAAAATATTAGGAATTATATTATTAATATGACGCATACATTATGCCTCATTATCTATTTGAAACAGTTATTATGGGATTAAATTTTCCAATACGGACGTAATAGAATTTTTTAATACCAGCAAATCGAATAAGAAATTAAAATATTATACTGTTTGTCAGTTAATAGTGCTTAAAAGTATGTTAATTATAAGCAGGCATTTATTATTTTTTTTTTTTTTTAAGTTTTAAGCGCATTATAAATTAATACTGCAAAAGGTATTTGTAATTTAAAGCTATAATTTATGTCCAATTTATTTTATTTATTATACAGCTAACTCTTGGCGTCATCCAGCCTACAGCAGTATGTAAACAACATCCGGTTTTAATTCAAATGACACCTATAGGTTCATGGTTAGTATTTCGATGTCTGATTTGCCTATGGTATACGCACGCTAATAATACAATAAATAACGAAATTGTAGTAAACAAAGCGTTGTTAACGGTATGTATATGGTTATATTTTATTACAAAATAGTTTTTTATTATTCACAACCAAATAAATACATTGTATAATCTAGTTGTTCATCTACTGATATTGTCTTTTGTTTAGTGATGTTAACGTAAGATGCTGAGCTTTGTGATATAATTTTGAGTTTTCAATTTTTTTCCTTATTTCTTTATTAATCGCAAATATAATGTGAACAATGATTATAAAAAATCTCAAAAATAATGTCTTGATAAAATTTATAATAAAATTAATTCACAAACAATCCATTTATACACACATACCATATTTATATACCTATTATAGGTACACAGGCAATTAAATGTATACAGTCTTTGACCGTGCATCCATCTAGGTTTTCAAACAATTATGTTATACACAGTTGGTCGAACCAGGACGCACTCATATGTCTTAATGTGTATTCTACTTCATCAGTGTATTGCCTGCTTTTTATTTTTTTACGACGTTTTTAAAGTTATTGTTCGCTACTAGTAATAATGAATTATAAATTTAAACTATCTGAATGGCTTGCATTCTAGTATGATATTTGTTAATTGCAGTAGGCCTTCATCTAATAAAGTGACCAGTAGCATTTAATCCAGCATAAGGTTTATTCCTACATGTATCTTAACAGTAACTGCCAGTGGTACAATCTTAAATATTCAATGTGTTCGTGTGCAATGCCAAGGTTTGTAGTTTAAAGACGAATTTAAACAATAAGTTCTGCAATATTTGAAATTTGATATGTTGTTTAACTCTCCTACCTGGTACATTATATTTTTCATCGTTTAATATAATTTTCAAGGGATAATACTTAAATTATTTCCCGTTGCCTGCGGAGAACAAACGCTTCTGGATTTCGAACAGGATTTAACCTTACAGTGGTCATACTCGCTTTGACACGATACCTTTAATGGGTTTATGCAGCATTTTTAAGCCAAGTCTTTTCAACTGCACCCTAATCCATCGCAGCTCATGGTTTGCGGTTTCATCGGTGACTTTTGTGCAGCTAACATCCATATCTATAGACCCTTCCACCATCCACCTCTTGTGGATGCGCCCAGTCTCCTGAGCTCGAGGTCGCTCGATTAAAATGGTGGGTACAGCTTACCGGAGTATGTCCAAATTGAATAAGATATGAAAAAGAATACAAAAATTGTTAATATGTTAATTTTTTCAATTCTATTGTACACAGCTGAGACCTGGATATTAAAAAAGACAATTATGATCCGTATAGACAATTTTTAGATGTGGTGTTGACGAAAGATTCTTAGCATACTGTGGACGGCGAAAATAACTTATGTCGTCGTGATTAAAAAAAAAATTGGTACCATGTTACAGACATCACCGAGTATTTTGATCAGAAAGATGAAATATTTCTGTAATCTTATACGAAAGGAAAATGGTACGGAACGTTGGTTAATAGAAGCGAGAAGATCAAGGGGTCGACCACCAATACATTGAGCAAGCACGATACAAAAAGGAACAGGCATGGGCCTACATATGTGCTTTCATCAAGCGGAAAATCGGGAACAATTTCGAAGAATAATTACATCGTTGTACATGTGTGAGTGCTTGCCGGTTTCCCTGTAATTTATAATAGAAATTTGAGGAAAACCTCATGTTCATTTTCAAGGGCATCGTACATTTATCCCAAGATTTTTGTAGGGATTCACTGCATGGAATGTATATATGTGTGCGTTTTATACTCTTCTAATGCTTTTGAACTCATATGTAAATCTCATTATGTGTATGTATGTATTTTATTTTATTTAAGGTATTTTGAATGGAAATGTGTTATTTATCCAAACTTCATTTAGTAATTAATTTTAGACTTATATTTAATATGCGTGTTTATAATCGATACTGTACACCTGTATATATTACGTATGCTTATGTGAAGTAATTCGTTATGATAATAACTGTTGATTATTACCGTTTATTATTTGTAGTGGAATTCGATTTTAGTTCTCTATTTCTTTACGTTATTCTTAAACAAATGTAATTAGCGTTGAGACATCGTTTTTTTTTCTTTGCTGCTACTCGCGCGATTTCATTTACGGCGTGTATTATTAGTTATTGTATTATCTCTATGTTTTCCGCTATTTTTCAAAGAATCCGTGTTGATTTAAATATCTTAACCTTCGCAGATAGTTCAGAATGATTTTTAAAATAATTTATAAATTGTGGAAAATATATAAATAGGCCTCTAATTTGCAATAACCATTTATGAATTCATGTAATAATATCGAATTTTAATACCTCTGGTAATTTTCCTGTCAATACTAATTCATTAATAAATATTTTAACAGCTGTACGAAGAAATTATTTTTTCCCTTTAACTAAGTTACTACATATTTTATCGAAACTGAATGAAAACTTATTTGACAGTGATTGAATTGTGTGTAATATGTCGTCATACGAGAATTTCACAAACCCAGGGGAGCTAGTTACTGTACGAAATTAGTTCTTCGTAGGTAGCAAGTCACTGTTAACGATGCATTTTAATAGGATTATAGTAATAAGTTCGGTTCATTGCCCCGTGTTTAAATATATTGTTATGGTATTCATTCTTTTTTAGGTAAAACGAATTGAAATAAGAGAAACTACATAATGTAGCGTTTTAAATTATTTATCTGTGGTAAACGTTTGAATTCTAGAAATTATTATCCCTCAAATAATGGATTTTTCAATAAAAACTTCTCTGTCTCCTTATTGTACGCTGTCATTAAAAAATGTTTTATTGTATTGAAATTTCTTTTACCGTATGTTATTATCAATCGATGGTAATATAATTAGTATTCAATGATCTGCTTAGTGTAGAAAATATGTACACGTTTATTATTATTATTATTTCATTTCAGATGAGTAAAGAAGAATTGTCTGTTTTACAAAAATCCGACGATTATTCTTCTATATTTAATATTTTGATATTGGATTCAAATGAAATTAACGATGAAAATAAGATTATTTCGAATTTAAATTCTGAATTCAAAGGTACGTCTCTATTTCTGCCTTTTACTTTTGTGCGTGTGTATGTATGTTATAAATGTCAAATTTTGTGTTTTATTTAAGATTAGACAGACCTATTTTAAATATTTAAACTCGACAGTACAGAGATTCTTTTTCTAATTACGATGTCAACAGTACATTTTATTTTACGATATCAGTTTAAATGTGCCTTTAATTTCCTTCGCTCGTTTTACTTTCTGATCCGTACAGGTTCTTAGTATATTCTCCGTGAATCAATTTAGTTTTTATAATATTCTCTGTTCATTGAATCAGTTATACGTTACGTATAATAAACGTAGACGAGCGTTCATTTTTTTTATTTCAAGATTTTAGTTCACAAATTTTTAAAAGTTATAATTAGAGTGCGGATTTTTAAAAAGTCATTTTTGGCATTCGTAAAAAACGCTTATATTTTCTATAAAAATTTGTTTATATCATAATACAATATACGAAATTACGGATTTATTAACTATTATTAGACTTTTATTTAAATAATTTGGCGTTATAAGAAATAAATGTTTTTCAAAAATTTAATTCGCCAAATTGGTCACGTTTATCGCTTAAAATATTTTTCAGATGAGAAAAGCTTTTTTCCACATCTGCCGACGACACAATTTGCTTGTATTTGTCCGCGTTAATGTCAGTAGGACTAACTCTTATTTTTTTTACGTCAATATGTCCATATTGTTAGCTACCACTGTGTTTTTCTGATCTTGAATATTTGCCCTCTCTTGCTAGGAAGTTAGTTAATGCTCTTTAAATGCACCTTCCGACATTTCTATTTGTTCCAAGACAATCCTCGCTTTTCGAATTTCGTAATTGCGACTTCTAAACCGGACGTATATAACTTAAATGCCAAATCGGTCACTTTTCATCGATGGATTTTTTTAATATGTGAAAAAGGTTTTAAAAAGCACAAATTATTATTTTCGATATTTATTTCCGTTTCGGTTTTTATTTTGTTTTCGGTAAAAATTTAGTTCGTAGAATCAGTGAACTCCAATTCGAATTTGTCTGTGGTCAGATCTTCTGTAGTGTGTAGCAAAAAATACTGAGAAATCCGTAGTTATAACGAGTTATTATTATTGTTGTTTTTTTAATTTATAAAATATTTTTCAGTTTTTATTGATGCTGGACAAAAACACGAATTACCAATGCCGACTTTTATATCACGTTGTAAAATTATTAAGTAATTGAAATATATATTTTTAACGTTTTCAGCGAATAAATAATTTTTCTAACATTATCGTTCGTTATGTGTTGTAGATTTAAACGATGATGCGATTATAGCGTTACAAAATAAATCGAAAGAATTAATTCGTAAAAAAGAACTCGAAACCGAAGAACTAATTCGTAATTTTGCCGAGCAGCAATACGCTACTTTAAACGATTACCGGGGAAACGTCCGTAACGAATGCAACGCGTTGACTGGGTAATTGTCATTTGAACTTATAAATCTTCGTTCGCGTTTTCTAATTCCGCATTATATAAAGATTATGTTCACTCGTTATTATCTAACCTAACTAAAATTCGTCATTTTTATTTTTGCAAGTTTATTATCCATTCGTAAAGAATATATTGAAAATTTACAATCACAAAGCGATTACTCGTTAACGAATATATCGATGACTAATCATCAAGACCAGTCGATCACTGTTGAAAGATTATCAAGATCAAGGAGTAGAACAAATTACGAGGTATGTTTAACAATTTTTTTGTCTCTTGAATAAACATCTGTTGATGTCGAAACAAACTGATAATGAGGAATTACGTCGTGGATATAATTACGTAAATTACTATTTTTTTTTTTTTTCGTTCATATTTCCCATTTTTTAGACATGTAATTTCGTTGTGATTGGTTTTTTTAAAAGCATTTCAACGATGAGCCATTACTAGTTTCTTTAATTGTATTATTTATTTTAAAGATCGAATTCTAGCTTTATTACTTATCGGTTTATTTACGAAACATTAACGGCGTACACAATAGAAAAACGCCGATTACAGTATATACGCACTTAAGAATTATAAAATAAAAGTATGAATCAAAAATAAAACTAGTAGTCCCTCACACAACACGCTAATTAATATAAATAAGATTAAAAGTGGAAAAATAAATTACTAATACCAACGAAAAAAGTAGTTTCTAACGACAATGCCTATATACAAGTACACATCAGAACAGAACAAAAAACAGAAATACCAATCATACGCTCATATTCCCGTGTAAACAAGCTTTCCCTCGGGACACGCGCATAAGTATTCCCATGCAAGGAAACTTCTAATCGATGCGATAAACAGGACTTTTTAAAACAAACTTAATTACTGAAATATAGAGTTTAAAAAAATTATTACATATAAATTTACTATCGAAATGAGTATCTAACTGCGATGAATGTTTAGTATGTTATTATATAGACGCAAGATGGATAGAAGTGAATTATAACCATTTATCTCCGCGTAACCGTAATTTTAAATACATTTTAAATAAATTTCATATTTTTATCTAGAAAAAGCCGAAGAATTTGGGAATTATAATCCTGAAACAGAATCTCTACTAACACCGCTAGTTGAAGTAGATCAGTAGAATATTATTAAGCCCCCTGTAGAAATCAAAACAATAATTTAAACTATGAATCCGAATAAAACCCCTGGATATGATTTAATTACAGCCGGGATTTGAAAACAATTACAACGCAAATTGTCCTATTAATTTATATATTTAATGCTATACTTCGTTTACGATATTTTCCTATTGAAATTCTCGCAAATTATTATAGTAAAGAAAGCAGAAAAACCTGCAGAGGAACTAGCATCATACCGACCAATCTATCTGCTTCCAGTGCTTTCTAAAGTATATGAAAAGCTAATACTCGAAAGAATGAAATTCTTCTTAAAAATAAAAATTTAGATAATTTGGTTTTAGAGTTGGTCATGGAACTGTGGAATAAGTTCACCGTATAGTCAGTATTTTTGAAGAATCCTTGGAGTCTAAAAAAATATCTGACGCAGTTTTCCTTGATGTTAAACAGGCGTTTGATAGAGTGTGGCACGAAAGATTGCTTTATAAAATCCGGTGCCACCTCCTATATCTGTTTTTTGAATTATTTAAAATCGTACCTTGTCGAACAATATTTTGTTGTAAAATATGGAGATGAAGAATCTCGATTGCATCCAATAAAAACCGGTGTACCGCAAGGTAGTATATCCGATGCTTTACCTAATTTAAACAGAAGATATACCTGTACGAAATAACACAGAAATCGCTACTTTCGCGGATGATACTGCTGTTATTTGTTCCGTCTATTAGAAAATGTTGAAATTAATTTACAATCTGCAGTTAATGTACACTTTCAATATGGTTCAAGCGGTGGCGTATAGAAATCGATGAGAAAAAATCAACCCGTGTAATATTTACAAATAAAAAAATTCGAATATCAAAAATATTCATAATGTGATAATTACAGTTAAAAAATCAGTAAAGTATCTAGGAGTCCACTTGGATAAACTAACCTGGAAAAGTCGCATAATAGCAAAACGTAATGAATTAAATATAAAGTTTAGGAACACGCTTTGGCTTATCGGAAGAAATCCGAATTATCACTGGTGAACAAGATATTATTGTACAATCGAATTCTAAAGCCTATATGGGCTTATGGAAGTCAACTTTTGGGGCTCCGCTAAGCAGAGTAATATAGCGATAATACAACGCTTCCAAAAAAAAAACATTAAAAACTACGACAGATGCACCGAGGTATGTAAGCAATCATTGCACACGGACCTATGTGTTACACTCGTGAAAGATAAAATACGAGAAATAGCTAGTGAATATGGCGATAAACTGTTATTATCACAGAAATACTTTAGCTGTATTAAAACGAACAAAACCTACATATTATGAATAATCAGCAATAAACACCAAACTATTAAAATACTTTTACCGAAAATCCTTATCGCTGAATAAGGAATTTCACAAGTCAATCGCAGTTTTTTCAAATTGTTTGCTAGATAACCTAGAACTAGTGGTTGCGGAAATTTAAAAAAAAAATTATTTTTATTTATAAATATCGTTCATAGACCATTGTTAAATGAATAAATCAACCACCCAGGGGTATGTGCTTATTCCAAGTCCGAGATTCGACTTCATACGTCTAAAACTTAGTAAATATTTATAATTTTTGCAAAAAATATCTGGTAAATTGTTATGAAAAACTTATAAATGAAATGTTACGCTTTCTTACATAAAGTACATTCGGAAATGTTTGATTTATACAGTTTTTATAATCACATTAAAAACTATTTTTAATTATAAATTTAATTAAAATTACTTTTTAATATTTATAACTCGTAACAAAATATAATTTCATTGAAGCGAATTATTTTAAACATTATGAATAAAACTGGTTATGTAGGTGTGAAATTAATGAAGAAAGTTCAACAGTTAGTGCATGATTTATATATATATATATGTATATATTTGTAATTTATAGGCTATTAAAATCATTTTCTCATAATAAGAAATTCTTGATAGGATATTAAAATCCGGTTTATTTCTTTCGATTTATATTTAAATGCTTCATTTGATCGCAAATTACATTTTATATGCTCATTACAAAGATATAATGTACCGTGTATTTTAGAATAAGGAAATAGAAACTAGACGTCAAACATCTCCATCTTCTGAGGGCGAATTAGAATTTGCTTGCAATATTCCAGCTTCGTACGATTGTGAAGGTCTTTTCCCATTAGATGGAATGGATTCATCTCCTCGCGAAGAAGAAGAATACAATTCGGAAGAGTCAACGGATACAGAAGGTAAATTTGCCGGTTTAACTATCAGTTTTTCGTTTATTTATTATTTTATTCTTATTTTTATAGTGCCGTGTGTACAACTACACCGAGGATATTACGGCACTGGTGATTTAAATTAGTTGAAGAACTGTCGGAGAAGAAACTGGATAGGGTACGCGGATGAATGTGGGGTCGTGGTAGGGCGGTATAGTAAAATATAGCACAAATAAGTGAGGGATTTGAGAGTAAATAAAAGAGACAAAACACAGGGGACTTAGTACGTTAAAGTAGATTGTCATGAGAGTATGTCGCCGAGGTGTGGAACGGAATAAATTGGCAAGTGGTTTCCAGAAGGCAACATTGGGCTTGGTGGTATGAGTTCAACTTCTGTTGCCAGTTGTGGTGAATGAAGTATTTGCAAGTTACGTTTTGTACAGGAAAGAGCGGGGCTTTAATCTGCGTGTTAAATAATCTCATATACTAAATTCATTATTCGCATTGCTATATTAATCAAAAACAATTGCGTTTTAGTGCTTTTATATGATCTTCCGATATCACATTATAGAATTCATTCAACTGCGGTTATTGTATAACATTTTATTTTTCTCTTGTTAGTATAGCAAAAAGCATTTTTAGATAATTTTTGTAATAACCACTTTTCTACCGCATAAATTTCTTTTAGACTCGGCTTCGAACGATGAAGGAATACATATTCCAAAACTGAAAAATAATATTACAATCGCTAGATCGGTACCTATAAATGTTCCTATGGATTTTGATCCTTCGTACGAGTTCAGTGAAAATGTGAATACGAAAACGAAACGAGGGGTAATATATAATTTTAAAACTTAATATTAAAAAAAATTATAAAAATATATATGTACTTTTAAATTAATTATTGAATTTTCCATTTTAAAAAGAATTAGTAATCAAAATTTCAGAGACGTACACGTCCTGCAAATATAGCTGCAAGTATGAAAGCATTAGCGAATAGCGTTCATGGAGAAATGTTGTTCGGTGATTTACCACCTCCTAGGACAGGCTCCAAAATTTAAATACACAATAATCGAATACATTGCCTGGAAAGTCGTCGACAACTAAGCGTACAAAAGCAATACGAGGGTAATATGTGCCAGTTTTATTTATGTATCGAAATATTTGTAAAATTTTTACCGTGTATGATTACAAATCGATAAAATTCATATTATTTTTAACGTCGTTTTTTTACTAAGTTTTTTTTGTACACGACTGATTTTATTAAAGGTATTTATGTAAACTAATAAACATATTAAATATAAATCCACATTAGTGTCCTTAGATTTATTTTTTACTGTAATCCTAATTGATCGCATGATTAAGAAATGGTCACATACAGGGTTTGCAGCCTGTGGCGGCCACGAGGTTTTGATTGCGTGTATCTAATCTGTCATTTATTATTTTGTTATAAATGTCTAATCACCGTGTCAAGTTTTGATGGCGCTACATGCCACGATGGATATTTTTCATGAACCATCTGAGGGCTGTTTTCTCGTAGAGATGACGTGAATTGGCCACCAAGATCGTGCTATTCGACTTGCTAGACTTTTTCTTATAGGATTTTCTGAAATTGCAGGTATCTGTCAATATGTCGCAAACTACCAATATCCTCTTTGAAATAAAAGATTTCCGTGAATACCTCGTACGCAGCTTGTTTTATACCATTGATCCATCTTATTGGAAAATCTTATAAAACTAATAATTTAAATTCTATTATCATATATCATATCAATTTTCTTGAATTCCATGGTTTGTAAAAAAAATTTTAATTATAGACCGATGCGCCTTGTTTATTTAATTTATAAACATTTTTGTCATCTTTCGTTTCACCATAAATACTGTTATACCCATTCCTTAACTGTACTTTAAAGATTTTTTCATTTTTTCGTGTAAATGCATTACAAATGTTTAAACTAGAAAAAAATTTTCTCTAAATGCATTGGAAACTTTCCTCGATAATGCGCACGCGACACGTTAACCAAATAAGTTGGTAATATATTCAACTGCACTTTCTCGCCAATCGAATAATATGAAGATCACAAGCTATCATCGACATAGAAATAAACAGAAGCAACATGCCGGATTCATCACTGCATATCCTCACATGGAAAGTCACAATTTCGAAGATAAGCTATTAGAGCTGGAAAATGTTTACGCATTAAACGAATTTAAATAACATTGGTATCGGAAACATAGTTCAATGTAATTGTTCAGATGCACCATCTATCACACTCCGCATCCTATAGTTGTGGTAGGCTTGTAACATCGACATTGTTTGGAGACTGAATACTGCGTAGAAATGTGCTCAGTAATTTATGTTAATGGTAAAGTCGTTGCAGTATACTTTCCATCAGAACATAACCTGAAACGCTAACAATTTCTTAAGGATAGTCAGTAATTGGTACGTAATAATGAGATCCATATCACTCGCATAATGCTGGTCAAAATTCACGAAAACGCGAAAAAAGGAACTTCATGATAATCCTAAAAAATATACTCGCTGTGATATTTTCGCCAATGTACGTATTTAATACAAATAATAACATCATACTTTACACATCTTAAAGGTTGTCTTTTTCTTAAAAAAAAAAAAAACTACATAATTTGTTTACAAGCAGTTTTTTTCTCTAAAATTTAAAACCTGTTTTTGTATAATTTACTTGTGAATTATTTCAACAAAAATGTATCGTATTCAGTTAATCCGTTACGCTCTGATGTATGATGTCTTATCATTCTAGAAATTTTCCTGTTTTCGCTTTTTAGTTTGTAAATACAAGATGATTATTTTAACGCATTAAGTTGAAATTTCGTAATACTTTTATATACGTACGAGAAAATTATGAAAATGTAGCATCTTAATCGTAAAAAAAATATTGATTTATGAGTTAATAAATTTGTAGTTGAAAGTAAGCAAGTATATTTTACGTTATACATTGATAAAAACAGTGAATTGACGTTTCATATTTCTGAAAGTTGTTGTTTTGTTACTTAACCGAGTTATTTTCATCAGAAAACAGGGATGTATGTCCGCCAAATAAACAACGACAGATATATTCAGCTTAATTTCAAATTTATTGAAAAATATTCCAAAAATTCGTTTTATTTAAACAGCAGTTATAGAACTCGATTTACGATTCACCGTTGCCTGCACAACGTTGTGCATTGTATTATCGATGGTAGCAAGGTTACTTTTCCAATTATGCAAAACATCTCGTAATTGTTGCCACTGCGCCAGACCGAATGTTCTGTGCATAGTACTGGAAATATTTACCTTTCTTTCTGGTTGATTCATTCGTGCTTTCACCAATTTCGTTTTTAACACTGTAAAATATATATATATATATGATTATATTTTTCTTGTCTTAAGAACTCAAAAACACATATAGAAAAGATTTATAAAACCAATGATACCTAATCGTAGTGGAAATTAATTCCCTGTTTCAATGAACGCTACACTTTATAATATATATATATATATATATATATGATTATATTTTTCTTGTCTTAAGAACTCAAAAACACATATAGAAAAGATTTATAAAACCAATAATACCTAATCGTAGTGGAAATTAATTCCCTGTTTCAATGAACGCTACACTTTATTTCTAAAAGTTGGTTCGTGGTGTGAACGAAATCGTCATATTTCATGTTCCAGACTGAAGCACGACAGTTAAATCTAATTACAGCCTTTTCTATGATTACTGATCAGTTCTGCTCAAAATTAGTAACAACTTACACGTAAATTACATAAAAATAAAACTGAGCTGTGTTTTTGACAAATGATTGAAGAAAATATAAAATGAGTTTTAAAGAGGAAAAATTAAGAAAATTATCTAACTTAAAAAAGTAGCATAGATTAACACGGAAATAAACGTACTAATCGTATACGTCTTAAAGCCTAAATTCGGAAAAAAGTTACAAATAACTACGCAACTACATTACAACTTCAGCAGACAGAAAAACAATAATTATTTATTTTGTTATTTTTATAGCGCCGTATGTATCTGCAAATGCTATTACAGCACTAGCGATTTAACAGTTAGAAATGGTAAATGAAATTAGAAGAGGAAACCAGATAGGGTAGGCGGATGAATATGGGTCGGTAGAAGTGGAGTAACAAAAGGGACAAAAAGCAGGTACATTAGAGTAAATGGTCATGAGAGAGTGATGTGATCAAGATGGAGCGTATTGAGTTTTATGTAGTTGGAACAAGATAAATTGACAGGTGGTTTCTAGAAGCCAACATTGGGTTTGATAGCAAGAAGGAAGTTACGATGGTATACGCCTCACTTCTAGTACCAGTTGTGGCGAATGCAGTATTTGAGGGCTGTGCTTAGTACTGGAAACTGCGAGGCTTTATAGGTTGTAGGAAAACAAACCACCGCTTCGTTTCCCACAATTACCTTATGACCTAGAACCCGTAAGAGGGATACTAGATCTGTATCTTGTGATAATTGGTAAAGAAGGGATTGTATGCGATTAATAAGATAATTTTTGATTTTTTGATTTTGTGTTCTTGAGGGTTGATACAGCGGCGAGAGAGTCCGTTACAATTACTGTTTTGGCGTTACTAGGGTTTAGTAATAAACGTTGAATATAGAGAAATATACTGTATAATTCTGCATCACACGTAGAACAAGAATCATGCAGTCGTAAGCATAAATCGTTAATGGAGAATGCGTATGCTCTAGGACTATTAATAGATCGGGATAAGAATTTGGCGCCGTCAGTAAAGCTAAATAGCTGTTTATGAAGTTATTTGCTTTCATAATGAACTCATGCTGGGTCATATTCTTATACTGCAGGAAGATTGAATTTGTATATATAACAACCTCTTGGGGGGGATTTGAATAATTTGAGTTAGTCATTGTATAAGTACTGTAATTTATATCGAAATCATTTAGAGTGGCTGTAGATGAATAGAACCAAATGGAAATTTAGAAGAAGGGTCATGTGTAGGAATGGAACGAAATATTTATTTAAATGTTGGATATTCTCTATGATCATGTACCGGGAGCACCTCTAATAAGGAACACATGCTCACAGAGACGAAGATGTGAGATGAGCCCCAAGGATTAGATGGAGACCAGAGTAGTATATGGGATCTAGAAATTTAATGATCTACAGACTACCTATTTTTTTTTTATCTTCTTATAAACATTATTATACCTTGTGGAAAGCAACGTGTAATTTCAAACGCTCGAAATAGTATATGAAAAATCTTAGTAGACATCAGATTTATAATAATCGGGATCAGTTAAAATAGTAATTCTAGTCCATATCCGAAATAAAATTTACTTTTGCTTACAAACAACCGAAATATATACTGATAAATTTAAACAATGCGCAACATGAGAATTTACTTCCCTTATCGTTTTATACATTTATTTTTTACTCTTTAAAATAAAAGGTGTTTACCGGTTGAAAATATAAATGTAGCATCTGAAATATTTAAATTAAATAAACCAGAAATCGAAAAAATAAAATTTATATTTACTCCGACGATATGCAACATAATCTACAGCAAATATAAATTAAAATTATTTCTTCGTGATTTTTTTTTGTTCTTATTTGTAGAGCCTGAAAAACTTTCCTTTTTTTGAAGTGAAACTTCTATTGGTGCATTATATATGGGGAAGTTAACGCGCAAAACGGTCGAGTTTGCATGTACCGCGCTACCATCACCTGTCTTTAAACCACGTTTTGTAACGTTACACACGTCGACTTATACACATAAGTAGGCTTATTCTTATATATATATGTGTGTGTAACATTTTAAAAAAAAACTATCAAATTTAGTTAAAATGTCTTTAAGTTCGTTCCGAGGCACAGATGTTTTTTTGTTTCTAAAAAATTTTCTTTCGGTTTCCGTCTATTTCATTTAAATTCCAAACCGATTACGTTACTTTATCTTGTTCGATAGCAGTGTAGGGAAGTATGAACCTTTTCAGTATCCAATATACACACACCTTGCTTTATGAAAGGAAATATTTATGAACAAATTTACAGATGACGGTAATTATAAAATAAAATTGCTTGAGTATGTATACATGTAGTTCAAAAAATAACATAAACAATACAGATAAATTAAGTCATATTAACTGGGTTACATCTTATCCAAGATTAACGTGATGACAAAAGGTAACCTTGACGACGAAATAAAGGAGTATCCGGTCGAAAAATTGGAGCGATCTTTAATTAATAAGAAAACATACTAGTTATCATCACCCAAATTAGGCAATTCCTTAATATATCTCTTAACTGGAAGATATATTACTGATAATATAGTTATAAAAAAAATTATGTAAATATGATGCCGTTTTGCATGAACAACATTTATAAAATATAAAAAACTGATGCGTAACATTAGAGAAAGAAGAGAGGCCATTTTACGTTTAGCTATACAAGCAAGATAAAAGGGTTCAGATAGAAGAAAAATAAAATGATTGGATAATATTAAAGATGGACCTAGTCAAGAATTTCAGCGATTTGATTAAGCAAAAGCATGTTTGATCGTCAAAACTCAGGAATAGCGTAAGACACTCATAAGAAGAAGATATAAATATCGTTAAATAATAATGATTATAAATATGACTTGACATTGATGAGGGGAAAAAGGTCATACGAGTAAAATTACAGCACTTGATGAAAAGAATTTTAAATATCACTAAATTTACCTTCAATAATAAAGGTTTCTACTTCATCTTCTGAAATATGCAATTCTTTCTGTATTACATCAAACGATATTTCATCGGACATTTCCGCCAATTGCATGAAAGTTAAAATCATCATTTTTTTAACATTCTGTTCGTGATTTAAACCTGTTAAAATTTAAAATTTTATAACATGTTTTGAACGTTACAAAAAATTGTTAAAAGTTAAAATATTTTAAATTTATTTTATTTTAGTCTCCCGCAAATTTAGGTAAAAGAAAATACACGTAGAGTACTTTTGTTTCTCCATCCTGCGTTGATTCGCGGAGAAAATATTACATATTTCAAAATTGACGTAATCGTAGAATCAAATAAGCGATAAGAAAAACTTAGAAAAAAACCAGTTATTATTAAATTATTTTTATTTACGCACCTAAATTGTTAATGAACTCTTTATGACCTTTATGAAATTGCAAATAAGTTGACAGTTTGTCTGATACGAATATATTTAATAATTTATATATCAATTCCCCTTCCAACGCTTTAATCGGTTTTAGTGATAATAACGGATCCAACAAAAATGTATTTGGGTCGGCCAAGCTCGCGACAATACTTTTTTTTGCATCTTCTTTTGCTTTGTTTGCGTTGTGAGACGTATATGTGCTTAATAGTTCCGCCATTATCTTTGCCGCCATATCGCTGAAACAAAATATTGACTGTAGATTTTTTAATACTATAGATAATAATATTCTCTAATCTATTTGCAAGATCTCGCAGATATATGATAATTACGTTCATTTCATTAAATAATATATATTCAAACCAAAACAATTAATCGTGTCTGTACTAGAGGTTACATTTGATCAAAAGAAAGTTCTTTATAACTTTTATTAAAGCAAACTTTATATTATACATAAATATATACATACATACATACAGACACACACACACATATATATATATATATATATATATATAATTTCGCAGGAAATATCATATGACAAAATGGACTAGAAAAAATAATCATGACTGGTGGTATGATTGAAGGTGATAGTAAAAGAGAGAGACCACCAATGAGATATCTCAGTTTTGTAGGAGTTGAATCAATACAAGAGGTAGTAGATTGGTCAATGGCAGATACATATTTGTTCATGAAGATCCATAGTATCACGATGATATATATATATATATATATATATATATAATATATATGAAATATTGAATTAGCCACTTAACTACGTTGTTTAATTCTTCCTTATTGTTTTTAACCTCCGTGTACCATGCGCCATTCATTTTGAGTTTTCTCATATAATAAAATAATGTTCTTATGGATCCTTCTGGCAACATTCTTTGCATATGGCCGAAAAACAAATTCTTAATTTTCTGACTGCAGTGCTAATCTTTTCCACACATTGGTATACTTCCTGGACTGTTTCGTTTTCTATACATTTCTACTTCTAATATTCGTATTTTCCTTTCTGTGCTTTCACGTTGTTCACTTAGTTCTTTTCTATTCATTACTAGGTTCTTTGTTAACTCTTAATGTTGTCAAAATTAGTTTCGATTTCGCTATGTGCCGATTCAATATTTGTTATGAATTTAGTTTTTTCAAAGGAAATTTGTAGCCCTGCTTTACATACTTTAACAACTCCATCTGCCTTTTTGATGTCTCCACAGATTCCGATATTATTGCCAGATCTTCTTTAAGAGCTAAGTAGTCTACATACATTATCTTCCTTGTATCCTAGTCCAAATTTTTTGGTAATAATTTTCATCATTCATTGCTTTTCTTCATTCTTTTATAACTTTTATCGGTGTGCACTTGAAAAGCAAAGGTAACAGTCATTGTCTGAATCATATTTTAATTTCAAATTGCCTATATAACTTCATTTCTAAATTTCACTTTTGCATATGTGTTAAAAAAAGAATTAATTATAGGAAAATAATCAAAGCCCTAAAATAAAATAAAGTGATATACCACACGTATCAACTCAAAGAACGAGCTCATGGAATTGTAATTAAAAATATTCATCGCACAGTATCGCCTGAGGATATTAAAAACACCTTGAATCTAATAGGATTTAAAGCGAGAAATGTAATATGAGACATTTAAAAATTAAACAACTACTTCCTACGTTCTTCGTGATCCACGAGCTAACATTAAGGAAATATATAATGTAGTATATTCACTAAATATGAAAATTAAAATCGAACCTCGCGAATAAGAGAGAATAATTCAATGCATGAGGTGCCAAGCTTTTGGACATAGTAAATCATATTGTGCTCTATCATTCATTTGTGTCAAATGTGGAGAAATACATCAAACAAATACTTGTAATAAACCAAGAAGTAATACACCTAATAAAATGTGCACATTGCGTGGCAACCAACACGGCGTCTACAGATGATATATCATATATAAGGAACCGGTCAAAATGCGAAATAGTAGACAAAATAATAAACCACGAGAAATTAACAATGTTAAATAACAAATCGATCTGTCTATCCAAAACTTCTCTCAGAAGTTAAATAAAGAGCACTTTACACAAACTGCAACGGATAGAAAATATATGTATTCAGCAGCACTCCGTAATAAAATCCCAAGAACAATAAATCCTAAATTAGCACTAATTAATAACAATAATTATAATAATACCCTGATTACTGAATTATTTTCTGGATTCAAACATATGTTGTTTAATCAATGAATTTAACAAAATAGTATAACTACAGTATTAAACAAATTACTTTCCAAATTAATCAGATGGTACAAATTACAACATGGAATATCAACGGTATGGCCCAATATGGCCATGAAGTTGAATTATTCCTAACGAACAATAAAATAGATATATTAATGGTCTCGGAAACTCACATCATTAGCAATAGCTTTATTAAAATTCCTAATTATAATATCTATCATACAAACCATCTCGATGACAGAGCACATATAGAGGGGCAGCTATTGTCATAAGAAAATCGATGAGACATCACACTATGAATAACTTTATGAAATATTATTTACAGGGCTGCACTATTAAAATAGATACCTCCCTCGGTTCAATTATTATCTCTTCCGTATACATTAAACAAGATCAGTTTTCGTTAATATTTTAATACTCTGGGCAATAAATTTATTTATGGTGACGACTTCAATGCAAAACATACCTCTTGCTGCTCACGATTAAAAACTCCGCGTGGGAATCAGTTACAAAACTACATTCAAAAAAAGCGTTATAATAGTATATCAAGTGGTGAACCAACATACTGGCCAAAAGTGACACATTTAACGGCACAAAAGTAAAATTATACTGGTAAAAAAGCAATCATAACATCTAAAGTCAACCAAAAATAATAAGGCATATGATTCAGGAAAAAAGAAAATTAAGGCGCGCATAAGACAATTAAAACGCGTATGGGAGAATTCAAGGAATTCCGACGATAAAACGAAATTAAACAAAGCAAGCAAAGAGCTTAAAAATAAGATTAATAAAATGAAAAATGTCGCCTTTAGAGACTACGTTTCTACGTTAACACCTAATGAAGCTACTGATTGCTCCGTATTGAAGGTTGCAAAAACCGTGGATAATGAAATACAACGACCACCTACAAAGAAAAACAATCAGTGGGTAAGAAACGATGAAGAAAAAGCTGAAACATACTGAATACCTATCACAGATTTTTCGTCCTAATGAAAACAATACTAACAGGACAATAGATACAGAAGTAGAAAGTTACCTTCAGGCTCCATACCAAATTTCGCTCCCAATAAAATCAGTATCACCTACTACGGAAGTAAACAGATATGTACAGAAACATTTAAATCCAAAAAAACTCCCGAATATGATTTAATTACATAAATAATTAGGAAATTACCAAAAAAAGCTATTGTATTGTTAACATTCATATATAACGCAATTATCAGAATCGGTTACTTCCCGATTCAACGGAAATTCGCCATTATAATACTCATAAAAAAACAAGGGAAGCCTTCTGAAGATAAACGTCATACAGGGCAATAAGTTTGCTCCCGGTTTTCTCGAAGCTCTTTGAAAAATTATTATTGAAAAGAATAAACCTCTGCTAGTCGAAAATAAAATTATAGCGGATTATCAATTCGGATTTAGGGAGCAATATAGCACCGTGGAACAAATACATAGAATAGTTGATGTAATAAATCAAAGTTTCGAAGGGAAAAAGTTTTGTACAGCAATATTTTTAGACATTAAGAAAGCTTTTGATAAAGTATGGCACAATGGGTTACTTATTCAAAATAAAACAACTATTACCCTACTACCAATACTACCTATTAACCAAATCTTACATCGAAGAATGATTTTTTCAGGTAAATTTTAATGGTTCATACTCCAGCATTCGTTCTATCAACTCAGGAGTTCTGAAAGGCAGTGTGCTTGGACCTATGCTATATAAGATATATACTTACAACTTTCCGCTCAACGCATACACAACAACGGCAATGTTTGCAGACGACAATGCGATACTATCCACTCATGTTGACGTATTCACAGTATTGGAAAACTTACATGATCACTTAGACGACCTGGAAAAATTGTATAAATCTTGCAGAATTACAATTAACGAATCGAAGTGTACACTAGTTATATTTACTATGAAGAAAATGGAGTTATCCAGTATTAATATTAAAAAAACGATCCCTACCTCGAATAGTGTTAAATACCTCGACTTACACCTTGATGAAAAACTAACTTGGGGAAAACATGTAGAAGATAATCGAAAACAGATTAACAATAAATTTCGAAAAATGTATTGGTTGCTTAGAAAAAATTCACCACTATCCTTGGAAAACAAGGTAATACTTTATAAAACAATGTTGAATCCTATATGGTCCTATGGAATTCCACTCTGGGGAATCGTAAGAAAATCTCATATAGCGATCATTCAAAGAGCCCAATCAAAAATACTACGCTCGGTAGTCGGTGCACCATAGTACGTGCGCAATGATGAAATACATAAAAATTTGCAAGTACCGGTGGTTAAAGAAGAAATAGAAGCAGTAAGCGTACGATATATAGAACAACTACAAAATCATTATAATCAGTTGGCGCACAGGCTTATCAAAGACGATACCTTATTCAGACGATAAACGATAGAATATGATTAACTAACTAAATATTGTAACAACAACAAAGATTGTGTAAAAAAAACCTTTATTATTAGCACAATATTTATTTTAATAACATACAATGAATGCATGACCAGCGAGTATTTGTGCCATGTAGAAATTTATTTCAATATTTTTGTTTTAAAACATTATTTAAAAATGTTAACATTCAATTGTTTTATATACTCCTTAATAATAAAAAAAAAAATATTTCTAAAAACTATAAATCAAATACACGTGCTATAGTCTGAATTACAATATTTTAAGCAGTTATGTAATAAAAAGTTTTATCAATTAAAAATTGTTGTCAGTCAGAAGTTACATTTTGAACAAGTAACTTAAATAACCCATTGTAATAAATATCGGGAAAGTATAAGTATAATGACAATACTAGGACACAGTATTATCTTATAATTCAGCACCCATAGTTTACCATCGAGTACTTTAAAAATATAACAATAGCTATTAACCTTATTATTTATATACCGAATATGTTTATTACTCTCAAGTCCGTCGTCAATAATAAATCTTTAATGTGATCAGCAGAACTGAATGTACAATTATCTATTTTAATGTGATTATAACTATTCGTACAAAACGATAGTTCTTTTATGGAACATATATATTTTATAAACTAAAAGTAAATCGTCAGCAAAGTTGTATAGTCATCCACGTCCATATTTGACTTTCAATTTTTAATGAATATTAGAATATAAAACACTCCACAAAACCTGACCAAGAACAGAACCTTGTAGTACATCAAAATTATTTTCAACATTCATATACATTTTGATATATCCATTTTACTCTTATTTAAGTAATTATGTGTTAAACATATTATGTTATTACGAAGTCATTAACTAATTAATTCATCAATTTTGAACAAATTGCCAAAACCATAATGAACCAACTACACGGAATTAAAATAAATAGTAAAACTATCCATAATATTCGATATGCGAATGACATAGTCATAAAACCTAAAACGCCTGCTACAGAAATTTAATGAAAATGGTGAGATTTATGAGCCGCTCGTAAATGTAAAGAAAACTAAATAGATAGAAATTAGTTCACGTTCTCAACGTCACTGTAAACAATGAAAATATTGACGAGGTGAATTGTCTTGATTATTACACGTCTTTGACAATCTATAGCCGGATACTAAATTAAAGCAAGCTGTACTCGAAGATTATTTAATAATACGAAACATTTATTGTGTGACCGATATGATGTCTTATTATAAGTAAATATATATTTAATCGCTCTCAAATTAGTATACTATAATGATGATGATGAAGAAATTAGAACTTACTTCGGTCGTCCAAAAACCACAACTGGGTCAGTTTTATAAACCGTATAATATCATAAAAAAAAAATAAAAAAAAAAGCTCGCACCCATCATATAAAAATAAGCTTAATTTCCGTTTTTGTTTTTTTTTTTAAATTGCAAATGTAATAATTACCACTGTTTGCCACTAAGTAAAGCATCATGCAAAAGTCGTAATAATTTTTGCATCTGTTCGTTTGAGAGAGTTAAGCGTGAAAATTGCTCTTTTAGATGTGGAATATCTATAAATATATAACGGACCATATCTACTTGTCGAGCGATTTGCACTAGATGACAATAAACATGGTAACGCATTATACTTCCCTCGTCTAATGTTTGGAATAACAACCATAATCTAAGAAACAAAAAGTGCGAATAATAAAATTACATACGAACAAAAATAGTGTATATTTATAACAATATATGTATATATATAATAATAGTATGGGATAAGTATAGGCCTCATAGTGTAACGGTAATAGTCTATTCTAATTGAATTTTTCAAGATACGAAGGCATCTAATCAACTCAGTTATTCTTCATCTAGTTGGATGTTAAATCTTATTAATTATAATATAAAGCAAAATTCGAAACAATTATATTCACACATATGCAGCCGTTTCTAAATTTTTCACCATAGATACGTTGAGTACTAACATATAAATTACTTACGCTTTTAAGGCAACTGCTCCATTACCTAGAGTGGACCCTTTATTTAATTTCTGACAAAATGGTAGAATATAATTCTCAGGACGTTCTGTAATCTGAAAAAATTAAATATATGTTATTTAAATTTAGTAACTCGCCGTCATACAATTTATAATCTACATCAAATAATTGCAATGCTTACTAATATCAATTACAATAACACCGCGAGCAATATATCAGCCACATTTTTTAAAAGTCATTTTACTAGATAACTAGATATTACTTGTAACATTTGTTTTAAATCCTGACTGATTAATATTTCAAAATCGACTTATTTCTAGACATTTTTGAAAAGTTCGCACTCAATAATATAGTTAATTCAAACTTTATTAGACTTATTTCCGCATATTTATGACGACTTCTATTTTATTGATTAAATAGAATGCTTCACTTAACTTATAATAATTAGAAAAAATTACTTCCTTTAACATTAAAACCACTTACTGGTTCATAATTTCTTTTATTAATATTATTTGGTCAAATAACGAAGACGTTGCGTCATAATGGGTATAAAAGCAGATTATGCTACATACCATTACAAGAAGTGACACAACTGAATTGAGAACACCTTCTACTTCAGCTTCGTTTGATTCCGTAAAGCAAACGTCGCATACATCGATTATTTTTAACACATCATCGTCAACACCTTTGTTTGAACGCTCTTCTGATATATCAGCACCCAAATTTTTGAAGTAACTTCTTAAATCACTCACCTAGAACATGAAATATAAAAATACTCTATTACGTACGTGCAATTTCTATATTACTTTAAAATATATGCACTAACCTAGAGTACAAAAATTTTTGTAAGTTTAACTTCCAAAAATATATACTAGTAGTATACACAATTATTTTTGTATACAAAACCATAATAATAAAATTTGTAATGTTTAATAAAGGTTAGATTCACTTGATTCCTAAACCATATTCGAAAACTTCAACAAATTATAAAAACTTACCTGTTCCTCAACAGCTATATCACCAAATACAGTAGGTATACTCATGATTTTTACAAACACACAATTTCAGAAAACATATATCAAAACTGACTAATTTGAATAGTAATGCGAGAATCTTCGTTAACATGTGTATCACTGCAACATAATCAAAGTTTGAAACTGATGAGAATAATGACATTTAAACAGTGACGTCATGTATTTGATAATTATAAAAAAATATATTTTTTATGACGCACTATATGATTTTAAAATAATTATAATTTAATTTTTGATTTTTAATTTGGATATCCAATTGTGGATTATTAATAATAAATATATTTGAAACGTTTGACATTATAGTGTGTAGAACAGGTTGTTACTGATTAAGAGCAGCATATAGGTTCCGATTATTTATGAGCAACTGGATTATATATTCCTCCTTAAAAAATGTTATTTTAATAATCACTGCATCTGTGCAACACGTACTCCTCAAATTAATTGTTAGTTATGTTATGTACTCTTTAAAATATTTGTTTTTTAAATTTTCATTTTCATGGATACCTGAATTAAAATATAAATTTATATGGCGCTTTTTACATAATCTATTTTTCGAATACATCGCAACAGTATATTCAAAGAATACAGTTTTTATAATGATTCATAGTATTGTAATCAATTTTATGGATTAGTATAGTCATCGCCTTTTGTAAATATCATAATTGTATAAAGTTAAATTAGTTTATTTACTACTTTATTTTTTAATAAATAAATAACAAAAAAAACATGTTGAAATCTCTGTTACATCAAAAGAACACAAAGCATTTCAGCTATTACTCCATTATCAAGTGTACATAAAAAATAAAATATAAAACTGTGTAATGATATTTCTAATATTTTTACATAATTATCTTTATATACATTATTATTTAAATTATTATTCTTAAAAATATAAAAGGAAGAAATAAAAAATAACTGATAATCTAGATGTACAATATTACAAAAGATAGCAAAGTAAAAAAACAGATTTCACTGTTTTTCCATTTTTTTTTTGTAATATTGTACATCTAAATTAAGTATTGCTTTATATTTTATTTTATATTTTTCTTTTTTCTTTTTTCGTGTTTTATAAATTGTGTATATTTTCATCTATTGTATCTACTGGATAATGGCTGAATCGCTGAAAAGCTTTGTGGTCTTTTTATATATAAAAAATTTAGTGATTTTTAACTACTTTATTGTTATTTATTTAACCACTTTCATCGTAAAACGAGGATGAATTTGTTCTTACCTAACTAAATTTTTCTTTTATTAAATATTGTATTAAAACATATTTCTTAATGTATTTACAAGTCGCAAAAGTTAATATAAACGGGAATTAACTATCTTTGTTGGTGTCATATTCACCAGGGTAAATAATCAGGATATTCGATTGCTACTGAGTGTCCATATTGAACTTTTACGTGTGATTATGACAAAATTTATCAACTACATTCAGCAGCAGATCATAGCTCCAAAGTGTAAGTTTATATTAAGTTTGCATTTTTCTAATTTTTGAGATAATGTACTAAGTTGTTCATAAGTAAGCAAAAAATCACAGTACTTACAAATTTTTTAGTTGTTTTTTTTTTAGACATACTCGATCAAAATGTACTGATATTAAAGTCTGCGATATGGTTATTCAAAAATAATAATGTAGCTATTTTATCTAGGTTTGGTTTTAGCTCCATATTCTTTTCTTCGTTCGTAGAACAAAACGACGTACTGAAATTTTGTACTATTTATAATGAATGTAGATCTTAAAAAGTCATGGAAAAGTATAATTCTTTTCAAAGTTCACAGTACATAATTTACTGTACTGATCTGCTGATCATACCACTAAGTTTGTCAAACACTAGGACAACCGGTAGTGCTCATTTGTCTGCGTTTTCACATCGTGAAGGTGTTTATACATTTCATACTTTTTAAACCCGATATCCAAGTTCCTTATCGTATTTTAGTTTGTTAATTCTGTAATTTTTTGTTTTATAATGCCGTTTCTGATTGTTAAACTTGTCTGGTGTAATACGAAGTTTAATTTTTGTGAACAGTGCAAGACGTATTTCTAAACTGACTCGGTTGTTTCATTTCAAATCTGTATTTTTTTTCTTCATTGATAGCCTAGCCAATTTTGTAACTCTCATTTTTCTCAAAATTTATTTTTACAACAAATGTATTTCTTTTGTTTTTAGTTCATTATACATAAACTGCATTCAATGGGTTGAAACACAAAACCAAAAATTTTACATCTCAATTAATAGATTTAAAACTAGAATATCTGTAAGGTCATAACTGACTAAATATATGTGTATATAAGTAAAACTATAAGTATATTTGATGTAATATAAGGTCACAATTTAACAGATAGGAATTATATAAAATGTACATCTAAAGTAATGCTATCAATATGTTATTACATTAAAATAAATATAACTTTTATAACAAAATAACATTTTTTTTTTTGTATTTGGGAACTGTTTTTCACCATATATAAATAAAAAAAAGAAGTAGTTTTGTGTTTGTTATAAATAAAAATTATACTATTTAATAAAGCATACAGAAACAAACTGTTTATAATGAATTACAACCGCGTGATCTTTTGACTATTTTATCTGCATTATGTTAAAAATTATTTTATATTACTAGTGTTTAATTCGCCGCCGGGGGGTACATGTATCTCATGGGCCGGAGCTTTAACGGGAACGGGGTGCGTCCACAGCGGATAGTGGAACGGCCTGCAGATATGTAGGTTAACTGCGAATAAGACAGTCAAATAAGCAGTCGCAGACCAAAAGCGGCTACTGGTGGAAAGCCTCAGGTAGGTGATTCCAGTAGTGACAGGGTAAGAGACACGAGGATGCAGACAGACAGCTTGAGGACCTGTTTACTAAAAATATGCAAAAATCTTACGACTGTCCAGCGAGGTTTGGCCGCTGTCAAAGCCTTACACCGCTACCTCCTCAGTAGCAGCCCGCTGCCTTGCGGTCAGGATTTTTATCCAAAGGCTAGGGTGTCACCCGAAATAGTGACAAGGGAACGAGAACATGCAGTTATACCACATTCGATTTTGCAATAAAGCATTTTAAACCATACAATTAGAAAGCACTACTTTAAACAGAAATAAGAAGAAGAAGGAAAATAAATAAGTACATAAAAGGAAAAATATATATAATTATTAAATAAATCTAATACAATAAAACGCTAACCTGCCAGTAGGGGTAAAACACATCTCCCAATCAGCCTGGTCACCTTGGGAGATTAGACCAAACCCTCGAAGACATGACAGTAAGGAAAAAGAAGTCCGTACAGCCAAGGCCAAATGGGAAAAACCCGGACATACACCGATTACCTATCCCGCGTAGTGTTAAAAATAAATTTGAGGTAATCATAACCACCGATTATGGAAAGAACAATAAGAGAAAATTGAACAACGGTAGCGTGAACCTAACATTAGCTACATATAACTGTAGAACAATTTCATCTGAAGATCGTATACTGGAACTAGAACATAACTTTCAAGATTAAAATGGGATATAATCGGACTATCTGAAACCAAACGAAGAAAAGAGGAATTAATACATCTCAAAAGTGGTAATGTCCTTTATAATTTCGGAGAAACAGGAAACAGAACGGAGTTGGATTCTTAATAAAAAAGGATATAACGGATCGAATAATCCAATGCAAGGCAGTAAATGACAGAATTGTAGAATTGCTGTTGCGAATTAATAAGAAAGATACAATGAAAATCATACAGATATATGCACCAACAAAGCATTCAGAAGACAAAATGATTGAAGAATTCTATGAATATCTAGAAAATGTAGTGGAACAAACAAATGGACGATACCTGGTGATCATGGGAGATTGGAATGAAAAAATAGTAAAACCAAATAAAGAAGCTTTTACCGGAACACAAGGAATTGGAACCAGAAATGAAAGACGCGACAGATTAATAACATTCGCGAAGGAAAGTAAACTTTATATTATGAATGCATTTTTTAAGAAATCAGTTGGGCCTGGAGTCTGAATTGGACCACCAAAAATGAAATAAATTTCATATTTGCAAAGAATAAGGAGATAATAAAGGATGTAGGAACGGTAATATCTTTTAACACAGGAAGTGATCATAAATTGTTGAGACCGAAGATAACCATCAATAAAAGATGAGAACGTGTTAAGGCAATAAATAACGGGAAAAAAACAATATAAACTGGGAAGAAAATAGAACTGAAATTAAAAACCAAATAACAGAAAATATTAAGCGCCTTCAAAATGAGACTCAGAATGTAGATAATATGAACGCTATGGTGACAAAAATATTGGAAGTCAAGGTACCGAAACAAATCAGATCTAGCAAGATATCACAAAACACTAAATATCTGATGCAAAAGAGAAGACAGATGAAAATAGAGCAGGATACTGACAAGATTGAATACAGTGAAATCTGTTAAGACCCTACGCAAAAGCTGGAGAAAAGATATTAGAAATTATAATAATAAAAGAATAGTGGAAACAATACAGAAAAATAAAAGTATGAAAATATTAAGAAGGAACTTATAAATAGGAAATAATAACATAATAGGTCTAAGACAAAAACGGTATAGAACGTAGAAGTAAAACAGAGATAGCGGAAATAATCCGGGAATACTATCAAGAATTATATAATGATGAATAAGCCAATCGATGTCGATCAGTGTAATACTGAAGATAAAATAATAGACAAGATATCAAAAGTAGAAGTAATGGCTACAATTTGAAGTATGAAAAGCGGGAAGAGTGCAGGTCCGGATGGAATAAAAGGTAAACTTCTGAAAATAGTGACAGAAGATATTTCGGGTCTTTTGGCGGACCTTTTCAACCTTTGTGTACAGAATCAGACAATACCAGAAGCTTGGAATAAGTCGAAAATAATACTATTACATAAAAAATCTGATAAGAAAGTAATACATAATTACAGACCCATTAGCCTGCTCTAAAATCTATATAAATTATTAATATCATTACAAACAGGATAAACGAACAGTTGGACAAACTTCAGCCGATGGAACAAGCGGGGTTCCAAAAAGGCATGTGCACTATAAAGCACATACATAATATAAAACAAATACTAGAGAAACAAAATTAATTTCAACGTCCATTATACATGCTGTTAATCGACTATGAGAAGGATTTTGATTCTATATCATCACAGAGCTTTCTTAAAGCACTGGAAACAACCAAGATAAATAAAGAATATATCTCAATTATACAACACATATACAAAAATGCAAAGGGGATGGCCTAGTGGAAAAAGAAGTTAACCTATACAGGGGTATTAGACAAGGAGATTCGATGTCACCTAAATTGTTCATTGCGGTCTTACAATCAGTATTTGAGAAATTAAAATGGGATAGTAAGGGTTTAAAAATTGGACAAACGTATGTCAACCATACGATATAGTGCTCCTGAGCGAAGATATAGGAGAACTAAATGAAATGGCACAAGAACTTAATATAAAAAACAAGGAAATAGGACTAAAAATCAACATAGCCAAAACAGTTCTGTTGCGAAACAAATTCACACACATCAGTAATATTATGATAGATCAGAGGAAAATACAGGAAGTAGTAACATCGTTTAATTACTTAGGACAGATTATAAAAGGCGACAATAGAATACAGGAGGAAATAACGAGAAGAATCAAAATGACCGCCCTAGCATGTGGAAAACTAAAAAATATTTTACAAAATAAGGAGATTCCTGTAAGTCTGAAAAGAAAAACATTTAATCAATGCCTGCTCTCGGTAATGACCTATGGAAGTGAAACGTGGAATACAACAGTAATAATGGAGGAAAGACTAAGAGTAGTACAAAGAAGAATCAAAAGGAAAATGATTGGCATAACACTGAAAGACAAGAAAGAAAATAAATAGCTTAGAGAAACAACAAATAAGCTGTAAAGGCATCCCCATAAAAAAACTTAAAAAAAAATAAAGGATATAATAAGTATAAACGAATCAAAATCGAGATCGGCTGGTCATCTGGTAAGACACCAGGAACTCCTTGCAAATAAAGTGACAATGTGGACTCCAGACGGAACCCGTAGAATAGGCAGACCACTGACACGTTGGATTGACGACATAAATGAAGTCCGAAAAGATTGGACAGGATGGAAGGAACTTCGAGAGAGCTACATCCAGCAGTGGATTGAAAATAGCTGATGAAGAAGAAGAAGAAGTGTTTAATTAACCATCTGATATTTGTAATTTGTTATGGAGGCAAAGTTAAAACTGTAATGGCGTGAAAAATTAACATAAATAAACGTTACAATAATGAAATGGCGTGAAAATAATGTAATAATGACAAGCAAAAATACATTAAAATTATAATAAATATTTTACAGATTGAAATAATAGAAGTTATAATAAAAACGAACAAAATTTCTGCTGAACTATCATAAAAAACAGGTTTATTTTCATTTCAGAAATATACATAAAAATAATGTGGAAATATAATAAAAAAAAACAACACAGTAAATAATTTGTATATATATTTACACAAGATTTGCTAAAAACAAAAAAAAACCAACTTAATGTATTTTATCAAATATTAAAAATTATTTTAGAAACATAAATAATATGTTTTCAAATTTATAGTACACTGTAGGCCTAAAATAATAATATGAAACTCTATTTTAGTTTATATTTCCATTAAAATATTGTGTGGATTTACAAATTCCTTCACAATTTTTTTATGTGACGTTTTGAAAACAATTAGTTACTATTTTCAAACTGAGAGCGGTTGTGAATGCCTATATATAAATATAGTCTCCAACAGAATAATGATGACAATAATATCAAGTAGGGATGTGCACAAGTCTCTTCCACCAGTAACTATATATATATATAAACATCCATTCACAATCCCTCTCAGTTTGTAAATGAGAACTGTAATTGTTTTTGAAACGTTACATAGTAAAAAATGAACATGGATTACACAAAAAAAAATCGCGAACGTATGGAAATGAACTATTCGGATTTACAAATTATTATATACACAATTACTAATAAAGAATGCCAGAACTAATTTATATTTTATACACAATAAGTTATGTAAGCACGTCATGAATAAAAATCCGCAAGTAACATTATTTAACATAAACTCAGCAATTCGCAGCTTTTGACTTTGTCCTTCTTGTTTTCTTTAAACCGTCCATATTATTTCGTAATAAAGACAAGTAAGAAAGATGAAATGCTGTAAGATCTTTTCGATGTAACTAAAAGAAAAAAAAGAATTAAAAATATCATAGCATAACATAAACATAAAGAAAAAATATTAATTATAACGATCAAACAAATTAGATTTGTAACGAATTAGTCATTTCATAAGTTTTAATCTAGAAATTTATATCTCAAGAAATAAGTAGAAAATGTAACCATGATAAAGAAATTGTGGATAATATAAAAAAAAATAAAACTCCAGTTTCGAAAATCTTGGACTATCGAATGTAATCAAACATTTCAATGAACACATTTAAAACAAAAGAAAAAACTAAAGACAAATGAACCTATAGAGCTAATGAATAAGCATAAATAAAACTTGGGTTAAAATTAAGGTATATGTGCACAATGAATATAATAAATGTGTTTTTTTCTAAACCGGAATTGATGATCCGGTATTGGCTTTTTGTACTCTACAGTAGTAATATTTTTCTTATAATAGTTTTTTATATAACTTGAAAAGCATATGCAATAAATGAAATAAGGCGATATGAGCTTGGTTTTTTTGCCCCCTCCATCAAGAATAATTATGTACAATTAATGACAATAATTTAGGAAGATGTTCTTTAAATGATTTATTTTTCAGATCTAAACAAATTCTTCACCATTTTGATCTGATTATTTAGTGCCGTTTTATTGCAGGATTTCTACACATTTGCCGCTGTTTCCTTAATTTTATTTTCGGCTTAACTTCTAACTGTTTAAAAAATTCTTGCCAATTGTATACTTATTGTACAGTTTTGGTTTCCATGATTTCTTATATGTTCACCAACAATGAGCATTATTGGAGAGTGATCCAATGACAAACCATCATCATTTCTCACATCAAAAATATTTGAGAAAAACATTTTACTATGAAAAGGTAAAGATCAGTAGGCCAATACATAGGTGTTTATAATGAATGAACAGTATTGTATGTTTCATCAACTGTTATTATTAACCTCTGGATATGCTTATTTTCTATCCAAAATAAACATGTTTTTCATTATAGCAGCATGCAATTGTATACCTATTGCCTAATGTTTTGAAGAACACAGTATAATGTTGTGTGCCGTGGTCGGCAATAAACAGCCGAGATTTTGAAACATCTATTATGTCTCCCACGCACAACATGTTTTTGTTAAGTGTGTTTCAGATATTAGAAGCACATCAATGTTGTTTTGTAAAATGTACATTTGAATCGATATGATTAAGGGTGCCATTAGGAAACAATCTTAAGAGTCTCCATTATTTGTCCAGCAGGGCAGTGGTAATAGTTTGTATGACACTATTGACTAGTTGATTCTGCTGTTGCTTCATATTGAAAAATATGGTTTTTATTTCAATGAAAAAAGTATAGTTATAATACAAGGTAACCCAGAGAAGGTCGATTGACTTGTTTTTTGAATAGCGCAGTTGGTAAAACTGTTACAACGAAAATCACATGCTCCACGTTTAGTGTACACATGAGAGATTTGTATTTCTGTCTAGTTTCAGTTATCATGGCATCCTATAACGAGGAACGCGTGTTTTTGCGTGAAACGTTATTCTCGGCATGAATCGATCACGACAGTGCAAAGAGAGTTTAAAAAAGAATTCAAAGTTACACGGTGTATACCTGTACCATATCGCAATTCAATACTGACAATGGAACACGCCATATGGAGATGATAAACTCGTTTTTGCTTCCCTCGCTTCTTCGTCATCGTCATCTGCGTCATTCATGGTTTCAACAAGATGGTGCGATGTGTCACTGTTTGGCAGAAACTCTCGCAGCACTAAAAGAAGCGTTTGATAACCGCATATTGTCGCATCACACAGATTTCGCTTGTCCACCGTGCTCCGCTCCACATTTTTTTTTGTGAGCACACCTCGAGCCGCGTTTATGAAACACGTCCATGAGATCTGGAAAACCTGAAAACTCGGATTTCTGAAATTTCAAAAATTCAAAGACCTATGCTCGAAAAAGTGTTTGTGCAAATAGCGGTCATCTAAACGATATTGTTCCACAAATGATTGTAAGATGATCTCTCGTTTTCCTATTTTTAAATAAAATGTAATTCAAAAATTTTGATAGAGTGTTAAAACCAAAACTATCCGTTTTCTCTCTCTGTCTCTCATATATACATATATATTATATATAAAATCATCATCATCATCGATAACTTAATGACTGAGTAATGTGACCTCTATTTTAATGCATCTTATATAATTTTCCTCCACTTGACCCTATTTCGGCTTTCCACTATAGCTTGAACTCTTGTTAATCCAGTAAGCGTCGTGACAATATCTATCCATCGAGTCGGAGGTCTTCCTTTACTTCTTTTTCCTTCTATCTGACCAATTACTATGCTTTTTACTAGGCAGTTCTCGCTTTTTCGCATGATATGTCCATAATATTTCAAGATTTTCTGTTGGCATGAAGTATAAAGGTGCTGTTCCAGGTTTAGCTCTTCTAGAATTTAGATATTTGTCTTCTTTGCTGTCCATGGAATTCTAAGCATTCTGCGCCATATCCACATCTCAAGGGCGTCAATTTTTCGTTTATCTTGCTTATGTAATTTTCAAGTTTCTGCTCCATATGTAAATATGGCAAATACCAAAGTATTTACTAGCTTTATTTTTGTTGAACGAGTAATGGAACGATCTTTCCAAATTTTATTTAGTCTTGTCATTGCAGCTTTTGCTAACACCATTCTGCGTTTAATATCCTCTCCACTTCCGCCATGACTGTTTTTTAATTATCCAAGATATGTATATAATTTCTATATCCTGTATAGTGTTCAGCTTCTGATGATTGTTGTTTCTATCTATTCCCATAATTTTTGTCTTATTTTTATTAATTAATAATCCCCGTTTTCTACTTTCCATTTCTACTCGTTTCAGTAAATCTATAATTTCTTTTCTAGCTGCAGCAATGAGTGTAGTATCATCGGCGTATCGCAGATTAGATACTCTATATCCGCCTATTTTCACTCCTCCTTTATAGCCATCTAAGGCGTTCCTCATTATATATTCAGTATATATATTGAAAAGTATGAGAGACAATATACAACCTTGCCTTACGCCTCTTTGTGGATGAAATTTTTCAGATACGGCGCCATCAAGCCTTATTGCGGCTTCTGTTTGTACATACAGATTGTATATTAAATAGGATAAGTGGCTTGGTACAACAATATATCAATATTCCACGAAGTGATTCGTCAAGGATGACAAATTTGAATGGAGTTGGAAAACAAACAAAAATATAACATGTTGAGAATTGTACACGTTATCTGCATCGCCTATGGAATGATAAATATAGTTACAGTTTGCGAGCTTTCCGTCATACAGTAAGAAAAAAATAAGTAAGATTGTCAGGGAGTGTAGATAAATGCATTCTGAGGACATGTAGGTTAATATTAAATTGCAATTTATCAAAAAACTTTTTATATAGGTTTATAATATATGGTATTTAGGTCATTATGGAGGATTAAGTTAGATACATATTTTGACGCAGATGTGATGATATGAAGTTTGTTCGATTGCTGTCGCTGTATTACATGCAGTTCCATATAAATTTATTTATTCATTATATAGAGTGGGTCACAGAAACATTACATGTATACTAATTAACGACGAAGCAGATATTTTTTCATCATGCTCTTTCTATTACAAATAAATCTGTAAATCCACAGCGTTCAAAACCGATATAATCACAAAGGAAGCGTACAAAAAAAAAACTGCGCCTCGAGGCGTAAGGAAGAAGTGAAACAAAGGTGTTTTCACAAAAGGAAACTCATTATTTCGTACAAATTTCACAAAGAAAAACTTGACGTGGCGATGAAACAAATGTTTTTGTTCTCGAATCTACATCGCGTACATACAGCCCTTGTGCAGCGAAGATTTGAACGAAATAACGGGTGCCCGTGCGCAAGAGAAAGAATACAAACGCAAAATATATCATTTTATAATTTCTGTATGTGTTTGTACGTATGCATGTAAACTGAATATAAACATTTATCAGCGCAGCATGCGTGACAGAGTGGAAAAGCCCGCTACGCTGTGAGAATAGGCCTGCTATGCTATGTGCCTACGTGTATAAGCATTTGACTCGCTCGCTCTACGGGTTAACTTCCCATATACAATGCGCCAATAGAAGTTTCACTTCAAAATTTGTTTGAACTGTATGTTAACACATGAGGTACCGAAGCAAATTGTAAATAACCTGAACCAATGAAAATGCAATATGTAATTTAGGATGATACAATGACGAAACGATATATGATTAAAAACAAAAGGGATTCCCGAAGACTATACCTAAACTAAAAGAACCAGGTACACTTAATTATTATAACTTTAAGAGAGCAATAATTTGTGTTTTTTAAAATCAACAGTATTAGGTATATTTAACCATTAGGCTGCTAAAATGTAAACAATACATGCATATATTCATGTACAATAAAATGAATACTAACAAGAGTGCTGATTTTCTTATTTTTGCTAACCGCGCGTATTAAACATAAATTTTCTTCGGATGTTGACATTTTATTATGACCAGCATCTTAAAGAGAAAATTATTATACGGCGTATATGAATACGTATTAAAAAAACAAAACAAAACAGAAAAGTATATGGTATCGAAAATAATGCGTAATGTAAAAACTTACATTTTTTAGTGGTAATTCTTACATTCCCACGCGATTTCGTGCTGGAAAACATTTTGTTTAATTCTGTCAAAAACTATAAATAAATTAGTTTTAAATATAATTTACGTAGAACGGTTTTGATTTAAATGACAAATATATGAGTTTACACAACCTAAGAATGCTACATGTCTGTCAAATGGAAAACTCACCTATATAAACTAGTAGGAAAACTGATTATCAATCTGTGTTACGCTTATCCTTAGCTATTCGTGATGATCACCAATATTAAGTTAAGAAAGACACGTGCTACTAAGTAGTGGCAAGAGAAGACTTCGAATATTCAATAAAATTAAAACGCATCAAATAAAAACGAATTGTCAATTCATAATAATAATCATAAAAACAAAGCAGAATCTTTAAAGATACCAATCCTCAATTTGTATAGAGGAGCTGTAATACAATAAAAAAGTAACTGCTTATCAAAATAGCGAAAAAGAAACAAAACAAAAAACAAACAACAATATCCACCTTATAAAAAACACTGAATCATAGATAAGTATGCTTTTTAATTTTTGAATAAGTTACTACTTTAAAAGTGAGTGTACCATCAAATTAGTAATCGAGTGGTGGTGAATAACCGAAATATAAGATACGATATATTTTAATTTTATAAAGATTTTGATATTTTTTGGGATTTAATTAATAATTATAAATAATGTATTTTTTAATAATTAGTTATTTATTGGTTTTAAATTAATATAAACTAAATTTGCCAAAATTTTAATTTTAGTCATTAGGTTTTAAATTATGAAGTTATTTCACTTATTTAGTAGTTAAATTTTAATTATGAACAGATCAAAAATTAATTAATAAAATCCATATTAAACGACATTTTTAACTGTCACATTCAACATCTAATAAAATAGAGAAAAAAATCATTTAATATAGGATCGGATAACAATTATGCGAATAAAATAAAAAGCTGTATGATGAAATAATAAAAATATGTTAAGATTTTCAGTAGAATAGCATACACCATGATATACACAAAAGGAAAATCAACATGCAACTCTACACTAAAAATGAAGTGCTTTTTTTTACTTCCTAGACGGAAAAGAGATGTCAAACCAGCTTTTTAGAAATCAACAATTTACATAATCAATATATTTTTTTTCAGAGAAGTTTGGCTTGATTATAAAAATAAAACCGATTTTATTATTTTCAGTAATGTGAATTTTTTACAACTCCCCAGTAACAGACTTTCTTAGTACTAAAAGCAACCACACATTGACGAGAAGTTAAAAAATAATCTGGAATACAAAAAATAAAGGTTCGATTGACATGAGAAGCAGACAGCTAACAACCAGTGTGAAACAAACAAAAAGTAACAAGGTCAGAAAATTACATTTAAATATATATATACATTTATATGAGAAAAATGAATTTTTGAGGTAAAAAATGTAACAAATGTGAATATTTGTCAGTAAATTAGAGGAAAAACGTAACAGTGGTTACGAATTTAGGTATGATCAACATTTATGCACAAAACTTATTTTAAAAACAAGCTATGATAAGTAAAGTAAATGCAATATACTCAAACTTAACTTTTGATTATCAATGTAAAATATTCGGTAGGTAAAAACTGAAATAAATCAGTTAACACTGTTACCTAGTTGTATTCTTTCCTATTGCTCGCAGCCTACTATTAGAAATGAAATTATAATTTTATTCCTTTAAAAATAACTTTATCGTCCTACGCTAAACCATGAATTAAAATGTAATTAACATAATAAAATTAACTTCTATTTATTTCCAAATTTTTATAATAAAAATATTTACAAATTAAATTTGTAAATGTCAATCAAAAGTAAATGAAAATTTGTAATTCTGTGAAATTATGTACACTTTAAAATATATATAATTTAAATTAAATACTCAAGTAAAATGTATTTGTATGAATAAATATCATTTCAAATTGAATATATAATTAATTAATGCATTTATTTTACATATACTTTATAACAATGTAAGTATAATTTGTATAAAAAAATTTACCATATCATTTTCGATCCTAACCATTATGATTTTATGTTTATATTGTAGAACAAATTTAAGCAGCACCTTGCAACCCTGAAGTAAAAAACTATAATTTTTTATAGTTCCTCATTTTAATCAGTAAAAACCGAAAACCATACGAAAAACTTTTAAAACAAATTCTTTTCTCTAATCACCAATGATTTAGGTGATAGGTGTTTCTGTTTAGATTGCCCGCCCCTCAACTACTCTCAAGATCTCAAGTAAGCAAAATTAAGTTTTTTATTTTACCGTTCGATGCGTAGTTGTAAATTTGTCCGTGGTAAAGCTTGGTATACAAAACAATTTTTTTTTAACTTAATCTGAAAAAAATTAAAATATACATTAAAACACAACGATTGCAAAAACATAAATACTTTCAAATATACGTGACTTCTTGAAACAAATAGAATCATCTAATTTTGTACACATTTTTTTTTAAATATTTTAAGTAGGTCTTTAGAAAAATATAATCCTGGTCCCATATGTGAAGAAACCATCGGTTACATTATTACAAGGCACTATCAAAGAAATTTGGAGTTTTTCTACAATTTTACTAAATTGATAGGAGTGCTATATGCATTGTACAATAATTAATTTAATGATTTAGAAATTCTATCACTTCTTCAAAAAAAGTTAGAAGATAACAATTTAGTCACATTTTGGTAACAAACATGACAGTAATACTAAAAAGTTTTCTAAACTTCAATTTCAATAGAATTTTCTAATTACAAATTGCTGAGAATGTATGTAGAATCATTTTAATTTCATCTACATTAAATAAAAGAACTCAGGTATTAGGAACAATAAAAACACTGATGATAACATAATTTTAGAAATAGAATTTAAATCTGGAAAATAGTTAAAAACTACTATATTCGTTGGGAAATAATAGATTTAATTGAGAAACAGTTTTTGAAGAACTTATAAAAATAATTGGAAAACTTATAGAAATGGAAATTGTAAAAAAATATTTACTTTACACATACAAAATAAAATATAAAGTAAAAAAGACTGTTATTGTCAAAGAAGAAGTGGGAAGTCGAAATTAATAATAAAAAATTTTAGGGAAATAATTTAATTCTCACAACTAACTACTAATTCCGTCTTTGAGATTGCAGTTGCATCGCTTTGCTCAATTACTCACTAATAGATACAACTTGAATCTAACAAATATTTCCCCCATTTTTTATTTTCAAATTAAATAAAATTTTAAAAATCTAATAAAATCGACAAAAATACTGTTATTATTACGCAAAACACACGCACGTACATAACATAATATTGATCATTTTCAGTAAAAACATTCACTACAGCGGTGATAACAATACTCATATACATATATCATCGTAATATCCCACGTGGCTATTTTATGATTAAACTTAATTATTCTCAAATAATTATTTTAAATATGCAAGTTTTGTATTTGGTAATAAATGAGAAACGAATGGACGACACATACATCTCAATATTCTTTTTCCTCGCTTTTACGGTATTAACTTTTGTCTTAGTATGTATTGTTTTTCTTGAAATACGCATGTTACTATTATACCTATTCTATAATTAATTTCAGTATTACAATAGAGACCTCTGTTATAATTTGACCAAGGTATTTCAACTTCTACAGAATGGTCATGGTTTCCTTCCGATCACTTATACTTTTATTTTTTCCACATTAGTACCTTCTTTACTTTATTTAAACGTCGTATCATCTTTTGAAACATGTACGCAGTTCCTGCAAGTATCACATGGTTATGAATGAATTTTATAATTTTTAATTTTTTCCTCCTATGTTCATTCCATAGTTAGTACTTTCAAATGCTTGCCTAACTATAAACTCTAGATAACACATAAAAAAGATATGGCAAAAACAAACATTTTGTCTCACTTCTATCTTTATATTTGCAGCATCATTAATTTTTATTATAGGTTTTGTTTGCTCGTGTAGATTACATATAAACCTCAGTAGACTTTGAAGACGTCCTATTTCTTCCAACAACGGGAAAAATTTATTCGAACGTACTTTATCGAACGTTTTACAATAGTCAATAAAGCAAACATAAACAATGCAGTTTACCCTCATCATTATTTCTCCAATATTCCGTAAGACACTATTTGTGCCTACGCAACTCGAATTGGGATTTACTTCGACATGCTTCTATATAAAATTACAATCTTTTTTTAATTATCTGCAACATTATTTTAATATAATTAAGCTTATGGTTCGTTCTGAAGTTCTCACATTTATTTGCCGACGTTTTCTTAGGAATTGATATTATCACCGTTATACTGCTCCTTCGGCTATTTGCCTTCATGATATATTTCTAAAACTAGTTTGAAAAATTCATCTTGCAGTTTTTTTTTCAAAGCTTTTAATTAATTATGCAGGCATATTAGCAATTCTTGGTGTTTTATTATTCATTAGGATTTGAAGGGTTTTATCAAATTCATGTTTCATTACACTGTCATGTAATTTAGCGTTTATATCTTTTGGGAACCATTTCCGTGTAGATTTTTAACAATACAGTTATCTACCATATATCCTCCAGATTTTCTTTTTGTCCATCTCGATGTTCTTATTGTTTTGTTCTTCCATTGTTATTGTTTCGATGTCCTTGTATTACCTAGTCCTAGTCAATTCTTTTATTAATTTTATACACCAGGTCTTGTATTTTCTAGCTCTTCAAGTTGTTATTTTTGCCCTTTTGCAGTCCCTGTTAATTTGGTTCCTCAAGGACTTATATTTTAATTTTTCCAATTTGTTATTAGTATTTTTGTATTTACTTTTTTCATCTATTTTTCGCAGTATCTTATCAGTAATCTATAACTTACGTTTCGCTCATTTCATTTTACAGATTATTTTTTCAGCTGCTATTTTAATAATCACGTTAATGCCAGGACATATTTCTTATATATGATTCGTAACTCCATTATTATTATTTATATCTTTTAATTTTTTGTATGCTTCTGTTTGGAGTTCATGACGACCAAGTTATGATCAAAGTCGGCGTCTGCTCCTGAATAAATTAGTGAACTTTTCCTGATACCTATATGTATGTTTTACCAAGGTATAATCAGTGTGGTATTTGTGTTCTTCTTTTGGGTTTTATATGTGTAACGTTTTCATTTTGGAATGTTGTACTAAGTATTTTTGCAATGATAAGTTGCTTCTGCCTGCAAAATTCAAAGGCGGTCACCGAGACTATAACCTAGATCTTAATCAATACTTGCCGCTAATTCTCTCTTCTTTCTTCTCCACCACTAGAAGATGACACGCTTTTCTTCTCATTATTCTATTTCTTGTTCATCGCAGAATGATGTAGTATATATACCAATATGGTTATTACGTGTATTAGCGATGAGGCAAAGCGCGCCAACATGAACCTGTTTTCAACAGTTTTTATGTCTAATAGTGCTTGTGATGATATCTTATTCAGTACTAACGCTACACCGCTTGACCATTGCTACTTACACAGTTTATAATTTTACATTTTCCATTAACAAATTCTCCTTCATGTTTCATTTATCTTCATAATATCTATCAGGTAATTTTTCATTTCCTGTTTAATCACCTCGCCATAATGGTTCCATGTCATGAAATATTACTCGAAGAAAGGGTGTTACAAGGAGCAATAGATAAACTCGTGTATTGTACGAATAAGAATTGTCTCCTTCTCGTCATTAAATACGAAAAAAATCCACTCCCGTTAAGTCCGAAAATGTCAATGTAATCTAAGCGTTGCTCTCACGAATGTCCATCTTCAAACGATCAACCATATCAAATATCTTGGTCTGATCTTTGACGGAAAACTAATGTAAATTACCTGAAGATAGCTTGCATAAAGGCCAAACTTTCCTTTCATTATCTAATCTTATTCCTTTAATCTAATTATCTTCCTATGCCTCTAGCCTTAGCAGCAGTATAAGATACGTAAAAAAATCTAATTATCCAATTTGGTTCATAGCTCGAACATTCAATCTTCCTAATTTTAGACAGAAGTTTCACTTGATGATAACTAAAAGAACACTATAACTCCCACTGTCGGGCACAGTCTCAAGATATCTATCGTTGTTACGAATTTGTTATTTTAAAATATTTCGTTCCTTTCAAATACTGTTTCCAGTACTTCGTTACTGCCAGTTATAGCCGTATATCACTGTAATTTGTATACAAGGAATGTAGTAGCCATAAACTGCCGGTTCTCGTCATGTGTAGTCGGATGCTCTCGTGCTTCATTCACTACCGCTAAATTTACATAAACATTTAACGTAATCAGCTTCGACTTTTATATTATTCTATTTAATTTGAAGGAACAAATGTAATTATTAACTATCTATAATTTCTTCTCAATATTTTTTCCTTACATTGGGCGTATGTCGCGATCGTATAATTCTCACATAATCATCGTAATGATAATTGGTATGACTTCAAAAGATATGTTCCTGAACATGTAAATTTGAATCAGCCTATTAGAAATCCAAAAGGTATTGATGTTCATATTGCTGAGCTTACAAATTTAATTTCTGAAGCCACTGATCTATTTGCACCTAAAAATATCCATACTAATCTGTCGCTAACTTCGGCACAAAATTACATTATTAAATTTAAAAATTATGTGAGAAGAATTTCTATAAATAACCGCAACACTCATCACCGTGACACTATTAAAAAATATCTTAACTTTTTAAATAGATTGGTACGGGCGGTATTAAAATATCACAATAATAATAAATTTCTAACTACACTAAATGCTAAAAACAATAGTCTCTAGGGAGTATGCAAGTACTATCAAAAACCATACGGAGCTTTTCCTCCACTTCATGACGCTGTTAGAAATAATTATGCTTACAATTATTATGATAAGGTAGAATTACTTGCTATTTTTTTTTTTTTTTTGCTTCCATACAGTTTACCCATGTCTGTATATTATTGAATGAATAAGAAAGGGCTACTTATAAATTAGGCAGAGTAAGAAGTAATGTAGGGATGTGTAAAATTAAATAATGATACCAGAATATAAAATATAGGAGTATCGGGCTTCAACATAAAATATAGGAGTATCGGGCTTCAACATTTTGAAGAGCTAAGAGAAATGCAATATTTATAGGAAACGAACTTTAAGGCTGTGAAGTGTTTGATAAAATGCAACACGAAAATTACTATGATGGGAACACTCTAGGATAACATGGTCTGCATCGGCCACTAAATGGGTATCCATAGAATGAGAGCAATTAGGAGAACTAATAAGTTTCAACTTGTGTGCTAAATTATTTTAATGTATATGGTCAGAACGGACCCCTGAGGACTAGTTATAATTCTAAGAAAGAAGTATAATCTAAGTTTATGAAGGATAATTAATTTCATCTGGTATTAGCGATATAAAACATAAGGAGGTTCATGCTTGTATAAAACTTTAAAAAAAAAACTTCATTAGGTGACGACAATATTTTCTTTATTTTAATTAAAAGATTTCCTGTGAAAGCTATTGTTGAGGTTACCAATATTATAATAGCTATGATTAAATACGGATACTACCCATGTACTTAGAAAATTGGTAAAACTATAACGCTTCCTAAACCTGGGAAAGATTCTTCCAAGATAAATAATATATGACTCATTATTTTACTCAGTAATCTAAATAAATTCTCCGAAAAAGTAATTTTAAATACGTTAAATGACTATGCTATTTGCAACAATTTTATTCCCAAAGAATAAAATGATCATCTGTAATTTTCCACTGTAGGTTAAATTTGTACGTAGCCACCTAAGTAACCGTACACATGGTGACTAAGGAGATTATCTTAATCATTGTATCTTTCACCTCTAACTATAAGTATACTTGGTTACTTATAACGAACCATCATGGCACACAATTGTTTTATCGATGTCGTAGTATCTGTATATGTAGTGTATATATATATATAATATAGTCACTAATTTCTACAAGAATATTACCATATTTTGATCCATTCATTCTTTAAAAAATATATTTGTGCTTCGAAGCGCAGGGAAGAAGTTAAACTTAAGACATTTTAACTAAATTTTTTTTAATTTTATGCGTGTGGGTATATAAACACACACGCACGCACGCAAACGTTTATTCATATATATATATATATATGTGTGTGTGTGTAAGAATAAACCTACCTATGCGTATAAACGTGGTTAGACGACGGTGTTGGAAGCGAGGTACATCGAAGGGGACTATACATATATATATCCGTCTGTTACTTCGTTTCACCCAAGGCAACAAAACGTGGTTTAATAGGGGATATGTATGTATGTGTGTGTGTTTGTATATATATATATATAATATAATGTATATGTATACGTATATATATGTATATATATATATATATATATATACACATATATAATTAATTATAAACAAACAAAATAAAACACAATCACTAAAAAGATTGTGTTTTATTTTGTTTGTTTATAATTAATTAATAAAATCACTACTCTCCAACATATTCAACTTTTTATATATATATATATGTATACATATACATACATATATATATATATATATATATATATATATATATATATATATATCCGTCTGTTATTTCCGCTCATTCGTTTTACGGGTTAACTTCAACGTAAACCGCGCTCAAAAAAAAAAAATGAACCTAAAAAAATAAAACTAACGAATAAACATACTTAACTGTATACCGGATAAGATTAAGAAGTAAGGTAAGAATAAGAACAAAGCGGCACAACTCCACATATAGTACTTATTAATGTTTAAATGTCAAATTGTACACTGGGGCGCTGGCTGCATAATATAGCGTATACTTACTTATCAAATGAATTTCATGTTAAAAAACTCTTAAATGATTAAATATGCTAGTAAAATAGTTAAAGATTATCTTATAAATTTTAATTTGTTTGGTTTTTAAAATTTCTCTTTCAATTTTTTCAGAAAATAAAAATGTAATAAAAATAAACAAATTATTAATTGCTGCATGTTCATATTGCAATCGTGACTTTCTTATCACTTAATTATATAATTCTCTACTTTACAATAAATTGAATCCACCCAATTGAAGTGTTCAATTGTTCATAGAAATCATTTGAGTATTGTACGTAAAGATTTTTTTTCTGTGAAATCATATTTCATTATTTACTTTTTCCTTTCTGATGTTTGCTTTTAGCGTGTTTTCTTAATATATTTAGGTTTTATTTTAATGACACTTTTTAAAGTAAATGTTTTTCAAGTCATTGTTTGGCAAAAATATTGTCTGCTATTTAATAAGTCATAAAAACTAATTATATTTAGAATATTGTTCATTAAATGGCATAAATTTGTATTTAACCCATGTTAAATAATGTTTATAGAATTTATAAATTATAATTATAATTCAATACATTCTATCTACTTCAACTAGTCAGAACTGTAAAGATGGCATCAGATAAAATCAAAGTTGCAGTTCGTGTTAGACCATTTAACAGAAAAGGTAAATATATTTTTATCACCACCTAGCAATATTTGATGTATATACTTATCAAACGTGAATAAAAAGATGCAATAATTTAAATAAATTTATTGACCATGATATATGATAACATAAGTACTAAAAAATACGAAAATATTCATTATAGTTATTCTCATACATATATCTAAAATGTGACTACCAATTTAAAAATTTTGCCCTGTGCTTATTATATAACAAAGTGATTAAATATGTTACTATTTGTTAGACGATGGTATTGCATTATTGAATTATAAATTTTGAAAATTTTTTCTAAAAGCTGTTCGTTTTTTATATTTAAGAACGAGAAAAATAACTTGTTAAGTCTCAAAAGTTATTTATTTTATTTTTAAGTATAAGAATTTTACAATTATTTGCAGTATCAGGTTAGAAACAACTTTAAATATGATTTATAAATTCTAAGAACAAATTATATCACTGAACCTTAAATTTCTGTATGGCGTTACTAATCTTTGTATTGTATGTCACATAAATAGCATTTAAATTGGAAACAATTATTTACGATAAATATTTATTTTTGCATAATTCAAATTATATCCAGATTTTCCAATATAATTTATAAAACATGTGTATAATTTTTTTTTCGTTTTTCTTTCTGGTATGTAATTATATTTTTAATGTATTAAATAATTGTATTAAAAGTATAAAAAGTGATCAAAATTTTCCAAAGATTATAAGCGAAAGAATTTTTAATAATTGTTGTGATTCATTTGTAGAACTCGAAATTGGGACAGAATGCGTAGTTGAAACGAGTGAAAATCAAACAGTTTTACATTATCCACCTGGTGTGGATAAAAATGAAAGGTATATTTTGGCTCTATTTTCCTAATTTGTTTATATATTACTATTAAGCAATAATAAATAGTTTTATATTAGAGATTCTGAAAGTTTTGCTTTTATGCGATGTTAACTTATGCAAAAGTGTATGCCGGCATGGTTTATCAAGAGTTTTTTGGAATTTATTATTTATATTATTTATATGACTAGTTTTAGTGGCCCGCCTTTATTTGTTCGGCCAATTTAGTTTAAATGTATAGAAAAATGTATTACAATTATATTACAGGAAAGCTCCTAAAAGTTTTGCGTTTGACCATTGTTTCAATTCCATTGATACGAGTTCCAAAGATTTCGCTAGTCAAAAAACAGTATTTGAATGCGTTGGTAAAGATATTCTTGATAACGCGTTTGAAGGCTATAATGCTTGTATTTTTGCTTACGGTCAAACAGGTCATTATATAAACTTTTGTATTTGTACATTTATATTATTTGGTCGTAATTACATTATTTTACTTTTATATCATTAATATTGTCTACCTTGAATATGCTAGCGGAACCATTAATATGTAGGGAGGGTGTTAAATAATGGTTTTTTGTTTACGTGTATTTTATTAAATACTGATATAAAATAGTAAGTTGCTGATGCATGTAAGTAGTACTGGCTAATAATGGTTTAGAATTTTGAAAAATGCGCAGAATATAATTAATGAGTATGTAAGTTATTACCGCTCTATTCAAAAAATTGTTTCACTAATAATAAATAAAATAGTTCTGCTAATATTTCACGTTTTATTATTCTGAAATTATTAAATAATCTTAATTATTTTCGTTTATAATTTACATCAAGAAAGTAAATGTTTATTTTTTAGTGAAATTAATTTATAAAATGAAATATTACAAGAATAAATAACAAAATATAATCTTTGTTGGTGTTTTAATGCTATTCAAAAAATTTTTAAATCAAAAATAATTTGTGTATTTGCATAAAGTTCCTAAATCAAAAATAAGCAGTTTAGTGATGAAAATAAACAGTAATTGGATTTGTATGAGTGGAATTTAAAAATGTACATACTTAAATTCGCGGAAAAATCTAAATTTTTAATGCAACTTAATTATATTTGGTTAATCATCTTCGCCTTCCTCCATATCCTCGTTGAATGTCCTTCGTATTTTTTGGAAAAGTAGTCTCTCAATATACCTTTTCTCTTCTTAAAAGCAATTTTTCTTCACTATCCAGTTTAATTTTTTTCATTCAATAAATAAGGTATGTACTCGCTAAACTATTGCTGTACATGGCACTCAAATCTAATTTTAATAATAATACAAATTGCTTTGTTGAAGATTTTTTAATTTCTCGAATTATATGTCTTCCCTTTATTGCTAATATAATTTACTAGAACGCACTTTAATTTTTGCGGATTCGAATATAATCAATTCTTATGTCATCCAAATTTACCATAAAATACACTGTGGACATTTCTCATAAATTTGGACTTTTAATAACATAAAAATAAAAGATTATTCTATCTTTACACCGGTTTACAAACTATAAAGACAAAACAAACATTTTTATTATAGGTTCCGGTAAGTCATACACCATGATGGGTAATCTAGATAACAAAGGAATAATTCCACGATTATGTGATTCATTATTTGAGAGAATAGCAAACGAGCAAAGTAATGAATTAACATTTAAAGTAGAAGTTAGTTACATGGAAATCTATAATGAAAAGGTAATTAATTTATGTATTATTTTCTTCATTATAGCAATGGCTTATAGTGTACGTTTTGTGCGCTTCAGTTATGTATTCAATTAAGAGAGAAAAGGTAATTTGTTGTTGTTTAAATATGATTCTTTTAAATAAAAGTACATTAAGCTAAGTTTTTTTTAAATTTTTTTTTCTTGAAAAAATTAAATGTCAATAATGATGTTATGTATAATTATTATTATTAATGTAGGTTCGGGATTTGTTGGATCCTAAATCAGATAAACAAACGTTGAAAGTACGGGAACATATCGTGTTAGGACCTTATGTTGATGGCCTTTCTCAACTTGCTGTGATGTCCTACGAGGTAATTATAATACTAAAAACACTTACCGGTCCTTGATTTTATCTTGATGGTGACGTAGCTTCGAGGGAAAACATGTTTAAATATGTTTTGTCAAACATCATTTAGTCGTTTCTTTTCCCTATTTTCTTCTTTCGCCGGTTTATATATAAAACATTTACTTTTAGATTTGACAAAGTTTTGTATTTGAAAATTTACAAATGGTTTAATATAATAACAAACAAAAAATAGCGAAAAAACACATTTTGAGGACGTCTTTTGTGACAAGTATAAGTCATAATTAGATACAAAAATTTCCGAATAACGTTGTTTATAAATTGACTTTTTGACACAAAATATAAACAATCGTGATAACTTATTATTTATTTATTGAATAATCAACGTAATTTTTGACTTGTTTATTTCAAAATAACGAATTATCTGTTATGATGATAACATATGATAACAATAGTACAAGTGGTATATTTTTTTATTTAGCACTTTGTTGCTGTTTATACTTAAATTTGTTTATCAGCTGCAAAAGAGGCATATACAATAGATGTCAATAGTGCAGTTTCTTACTATAGGCAAATATATTTCTTCAAGATCTACTTAATTAAGAACCAAAATAATAAAAAAATGATGGAAAATATGCCGGTAGTTTTCTAAATATACGTATATAAATAATTAAACCAATATTTTATTATTTAAATGAGGAAAAGTGTATATATGAGTGGGTGACTGAATGTGTGTGTGCGCGTTGTGTATATTTACAATAATAAGAAAGAATGTAGTATATTTTAATAGCTGAAGATCACATATGAAAGACAGAACGTGATTTAAGTCTGGTTTTATAGAGGAAATACGCAGACGTCTCGCTGTAGCGGGAGTAGCAATGACCAAATTGAATAGAATATGGAAAGATACAGTCATAACAAAATCAACAAAATTAAAATTGGTCAATGCAGTAATAGATCACATATGAAAGACAGAACGTGATTTAAGTCTGGTTTTATAGAGGAAATACGCAGACGTCTCGCTGTAGCGAGAGTAGCAATGACCAAATTGAATAGAATATGGAAAGATACAGTCATAACAAAATCAACAAAATTAAAATTGGTCAATGCAGTAATATATCCTGTTGCGACATAGACGTCTGAAACATGGACTATTAAAAAAGTTAACGAAAAGCGTATATAAATGCCTTCGAGATGGCAATATATAGAAAACTACGTATACCTTGGACGGCGCTCCGAACTAATAAGTCCATTATCGACGAATTAAAAGTGGATACCAGGTTTTTAACGAAAATTAAGAAAAACATGATAAAATATTTCGGACATGTAGCGAATGAAAGGAACAATAATACAAGGTATCGTAAACGGTAAACGTCCACAAGGAAGATACCATACACGTTGGATCGATCAAGTAAAAGCATCAACACGGTATACTATGTCCGAGGCATTTCAAACTGCCAATAATAGATACTTATGGAGAAAAACTATAATGCAACTTGTATAATATTACATGGTGTCATCACGTCCTTACGTAGGACAATGGACAGTGCTGATGATGATGATGATTATTACTTCCAATCATCTCATCTTTATTTGTACATCATCATTATGATTAAAACTGTTTTGAGCTACATGAAGAGGTTGTGTAATCGGCTTCGCATTTGTTTTTAAAATAAATTAGTAAATATCTTTAATCTGTACGCTTGCAATTAAAATACCGCATATCATAATATTATTAGGAAACACCAATAAATTTGCGAATTTAATATTATTGTTATAAAAGTATTGCTGATAAAATAGAAAATGCATGCGCCAAAAGAAAAATCCGCGTTTAAATTAAGTAATAAAAAAATTGATGAAGTTCTTTCAAACATTGTTGCGGAATTACGTCAAGAAGTATATTCACGTTAAGCAAATCCATTATTTATTTCGATCCTTCAAGTTCTATGAAAAAGTGACTAGGACAATTGGAATTATTTTAAATAGTGATTTCAAATTAGTGATATTTATCAAGTTCAATATAATGATATTTAATTTTAATCGACTGGAATGACTTTGGAAGTGTCAACGTTGATCATCTGTTTCAAGATATTACACAGGTGTGTGTAGTACATTGTACTTTTTTAATTATTAATTATTGATAATTGCATTAAAATAAAACTGGTTTAATTTTAAAAATTTTTTCTTTTAAAAATAGGATATAGATAAATTGATGACGGAAGGTAATAAATCAAGAACAGTGGCCGCAACCAATATGAATAGTGAATCATCTCGTAGTCACGCCGTCTTTACAGTAATTCTTACTCAAATTTTGACAGATACAAAGTCAGGTGTATCCGGTGAAAAAGTTTCCAGAATGTCATTAGTCGACCTTGCTGGGAGCGAGCGGGCTATTAAAACAGGAGCTATGGGAGATCGTCTAAAAGAAGGATCAAATATTAACAAGTAATTCTTTAATATAAAGTTTACACAAAATTATCCTATATTTTATTTTGCTGGTTTTCGCGGTCATAGATTTTCTTCATTATATTGATCGTTCCTGTTAATAATTTGTAAAGTCTTTTGTAAAACAATTTATCTTCTTAAATATTTACAACCTAGGATCTAGGTATTTTTTCGATTATTACATAAAATATCTTTTGTTTCTTATTATAGGTTTCAAATTTTTGAAATAATCAAAATATGCTTGTTATATAATAATGTTTCTATATTTTCGTAGGAATGAATTTTATATATAAAATGCTACATGATGGTTAATTTACTCAATTTACAGATCGTTAACGACGTTAGGTTTAGTTATATCAAAATTAGCAGATCAGTCCAATTTGAAGAATAAAGATAAATTTGTTCCATATAGAGATTCAGTGTTGACTTGGCTTTTAAAAGTAATGCTTTCCTGTGTGCTAATTTTATGTTTATTTATTAAAAATTTGTATGTTTATTGTTTAAGTGACGATCATAACTTTTATTTTATCACTGCAATAAAAATGTAGTTATTCGATTACCTAATAACACATAATTCTTAGTTAAGTCTTGTCTTTTTCAAGCTGTCTTCTATCGTGTAGGTCGCTCTATCGATACCTTATCAGTATATTTTTTCGCTAAATGCGATTATCCTTTTAGACTATTGTCACATTTTCTGTAAGATTTATATGTTTCGTAATCCAAACTTGTTTATATTATTTGTACCACTAGGTGTGTTAGTTTGATTTCTAAGCCTATTTAGTGGACACCGTGAATCTATGACCTGTTTGTTGTTAAATTAATTTGACACTAAACAACTACACAAAATATAACGTTTGTAATATTTAGTTAACAGTTCTGAACCCATTCGTAGGAGCTGCTGTTTACTAATTTCTTTGTTAGCCATATAAAACCATAAGACTTTAAACCAGTAGCTGTACTTATTCTTCGGCTGCTTATTAATTCACAACACCATACATATCGGCAAGTCACTCCACTTTTTGCGGCTGGTGGATATATCCTATTCCGGTTAAAGATCTGAATCCAGATGAGTATTAAGTACACTTGGCTATATGTATATATAGTGCTCAAAAACAAAATGCTCACGTTTCATTTTGTTTTATTATTATTATTTTTTTTTTTAATGGTCCAGTTATAACACTCTTTGACCAGTCTAGTTCTAAGTTTTTAATTTATAATATAATTTGTATACATATGTCTATTAAATACAAATCTTGTTATCTTTAATAAATTTATATAGCATTTTTGCCGCAGGAGAACATGGTTCTGCTAGTATTTCATTAATTGCAAGTGGGAATGTTCCATACTGTGCAAGGCACACCGAAAAAAAAGGTTCACGACCTTCTACACAGCTTGGACAGGTCCAAATGAGATGTGTCAACGATCCCTCTTCTTGACCGTATAATTGACAAAGACTCGAATCAATAATATTCATTCTAGCTAGATGGTCTGTAGTTCGCGTATGACCCGTTCTAATTCTTAACATGGTTTTAATATAGCAGCTTTTCAAGTTATCAATTTGATACCAAAGTAGTTTTGGAATATTCGGCTGTATATTATGATAATTTTTTCCTTTGGTTATGGATAACAATTTATACTTCTTATTCCACGCATCGTACGCTTTTTCCTTAATCCAAGTAATATATTCCGTCCATTCAATCGGTTTGTTTTCTATATCATATATCCGACCTCTTGTTAATGTGTCTACTACTTCATTTCCGAGTATTCCTGTGTGTGAAGGTATCCACTTGAAGTGTATTTCGTTTTCTTGTTTCTTTAAGTTCACTATTATTTTCCTAATCTGGCAAGATATATGATTCAACTTCTTTTCGTTTCTTACTTGTAATTGTTGTAATGCACTCATGGAGTCACTAACGATTAGTATTTTTTTTTAAAAATATCTTTTACTATACACTAATGCTTTGAGTATGGCTATAAGTTCTACTGTACAAGATGAATTAGCATATGACAGTTTATATGCTTTACTTATATTTAGAATTGGTATGTAGAAAGCTGTTACATACCACTCTTTGGATTTATCCAGGGAGCCATCAGTGTAGATTATTTCGATATCATTATAAGAAAATCTAAATTCGTAGTGAATTACTATCAGCGTACCTATAGTTTCACTTAAAATTTTTTAAAAACAAATGTTAGAACATTGTGGTATTTATTATCTACGTGTATTTTCTACAATTATGTATACATAAATATACATAATTATTACTTTTCTAACTTTTGTTTTGTATTGCGTATTTTTATATGCCTTATTTATATAAATGTAATTAAAACTATTTGGATCCACTGTATTCTAAATATATATATATTTATTAAATTTAATAATTATTAAATATGTTGCTTTATTATTGTATCGATGCGTTTGACAATATTTTAAATTACATATGTACAAGATTTTTCTATTTTTATTAATCACAAATTGCAAGAAATAAATTAGTGATATTAATGATTCACATTATTTGGTGACAGTTCATTAATAAACGGTTATTTATTTTTTTAAACAGGATAACCTGGGAGGTAATAGTAGAACGGTAATGTTGGCGACAATATCTCCAGCAGCCGATAACTTTGAAGAAACTTTATCGACTCTACGCTATGCAGATCGAGCTAAACGTATTGTTAATCACGCTGTTGTAAATGAAGATCCCAATGCGAGAATAATTAGGGAATTACGACAAGAAGTTGAAATGTTAAAAGAAATGCTTTTACACGCTACTGGTTCAGTAGCTGTAAGTATTAATACTATATCAATATATCATCCATTATAATTTGATGAAATTAATTCGTTGTATAAAATTGATTAAAATATCAAATATGCATATATGATATATATGCGCCTGTGTGTTGAGATGAGAGAGCCTTGAAAATTTTCAAAATATTGTATCAACAAAAGATAATATTTAATATATTATTACTTAATGCACTGTTATATTTTTAATTGCTTGTATTTTATTGTGTTACATAGCCAAGAGAAGACTTACATGAAAAATTAAGTGAAAGTGAAAAGCTAATGAAGGAAATGTCTCAAACGTGGGAAGAAAAATTAATTAAGACAGGTGAATATGTTATAATTTTAAAATTATTTAAAGTATAAATTTGTGTTATATTACTTTTTAAAATGATTGTAAAACATTTTTTTATCAAGAAGGAAAACATGGAAGTAAATATGAAATTGAAAAATTTTTAAATGATTACAATTTAAATATTAATATGACAAAATCAAAATATATTTTATTTAATAAAAAATTTAAAAACAAAGAATTAAATTTAACAAATAATAATATTAATATTCAATGCGTGACAAGTATAAAATACCTGGGAGTTACAATTGATAACAATTTAAAATTCTATAACCATTTCCATAATGTTAAGAATAAAATAAACAAATTTTTACATATTTTTAATAAACTTTATAACAACAATAATAGAGTAAATTATAAAAAAGGACTAATTATGTATAAATCCATAATTATGCCAAATATAATCTATAGCAGTAGTATTTACGATGATATGTTAAAAATTAAAAGGTTTAAAACGTTAATAAGATCATTTCAAAGAACAATAGCTATTAAAATGATTAAAGGATATAAAACTACTAGTTATTGGGCTTCGATAGTAATAGCCGGAATTATGCCTATAGACTTAGAAATACGTAAACATATTAATTTATTTTACATTAAAAACAATATTAATTTAACACACGGATTTAATAAAGTATATTATATTAATAACAAATATAAATACGAAGGCAAACACTTAAACGATAAACAGTTTAAAAAAGTACTTAATCAATATTATTTAAAGCAATATCAAATCATGTGGAATACATATAGTGGCTTAACGTATCAGTATTTTCCAAATATAAATGATAGATTCCGTAATACTTATTTTATTCCCAATTATTATAACACACAATTCATTACTGGACATGGTAGTTTCAAAACTTATTTAAAACGTTTTGGTATTGCTGAAACTGATAACTGTATTCGATGTAATTTTGCGGATACGGTTTATCATATCTTGCAGGGGTGTAATTGTAATGATATTGTAATAGAATGTAAAGCAGAAGAATTGGTAAATAGTAAATATAAAGAATTCAACGTGTTAGCTATTGAGGAAATAAATAATAGAAAAAATTATAATTTGATATACTAAGATTTAATGTTCTTATATTGTTATTTTCACTATTCATTTTAGATGATATTAGTATTATATCGAATTAAAAATGTAAGTTAAGATTGTAAATGGAATTTAGAGTGGCATTAAACTTAATTGGATTCTCACTTTAAGTTTCATAATATAAAGTTGTATTTCTATAAAATATACTATTTTTGAAAGAAAAAAAAAACATTTTTTTATCATAATTGAATATCAGATTACAAGTGCAGATTTTTTATAATGATAATTTATGATTCGATTTCTTGAATTATTCTCAATGAAGGAACATATAAATAATGTAATAAAGTTGGTTTGAAATAGAAGTTGCAGGTGACTTAAAAGATTTAATTTTTAAATATTTCTTGCGTACACAGATTTGTTGAAGAAATGTTTTATGAGTTTAGATTTATACATCATTGTTTCTAATTTTTAATTTATAGAAAGATTGCAACATGAAAGAAAAGAAGCTTTGGAGAGTATGGGCATTAGTGTTCAGTCTTCGGGTATTATGGTGGAGAAAAACAAGTACTATCTGGTTAATTTAAATGCAGATCCATCGCTGAATGAAATGTTAGTCTATTATCTAAAAGAAAGAACTTTAGTGGGTTCACAAAACGGAGATATAATATTGTCTGGTAATTAGTGCAAAATTTATACTTTTAAAGTTATTCGCTTTTCTGTGTTTGTTATATGTTTGCTAATGGATTGAACGTATTAAAATTATTTGAATTGTTCGTGTTTTTTTAATTATTATTTTTATTTGCGTATTCCATTTAATTTGAGTTTATGTTTTATACGCAACACACCACACGTGTAAATTTTCCTATTTTGTCAAAAGGAGTTCGTAATTTTTAAATAGAGGAAAAAAAGAAGCGAAAACGAAATGGGATGTTAACAATTTTTATAGATTTCTAACGAAAATTTATAATTTTCATTATCAAATATGTCTTGGGCTTATGAGAAAAAGTGACATTTTATACATGATTAAACATAAAATAAAATTTGTCTTTTTTATATTATAAATTTTATATTTAAATGATTATTTTCATTTTAAAAATTATTTATTTATTTTGAGGATCAATGAGAATATATATATATTTAAACTTTCAATCACAATATTATTTTTATTTTTTAGGACTAGGAATTCAGCCGGAGCACTGTGTTATTTCTATAGAAGAAGACGGACTGTACATGGAACCTTTGCCCTGTTCACGGTGCTATGTAAACGGTACTTTAATCACGGGAATAACATTATTGTCGCATGGAGATCGCATATTATGGGGCAATCATCATTTCTTTCGCGTGAATTGTCCTAAAACTTCGAGTATGTAAATATAATCGACGCGAAAAAACATTTATTATACGTTGTAATAAATTAGGAAATTTAAACAAAGTCGCAGCTTACTATTAATTATTTGTATGATAGTTATCTTATATGATTGTTTCAATGACTTTCCTGTACTTATATAATTGAAGAATAAAAAGAAAAATTATATAATTATTTACTCATTTTAAAGCTATTAATGTCAATAAACGATTATATTACAAATAATACAGAAAAATTAAAAAAAAAAACAGATAAAGAATTATGGTTTAACTAATTACAATTTGTTAAAATTACTTAATACTATAAAATAAATCAATATTATAACATTTAAGAATACTTCATTAAGATCCAGTATTTCAGCCGACTGTGTTTATAATGAGTATATCTAGTATATAGGTTGGCCATATCATACTTCATGTAGCTTGGATGAATATGTTGTTGTGTGTTTTGCAGTTAATTTTTTTGTAAGTTTCTCAACGTAAATAAACAAATGAGTTAAGCTTAATGAAGAATACATGTTGATTTTGATGTATCTGTTGACGTTTAGTGGTACGTATAAGTTCACTTAGGGCGAATGATAGTTGTGTACAATAACTTTTAATTTGAGTCCGGAATCTGCGGTTGAATATAGGGGTTATACGAATAGTTTTATGCGTCTTTAATCTATTTTATGTGATTATTGATCAATATATCTAGTATATATGGCGGATGTCTACTAATGAAGAGGATGACCTCAGTTTTTTCAATGTTTAGTTTTAGCTTCAAGCTAAATCATTAGCGTAAAGAGAAATGTTAATAAGCGCTTGTATTAATTTTACCGAAGATTCTGGAAAAACAAAACGCAATATTTTGTGTAAAATAGTGTTGTGCGCAAATGCATTTTGTAAACAAAAACGTCTCCATATTTGGGAGACATATTACTAGAACATCCCTATGCGTGTCTCTATATATGAGTGACACTGTTCATTATGATAGTTCATTAAAAAACGCTTGGGGCTTTAAGTGTAATCACGTATACTGATAAAATGCGAATATTAGTTGAAAATAAATCCAAGTCGTAGAGTGCTCTTTATTTCTTGCTGTAAACACTAAGTATGCATATTGAAATACAATTAATTTGCAATATTGTTCATTAAACTAGTATTTTTTTTTTTCAAAAATAAAAATTTCAATCTGTTTGAAACTATTTATTTCATATATTTATAGGTAGTATTATTTCGGAACCACAAACTCCGGCGCATCCTATAGATTATAATTTCGCTCGAGAAGAATTTATGTTGAATGAACTAAGCAACGATCCTATTCAAACTGCCATAGCAAAAATTGAACGCCGTCATGAGGAAGATAAGCAGGGTAATAGTAACAAATTATTATTGGTTTTTGTATCATATAATGAAATTTACATGTTCTTTAAACGTTGTGTTATAAATTTTTGTTTTTGTGAAGATTTACATGAAAAACCCTGAACTGATTTCTGAAACCAAATCATTTACGCAGACATATATTTTATTAATATAATTTCTACATTTTATTAAATTTTATTTAAATAACTTTCAATAATTTTTTTTACAACACGGTTGTAATATTCTCGTCTTTTTTATGAAACGTGCTATTTTCTATTATTTGTTGCAGTGTAACAAACGGTACATCAAAATTTAAACATTGATACCGTCAAATAATCAGTAAAAACCGAGCAGAAACAACAAGATCACTCTAATGATCTACTTTGCTTAAAAATATTTTATAAATTATGCGTAAAAAAAGGAACATAACTAACGCACTTAATTATGTGAAATAAAGGAAAAAGCATCGTCTGCACAAATACAATGGATTATTTTTGTTAAACAGCTTTTCCAGACTAATTATAAATTAACAAAATCAAAAGTGTAAATATTTTCTAATGATCGTTTTTGATTTTGTCAGTCATTACAAATATTTTTACGAAAATTTTCTGATATTACTTTTAAAACTATTTTCTTATTTTGAAATATACTCTTATAGTTGCTCTAGAAAAACAAAGACAAGAATATGAACGACAGTTTCAGAATTTACGACATATGCTTTCATCACCTTCTACACCGTATTCACCACATGGAGTGCACGATCCATTTAGATCGGGTAAATTGACACCATGCACACCAAATACACAAATGCGGGTTGAACGATGGGCTCAAGACAGGTACGCGCTTCATAATGATTGTCTATATTATATAACGGTAAAACTGAAATAATTCCAATAATGCAATGAACAAAAAAAAAGGTGTTTGTAAAAAATAATCCTAAATAGGCGTATAGTCAGGTTTTAAATTTTATAGTGTTTTATGTTGCGATAACAATTTATTAATCTTTTTATTATTGATTAATTTTCCTTGCTGTATGTTTTGATTCTCATATAATGTATAATTTTGATTATAAAAATTTAACCTAGGCGATGTCCAAAGTATAAATAAAAAAAATGTTAAACTCGAATAATCATAATCAAATGTTTATTTAAAAACCAGTTATTAAATAATTCGAAATTTACATTATGACATTATCTGAAAAAACATTTTAGAATAAATTACGGATGTACAGATGCGTTCACGTTCAATACAATTTTAAGTGCACTCGAATAGAATTTCCTATTTATATGAAAAATGACAGTGAAAGGTCAAATTTTGCAATATATTTTCAATATCTTTAAGACGATGTTTGAAAGAACCACAAATTTTTGTTTTTGAGTCGAAATTTGCCAAAAATTTTAATTTATAGAAATTGATACATTATTCCGAATTATTTTTTTTATACGTATTTACCTCCAATATTTATATTTAAAATTTATATCGAATATGTATTACTTTATGTCTTTTATGTTTCGTTTTTTGTCAGAGATGAAATGTTCCGAAAGAGTATTGGTCATCTTAAAGCGGATATTGTTCAAGCAAATTCTTTGGTACAGGAAGCAAATTATTTATCCGAAGAAATGTCTCGGCAAACAAAATTCAGTGTCACGTTGCAAATTCCTCCGGCAAATTTAAGTCCGAATAGAAAAGTAAGTTCATGTTATTTTATATCGGAAGGTAATGGGCGAAATGTTAAACTAAAATTAATGCTAATGCGAGATAAGTCGGCTAAAATATATTTCCTAATAATTTTTATGAACTTGCGCATAATAATTTTTTTAAATCATTTTTATTATTTTAGTTTAAAATGTCTGTGTACGTGTGTATTCGTGTATGTAATTGTCGTGTAGTATTATTAATCTAATTAACAAAACAAAATAAAAACAATGTTAATCACTATAAAATTTATTTTATTTTAGCAAAGCTTTTCGACTATAAAGTCATTTTCAAGCCATTGTTTTTACTTTGTTTTGTTAATTCATAAAATCGATACTCTCCAATACATCAGCATTATTAATCTATCGTTATTTTTATGTTTGTAGAGAGGCGCTTTCGTTAGTGAGCCCGCAATTCTCGTAAGGAAAAAGGGCAATGGTAGTCAAGTATGGTCAATGGAGAAATTAGAGAATAAACTAATTGATATGAGAGAATTATTCAACGAATTTAAGAGAAATAATGATTTTATATCGGTAAGTGAAATTATTACATTTATATTTTTTAATATAAGCCGCGTAAACTGGTTTCAAAATAATAACTTCATAATTATATAGACTTTGGTTTCATCTGATCTGTCTATCCATAGTACTTTCCAGTATATTTGAAGGCAGTTTAAAATATATTTCAAAATTGACCTAATTGAAACACTATTCGTGTTCACCGAACATTTCTGAAATTTGTAATTTTTCATATAAATAAGAATTAGAAATTTAAATTTTAACCACTTCATTGTGTAAGGTTTTTTCCCCTAAAAAATCTCACCCGCTGCATTTAAAATTCTACTGAACGTGTTTGTTATTTATTGGTAAAGTTTATTTCAGATAATATCGTAATGTATGTTCCGAATTATATCTAGTAACTATTTTTTGAATAATTAAAAAAAATATATATTTTAATAACGTCATATCTCGTACATACACATATAATTTCTAGATTTATATATAGGAAGTTTGATATATTGTTTGATATTCAGATATATATTAGTGTTCCACGAAGCTCGTTTTCGTAAAGTTCACTTTTTAAGACAATAAGGCAAGTAATTAATGTTCTGCTTTATTTAGCGTTATCTGCAATGTCTACTTATTTTTATTTATTAAAGAACATCAGCAATTTTAATATTGAATATGAAATCGATATATATGGTTTGAAATAATTTTGGAAATTTGAAATTGTTTATTATATATGTGCATATATATATTATATAAACGCATCGTGATATATATATATATATATATATTATATATATATATATATATATATAACGATGCGTTTATATCAATTCCACTGCTGGATATACATATATGAACACGCGCGCGCACACACACACACACATGTGTGTGTTTGTCTAGCGTAATGCATGTAACGTACATATTTTATTTATTTATTTAATAGAATAACGGAATGTCAGATCCATTCTTTGAAAATCAAGCAAATCATAGTTTAATAGGGGTCGCAAATATTTTTTTGGAAGTTTTATTTCATGATGTGACTTTGGATTATCAAACTCCTATTATAAATCAACAAGGTGAAGTTACAGGACGATTACAAGTAAGAATGTGATTTGTTTAGTATGGATTATAAATATATTTTTAAAAGTTTCTTATGTAATGGGGGTTTAGCAGGTTACTTGATTTTTTTTATACGTATAATGTTTCGTTTATTGTATATACTAGGTGGAAATAGGTCGGATTGCTGGTAGTTTCCCTCAGGATCGGATTTGTGAAGCTGCTTCGGAAAGTTCTATTGAAAGTGAACATACAGATGAAGATACTAATTCATATTCAGAGGTTACAGTAAAGGTAAATACTAAATATATTTACTTCATTTGTATCATTGTGTAAATAAGTTACATTAGTTAATGTTGTCGACTGGAGGTAAATACATAATTTGACCATGATTTTATATTATTCTTTAACGTAAGTTGAATATTGTCTTTCTCTTCCCCGTATTTCTTACTGGTACGGAGATAAGACATATGAATTGCATACGCGTGTAAAGAATGTCAGAAAGTTACGTTTTATATATATCAATGGCAATGAAATTCTGCAAATTGTAAGATATCACGGAATGCATATTGACCGATGGCTAACATTAGCGGTTTCATGTGGCCCATACAAGGAAAACTATGATTTCGCCAACCAGATTGTTGTATCCTCTAATAACGTATTGAGAATACAGCGACAACAATCGAAAATACTTCGTATCATCACATCTACACCAAATTAATTGTGTATCTAACTTAATTCTCCATAATGACCTGAATATACCATACGTCAGTGAAGTATATATAAACCGGTTTAATTTTTTGTTGTTGATAAATTACAATTTAATATTATGTCACATGCCCGCAAAATGCATTTATCTACACTTCGTGATAATCCTACTATACGATTAAGAAAAAGGAGATGATGCACAGATGCTGTTCTAATAACTTGAAAAAGAAATAGTTCAAAACACAAGAGTAAACAATTTTAATAATTCGGAATATCGATTAAAAGTTGCAATAATATAATGCTATAGTAATAAAAATAACACAATAATTCAGAGCTCTTACTTCAATGATACTGTTACCGAGAATATGATTGTCTCACTGGGGACGTTAGATTAATCTCATTTTTATTACTTTATTCATCGGCATTGTTTATTTATGGTGCTTTGGTGTCGGTAGAATGAGAAAAAAAATTATTAATTTTGTTAATAGCGAATAATTTGACGATTTATTGTTCATAGGTTAAAATTAAACAAGCATCTGGGCTACCTCCGTCGTTATCGAAATTAGTTTTTTGTCAATATTCATTTTGGGGAATCGACGACACCATTGTAGTTCCTTCTATAAATGTTACCGATTTTTCTTGCAAATATAAGGATAATGTTATATTCCGATTCGATCATACTAAATCCTTTGTCGTTCCGATTACAGAAGAGTTCACAGAACATTGCGCCGGTAATTTGTCATTTTTAATATTTCACTATACGAAGTTTACTATCGTTATATTATCTGTTCGTACTTTTTCTCATTCTGATCTTTATACGAATGTTAATTTTTAACTGTTTTGTAAATACAATTCATCTTTACAACTATAATACGAAATTAAATTAATAAATAAATGAGTACGGTAAGTACAGTATTCCATTTGTTAATCGTGGAAATATTTCCTACATTTTAGAAAAATTATCACAATCCAATCGAAAATCATTAAACGAGAAATAACACCTGTTTAAAAGCTGGTTGGTGCAACTGATAAAAATTTCATTAAACCTGCTTAAAATATCTATAACAGTTGCCGTAATGTTAAGAACCGCGAAATGAGGGATCGGAATCAACAAGCAACACTTTCGAAATATTTTCCGTTAGTGAAAATCAATATCTATATTCTTCAGTATGATACCGTTAAATATTTGGATATGTTTGGAGAACGCATATCGAAAAAAAAAGTATACTTGAGAATGAAGACGTTGCAAAACATAATCGGAAGAAAAAGTTATTTTGTAAACAATTAGTATACTTAACTGAGATAGCTCTTATATGCAGATAAGTAATTAAAATTTCAGAATAATCTGCGCGTTGAATACGTACATTGATACCATGCCAGACGTTACAATATGTTCTTCAGTGAGCTATAAATCAGTACCAATGTTAACATTTATAATATGCAGCAACTGTTTTTACCCGAAAGTCCTAAAAAAAAAAAGATTTTATTAAGATTGGTTGACTCTACGGTTGCAGTCGAATTTATACTAATCACGCATATATCTCTATATTATTAATTTCTTTTCTTTATAACTATCAGTAGATTTTTCTTTTTCTCCGAATAGGTATATTTTTTATAATTTATTAGCGCCACTCACTCTAATAGACGTGTGGCTAGCGTGTTATGAAACTTCCTAAGATAATTTATTATTAATATATATTATCTTTTTTTTATCAATAGTATTCACTTTATGTTGTCAATAGTACAATTTTATTTGGGTTTTGGTAAAATAAATTAATAGATATTTTAAAAATTTTCCATTTAAAATTACTGGCTACTAAAAAGTTTTCATCTAAATTACTGGCTGTTGTAAAATTTACTATTTCAATTACTGCCTACTATGAAGTTTTTCATTTATAACTTTTTTCCCTAAAAGTATTATAAGAAGAGCAGTAGTACTGCTTACATACATATTTAATGCATGTTTAAGACTTGAGTACATACCAAACTGCTTTAAAGTGGCACAGATTATAATGTTAAAAAACCGGACAAAAAGCTGATAATGTTAAAAAAAAAACAGACAAAAAAGCTGAAGAGTTCAGGTCATACAGACCAATTTCTATATTACCATTAATCTCTAAACTCCTGGAGAAACTCGTATTAAAACGATTATTAATACTTAGTTGAAGATAAGCTTCCTCTACATCAATTTGGATTTAGACGGAAGAACTCAACAATCGACCAAGTGTACCGAGTAGTGGAATCATTAACAATACACTGGCGGAGAAGAAATTCTGCTCTGCTGTATTCTTAGATATTTCCCAGGCATTTGATAAAGTGTGGCATCAAGACCTGGTTCACAAGATGAGTATTCTAGTACCAGGAAATTTTTGTCGCATATTGAAATCTTATTTACCAAATCGACAGTTCCAGGTTGCGCATGAAGAGGCAAGATCGTCATTCTACTATATACAAGCAGGTGTTCGACGGGGTAGCGTCCTCGGACCTCTCTTGTACCTGTTATATACAAGAGATTTGCCTATTGATAACAAAACAACAACAGCCACATTTGCAGATGATACTGCAATCTTAACTGTAAGTGGTAGCCAATCTGATGCTATAAATAAATTGCAACATAGGCTCGATCAGATTAAAAAATGGACGATAGATTGGAAGATTAAACTAAATGAGCAGAAGTCTGTCCATGTCTTATTTACGTTATGACATGCTGATAATATGTACCAATTGTACTTAGGAAACCAAGTCATTCCACAGGCTAACTCAGTAAAGTACCTATATATTTGAATTCACGATTGACCTGGAAAGTTTATGTTAAAATGAAGGCTCAGCAGATCAAGAATAAAACACATCAATTATATTGGTTAGTAAGCAGGCAATCGGAATTAGATGTTTCCTGCAAGCTTCTGCTAAATTATTAAACCTATTTGGACTTATGGCCTTGCTTCGTGGGGCTGTGCAGCCAAGTCGAATCGGGATATAATACAACGCCGTCAAAACATCATCTTACGCGCGGTAGTTGATGCTTATCGTTACGTAACGATGACATTCATTCTGATCTTAATATGATGTCATTAAGCAATTTGCTGAATTGCACAAGCAGCGGTTGGACAGCACGTCAATGCAGAAGCAAGACAACTGCTTCACATTAAACGTGGAATTAGACGACTTATTCATCGCCACCCCATAGATTTTAATATGTAAATTTATGTATAATGGATGCGTAGCCAATGGAATACGTACTCCACACTCGTTTTGTACTTAGTGCTTAAGTTAACTATTAAGTAATCATTAACTTAAAGATTATAATTATTTAGCCAAATGGCTAAGATTGTTTCTTAGTAATAGATTAGAGGTCTGTATTAAAAAAAAAAAAAACACTTTTTTTTGAGAAGACATGTAAAATATTTATAACTGTATATGTTTGTTTTATTTTTCTATGATTTGCTAATTGGACAACTAAAACGAACAAATCTTCATCATCAACTAGATATTGTAACATTTTAATGTTAGCTACTTTGCAATTTTTACGCCGAATAAATATATATAAATCTCTTATTAATATATGTGTATTTTGAAAATGTTTAATATTCATTAGAGGGTGCTTTATCAATCGAAGTGTGGGGACATCCTAGCGCTGCTTCGAAATCAAAACCAGCCTGGGTGGTAGAGCAGACACAGTTGGCAAAAGCACAATCTTTAGCTGACAGGTAATTTATATACAATATTAAGAAAATTTAATAACATACTTAAATATGAAAGGAATCTTACAATAATATGGCAATGAATTAAAGAATTTACACATCCTACACGTTCTAATTCAACACACTACTCAGTACGTTAATAACTTAATTAAACAATTTCAAAGTCCAGTCGATCTTATAGTGAAGTAAGCTGGATGAGTGAATAAAAGTCTTCGTTATATTTATAATCCTATTTCAATACAAAAGATGTGGCGCAGTTTGGATCATAATAAAGATAGAACCGTCGGAGTTGATATAATATCATATAAAATGTTACAGATATTATCAAAGGAGATAAAAACTGTTCTGTTAATATTTTGCAATAGTTTGATAATCTCAGGATATATCCCTCCTCCACGGAAGGAAGATTATACTTGTCCAGTACTTAAGTCAGAGAAACTCCAGATAAGCGTACATCATATTTGCCATTATCTTGAGCTCATAAATTTAAATAATTCGGAAGCATCTGGCTAATAAATAGTGTTATATTTATTTTTATCAATGTTCGGTTCACTTATGATAACGTCGACCTGTTAACCTTAGCTAGGGTACTGTTGGATTCGAGGATTATTTCAATAGCTGAATATAGAAGCAAGCAATATGCCTCGGTATATGCGTGGAGAGGTCTAGTTAAGGGGGTTTTCTTCGCATTTATACATTTTACATACAAAAAATATAGAAAAAATTCAAAATAAATCAATAACCATTTTTCTGTATGCTGATGACCTGCTCATAAATGGCATAGTGCCCCCAGTTGAACGTGCGATCTAAAAGTACAAATAGTCATTAATGAGTTGCAGAACCTTTTAAGTTCGTTAAAACTGAGTATAAATATAACTAAGTCTGAAGATAAGGATTAATAGGATGTCGTATCTTTTTTAAACGCTCCGTCAAATACCTACTGGTGATATTTTATGATTTTATCGTAGAAAGAAATAAGGTTTTTATTGCAAAAGTGTAATACATGGCTGAATATATTACGAAATATCTCAGAAATTGGAAAGTATATCATGGTAGTATGTATTTAAATGTATAAAGCTCTTATCAGACCTCATGTAGATTACCTGGCGCCGATTATAAATTTTAATAAAATACACAGTAATACAAAAATGTATTGCTTCATCTGTTTGGGTGCTATGTGTCTACTCCGTGTTTTATAAGCAGAAGCTGCAAAATCTACGTTCTCATTAAGACTAAAATTCATAGCAAATAAGTTTAAGTTAAGAAGCACTACTTTCATAAAATTAATCGGCTAGTTAGATACATTTTGAAACAATAGATATTGATTTGAAAAAAATTTATCTCCCCTTATCCACAGTCACGTTGATCTAGGTGGGTGAAATTAATCTGATCTAAACAGCTGTACAACATTCCTATCTAGCGTCCTTTTAAATACTATAGGTTGGTCTAGAGGTGGGTATTGATGATTATTAATACATGTAAGGGTTTTCCCCTGGGATTAATACGGGTTTAGAGAAAAAAATATGAATTTTACGAGATTATATGTGTCTGGTACCATGTACCCAAACGGTATTCAGCTGTCTTTTACTCTAACCAAAATATCTTCACGGTATATAGAATATGTTACGCAGGATCTTTGTTTTTTATGGAGATGTTTGCTATGAATGAAGCTCTGCTCTTTACCAGCCTATATAGGAATAAATATTTTCTTACTCTAACGAATTCATTGAGTGTTCCTTAGCAACTTTCTAATCTAAACCATCAGACTTCGCAATGAGTAAATTCAGAGTTCTTAATCCGTCAGTGTTGTTTCAGAGTAAAGTTCAAGACCATCTAAAAAAATGAAAAATATGCTAGCTTTTGAGAGATATTTAAAAACCCTTGGTTCAAACACAGATATGTCTTAATAAAGACTTCATATATAGGTTAAGACTACATCGTGTCATCTTGCAAAGTTAGACATCATCAGAAACGGAATGTGGGAATTATGTAGTATGGAAAATAATGTTGAACATAACATTCATGTTGTGGCGGATGCGGAATAGAGAAAAGTTAATTTCTAACCGCATGATTAGAATGAATACGCTATTGAAACAACTACAAAAAATAATAACTAACCCGACTTCGTCCGCTGCTTTTAACGTATATTTCTTTATCAATTGGTGAAAAAAAAAAACCCTTTTACTATATTACGTTTGTTATAGATAAGTTTAAAAGCATACCGGTTTACTACGAAATCTTCATTTTTTTTTTCTGTAATATTGATGATCTTACTTTTGATCAATTTTTGTAAGTACAGTCATTTTTTTAAAATGCATATCCCAATTTTTTATTGTGTTAATATATCGATTTAAGTGCGTGCTATTTCTTAATTAATAATTTAGATGGAGTGAATTAACACGCAAGATAGAATTATGGGTGGAAATACAGGAACTAAATGAGCAAGGAGAGTATTCGTCAGTTGAAGTGTCGCCATGCACTATGAACTTGTTAACCGGTGGGATTTATCAATTAAGACAAGGCCAACAACGTCGAATTCAAATCTTCGTGAAACCTGTGCAAAATTCGGGAACGCTACCAATTATCTGTGAATCTATAACAAATATCGCAATCGGCAGTATAACACCAAGGTAAAATTGAGCGTAATTATGTACGTGCTTTGTAACTGTTTTTGACTGAAAACGTGGACTTCTAACAATAGCTTTAGTTTTGTTATAAATTACTCCGAATGAAATAGATCTACAATTTTTTATTCATTTCGTTATGTCCTATGAAATTATGAAGTGACACCGTGTATTATTATGAAAGCTGCATTGCAGCTCTTTTCCCTAATTCTTTATTATTGACCGTTTGAAACACTTCGGACAAAATATAAGGTGATCCAGAGAAGACTGATGGTTTTGTGGTTTTTTGAATAACTCAAAAACTACCCGACAAAAATTTTAGAATGAAATTTTATTTAAAAATGGAAAAAACGAGATACTAGCTTACAATCATTTATGGAACACAATATTGTTCAGATGACCGCCATTTGCAACAATACATTCATTCAGTCTTTACAAAATTTTCGAAGACTTTTTGGGGCGTAGGTCACTTAACTTTTGAAATTTCTTCAGAAATCCGAGTTTTGAGGTCTTCCAAATCTCGTGGGCGGGTTTCGTAAACGCGGCTCTTAAGGTAGCACCACGAAAAAAAAATCGCGTAACTTTGAATTCTTTTCGAAATTATCTTTGCACTGTCGTGATCGATTCAAGTGGAAAATAACGTTCCACGCAAAATGCGCGCTTCTTCTCGTTATAGGATGCCATTATAACTGAAACTGGGCAAAACGAACTTCTCGTGTGTACACTAAACATAGACCACGCGGTTTGCGTTGTAGCAATTGTTACTAACTGCACTATTCAAAAAACAAAACCGTCCGTCTTCTCTGGGTCACCCTATATATCACTTTAACGCCCTTATTTCTTACTATTTAACATACCTCGTATTATTGTTAATTTCATCGAATCTATGTTTCTTGCTTTATGTCCGAGATATCTGTTATATTTCCCGAATTCTCGGTAAAAACCTCGTATTTATTTTTGATTCATCGACAATGAACTTATTTGTTAGACGTGCTGTCCATGGTATATGAAGAAGTTTTCGATATATTGCAATTCCAAAGGTATTTAATTCTTGATTATATATACAATTTATACTAGACTATTTAATTATCTTTTTTTTTTAATTTAATTTAATTTAATGTGAAGACAATATATGACTATTTTCTGACATTTTATTAATTATAATTTTAACATATATATAATTGTGAAATTAGCTGTGGTTTTATATATTGGTGAAATTGTTGAATAATAACCTTATATTTATTCTCCGATAAAAAACACGTTTCGTTTTATTTTTAACATTTTGATTTGAGACGACTTCTTTACTTGTCATCGGGAAGATTCATTTTTTTTTAATCTGTTCCTGATGATAGATGTGTAAGTTTGCTCGAAACGTTAAACGAAATAAACAAGGCCCAATTTTACCGAAAATATGTTATAATATTGTAATTTACTAAATAATGAAAAAATTTATGTTTGTTATATTCATTGATATCTATTTTCAAAATTTCGTTATTTAATTTGTTGTTTTATCAAATTTCGCCAATATTATAAAAGAGTATTTTTATTTGTTTAAATTATATGTTTACTAAGTTTTTTCTTTAATTTTCAAAAATGTTTTCCTCGGTTTCACTTACACAGAAATAAAGTTCAGTTTTTTACGTATGCATGAATGTTTGAAACAATTATTATTCGTTTCAAATAATTTCAAAATATAGTAAAAATTTTGTTAATGATTTTTTTTCTTGTAAAATAAAACAACAACAAAACAAACAGAAATCGTTTGCAAAAACCATTGGATTCTTATCAAGAGGAAGATTTATCTATACTACGAGAGAAATGGAGCGATGCATTGATGAGACGTAGAGTTCATTTAGACCAGCAGATTCAGTTACTGATCAGTAAAAAAGGTAAGGAGAATAAATATTGCAAAAGAAATTTAGCATTTGTGTGTATATTTCTTTGATCGATTGGTTTACGTTTTTGAATTTTAATAACATAACGCATATGATATCGCGCCAGATTTTAACGTAAAAATAACCGATTAATGTAGTTTAATAATTCGTATTCTTTTTAACGAAATATTTTTACAACCAAACTCCGCTCAGCTCTGCTCTCATTTAAACGCAATTATTTTCGTTTAAAAAATTCGTTTTCTCGTTTGCTCGTGTTTAAGAAACTCATCGTTAGAAACAGACTAAATGTAACAATCAATATAATACGCGCACTGACAGTGTTAAACTTCTGCTGTCACGTGTAGAACTAAACCAATTACAGCACAGCGATTACAACCGACAATGAGGAATGATGAATACAAGCGCACCCTTAAAAACAAAATTCCCAGTATGAAGTGCAGATGAAAGTAATTAGTGTATCCGAATAAGTCTATTCGAAACGTTAAATACAAGTATTTTTTTTGAAAATAATTACGTTAGTGTAATAAACAATCGGGAAAATTAATATGTATACATGAGAGTGTATATGTGTTCGTAAAATATATTCGTGTTTCCTATATGTATACGTCTTCATCATTATCATACTTGTTTCTATGATCTGATCATCGTAAGACTCTGAATCTTGCTTCCAATCAATTTCATTTGCCATGCGATTCTATCGCCCACCATTCTTATTGCATGTTAAAGAGACGCGTCTTTTATTATTTGCTTTATTCTACCTGTATATGGAATTTTTACTCTGCCTCGTTCTCTTTTGCATTCTACTATCCTTTCCAAAATAAATTTTTCCATGCCATCAAAATAACTAGCTATTCGAATACGACATATGTTAATGTACTTATATACTTAGTACATAGCAAATAGTCGTTTCATATTACGGTATCTAGGAAACCCGTAACATTCGTCTCCAACAGAAAATTTCAAAAATAGATTCAAGCATTTTGCATCATAAAGAAAAACGAAACATATTAAAGTTTGCACTAAACGTACTTTTTTGTATGGTATATATCTTTGCCAGAATAGTATACTACATTATTATTGATAAAATATTTTAATTTCTACGAGTTTCCGATATGTTGTTACAAAATATTAAATTTCATGTACAACAATGACTAATTTCCCTGTTTCATTTAAATCACGTATATTCCTTGTACCGATTCATGCGGTTTTCCATGCTTTATCAAACATGCTTGGTTACCTACATCATCATATCTAGTCACCAGCTGAAGAACACTCCCAGGTTCGGACCCTTCACATTTACAAATTGGATTCTCTTCAAATTACACCATTTTAACATGTTTTCTCTTGTTGAAACACGGTCACTTTACATTCTGTTTGATGTCCAAATACAATGTCTTAATCGCGTATGGGATTTTTTTCTGTATGTCGTTTATTGTTTAAGAATTACGCTTACTTCGTTTGATGATCGATCATATTTTGTAGATGAACGTTTTACAGTCTTTTCCATCGGGATCAAAAAATTATTGGCGAGTACGTATTAAAATATATATAATTATTCTTACTTAATTTTTATCGATTTCATTTAGATAAAACCGAGCAAGATGTGGAACGTGAACAAAGTTTAGTTGAACAATGGGTTAGTTTAACCGAAGAACGTAATGCTGTTCTAGTTCCAGCTACCGGCTCGGGTATTCCAGGCGCACCGGCCGATTGGACACCTCCACCGGGAATGGAACCTCACATACCTGTTTTATTTTTAGATCTTAATAGTAAGTTGTTTGTATTTGTTCTGTTGCAAACTATTTAAGTTATGTGATATGAAAATGGTACTATTATTTGTTGGTAAGTTGAGATTCTGAACATTTATTACTGTAAATGCTTTGTTCTTTTTTTACGTAGTGGAAGATTTGTCAACGAGTAATTTTCACTACGAATACGGCGATTATCCAGTAGCCGGTGTTAATTCGATATTGCCGAAAGAGCATGGTAATAGATTTTACAATTTGCCTATAATAAAAAATTTTGAAAAAGACGTTTGCGCAGTCGCTGCTTGGGATTCTTCGGTTCACGATTGCGTTTATCTGAATAAGGTTACCGATGGTAAATATAATGAAGTCGAAAAAATATATATTTTTTATTATTATTAAAAAGTCGCTGTTTTTTGACGTAAAAAATTTAGTTATTGTACACGAATTTTCTAAATTAACAATTTGTCTACGTTTGTATCATTCAAAACAACCGATGAAATTAATTAATACCATATTCATAGTCAACTATTGACTTCCAATGTTCTTTCTATAAATATATAATATGATAAGAGAACTAGTTCCTTGTAATTGTCTCTAAATTATTAATCGTCGCTTGAACGATTTTTCCACGTAAAAAATAAAAACTTAATATTCTTAATAAAATATCGCTGGACAATTGTCGCTTAATGTCGAACTTACATAAAACAGACGTTTGTTTGCTCCGCAATATGAAACTTACACTTCAAAATTACCAATACGTTGTCTATCTTTTGATTTTCTATCTTGCGCATTGAAAACATAAAATACCAAACACTACATAAACTTTTTTTTGGCGCATTCGTTATAAATTCGACTTTTGATACTTTCAGCCAACTATATTCGTCATGTTATTTCACCCATTGAAGCGATTTTATCTTTAATACATAACTACATGTTTTCCAGTTTATAGTATCAAGTTTCGATCAACCCTCGTTTTACCATTCTTCTTCTTTAAGCCTTTTGACGCCAATATTTGACATAGGCCTCTCCCGAATTTTTCCATCGTTATCTCTTCTGGGCCTCACGCATCCATGTATGGACCGGCCCGTTTTATTAGGTCTCCTGTCCATCTTCTTAGAGGTCTTCCTTGTTTCTGCCTTCCAGTGTATGGTCGCCAGTTCATTATTTTCTTCGTCCATCTTCCGTCTGTCAGTCGTGCTACATGTCCTGTTCTGTTACATTTGTTTGTTACTATCCTGAATACGATGTTTTCGAACCCTGTGTTTTTTCGTATATCGAAGTTACTGATTTTGTCTTTTAATCTTACTTCCAGCAGCGCCCTTTCCCTCCGTCTTTCCGCCTTTCCAATCTTATCCATTAATTGTTTTGTTAAAAGCCAGGTTTCTGCTTCATAACTCAGAACTGGTATAATGAACTGATTAAATAGTTCGGCTCGGTTTTCTGGACTGATTGTGCTTCATTCTACCATAAACTATTCATCCAAGTTGTATTCGTCTTTTTGTGTGTGGTTGTTCTTTTCTGATTGTAAATTTCTTCACTAAGTTTATGCAGGTGTTTATTACCGTTTCTCGCTCTAAATTTATATTATTTATACATATTTATGTGGTTTTCTTCCATATTTCACAACCTTCGTGTTTTCCAGATTTATTCTCAAGTCAATTTCTTTGAGTTTTTCTAGTTCCAGCACTATTTTCTGAAGTTATATTTGATTTTTTTTACTATTAGTATAATGTCCGTAAAACGAAGATGATTTATGTATTCTCCGTTTATATTTATACCATACCCTTTATTTATCCTACTATTCGCCAAAGCTTTCAAAATTTCCCGGAACTGCATTGAGTTAAAAGCCTTTTCCAGGTCTAGTATTCCTAGATATAGCGGTATGTTTTCCTCTTTACATTTTTCTATTAGCGTTGTTAATGTTTGTATATGGTCTGTAGTTCTGTAATTCTTCATAAATTCTGCTTGTTCAATCGGTTGTTCATTATTTAATATTGCTTTAAGTCTATTTGATATAATTCGAGTAAAAAGTTTACAGTGCGTAGATAGTAAATTTATTGATCTATATTTTTTTAAATTCTTTTTATCTCCCTTCTTATGTAGCAGAATTGTAATCGAATTCTTCCAGTCTTTCGGTACAGTTATGTCCTTCAGACATCTGGTTGTATAGTTGTTGTAATTCGGATATTATAGTTCTTTCGCCTTCTTTTATCATTTCAGCCAGAATCTCATCCATACCGAGCGCTCTCTTGGACTTCATTTGCTTTATAGCACCACGTCTCACTTCTGCTTTCAACGATTATTTATATTTAACCCATATTTGATTCTAAAATCGTTTTAGCAGTGTTCTTATGTCATCAGTTAACTGATTATAAACATCATTTGCGAAGGCTATTTATAATTCTTTCACTAATTAATATATGAACGCAAAACTATCCAGAACTTGTCTCATAAGATAATCTCGATATAAATTAAAAATTAAAAGAAACTACTGACCATGCATGTCTATTTTTCCAGAGAATATTATTGAAGGATTCTGCATATTCAACAATATATAATTATTCCGTGATTTGGTTTTCCAATTATCTATGTTGAATATTTGTTTCCGAGTTTTTCTTCTTTTAGCAGAATCCTGCTAATTATATATATATATATATATATATATATATATATATATATATATATATATATATATATATATATATAAGAAATACGCGTTATTTATATTTTTGTGAAATTTATGATTTAAGATTCTAAATTTATTATAATTAGGGAACGAAAGAATTTATCTGATATTGAAAGCTACAGTTCGTTTATCGCATCCGGCTCCAATGGATTTAATCCTTCGAAAAAGACTATGTATTAGCATTTATAAACGACAGAGCATAGCGGATCGTATAATGAAGAAGATTGTTAGATCGGATACTTTGAATAAGACTGCAGTAACATACGAAATCGTTTCCAGTATACCGAAGGTAAAATTCATTGTGCCTGCATTCATTTATATACATAATTTATATATTACATTTTTCCAATGCGAATAAATCATTTAGTTATACATTCATAGTATTTATACTTTATCTTGGCCTCCATTATAGCAATTTTTAATTATTGGTGGTAGCGTTTTTAAGTACGTATACATCTAACATTAACTTTTTTTTTCTTTATTGCTATTTGCATTATTTATCATGTTGAAGTATATATATTATCCTTTATTTTTATTTTTTATCTTTTCATATTTGTTATAATTATTTCCCTGCACTTATATTTAAAATGTTTATGTATCTCAAACAGTGAAATTTCCCTGCACTTATATTTAAAATGTTTATGTATCTCAAACAGTGAATGCTATTACTTTCTTTTTGCGTACAACGTCCGCCTGTATTAACATATTTGAAATGTATTTCTATATATTTCGTAAAAGTGAATAATAACAAATTATTAACATAAAAATTTATCGTAATAAGAATGATTACTATTTAAAATTCGAATATATGTATATACATAGGCAAGTGAAGAACTAGAGGACAGAGAATCATTGGCTCAGATTGCAGCATCTGGTGAAAATGCTTCATTTAGTGATGGAGAGACTTATATAGGTAAATTTATGTTGTAAATAACCATGTTTAATTAATGATTATAATAGTCATAATTGTTCTAAATATGATGTTGTGTAATTATATATATATATATATATATATATATATATATATAAATTTATTTGGCAGAAAAATACACGCGCAGTGTAAGTGCGGTGGAAAGTATACTAACATTGGACAAGCTTCGTCAGAATGTTGCTGTTAAAGAACGCCTATTGGCTCAAGGAAGTCATTACAATACTGTTTCGATGAGGAAAACTGCAAGTGTTCCAAACTTTTCTCAGGTCAGTATAATTCAGATTTTCGTAATTTATTCTCATAAATGTAAAACGTAAATATCGGATAAATTAGAAATAAAAAAATAAAAACGTAAATAATTACGTTTCCTAATCGTAAGAAATGTGTTTTAAACTAATAATTCTAATTGTTACTTTTTTATTTATGTATTTTATTTTTATTTTTTTCAATAGTTTATAGAAACTATATATATTACAATCTTAGAATATATTCTAAATAAGTAATAACTGTGATTAAAACTGAGATTATTAACATGTTACAGAGATAGCTCAATAGCTAAACACTGTTATTATACCTGTATACTTACAACACACGCACACACGCATCTATATATAATACATAGATATACACGCAAGTTTATGCGCTGCACGTACACACATACACAAACATACAAGTACACATTTAATTATATTTTACAAAAGGACTAGGTCCTTTGGTTTGAGACGTTTAAGGCGTTTTCGCCGGTTTTGAGGAGGATGGATACTTCCGGGTTCGGATGTTTCTGGAGTCTGCGTTCATGCCGGTGAGCAAAGTCAGCAATAACTTCGTCGACCAACTTAATTATAAGATTATTATGCAATAATCATTCCGTTGAAACCATCTAGCGTTGGTTATCATGCGAAGAATCTTGTTTTACACTGTTTGTATAATTCTTCTGTTTGATGCTTTGGCGCACTCCCATAATTAAAATTAAAAAAAAAAAAATCTTTAACCCATTCCTAGATGAGTGTTTAGTAATATTGCAAAAAGCACGCAATGTTTGTAATATTAAATTTTTGTTCGTAACAATATATAATACTTCACGTTATTAAAAATGATTTTTCGCTGTAGTTGATGCGGTTTGATAGTTACGACGTGTTGAGTCCATCGTCTAACGTTTCAATGGGTCGCTCAGAAAGTGTAATGAATCTTAATAGCAACATAGATGTATCAAATAATAATGGACTCAAGGTGAAAAAAACCAAACCAGATGGAAACGACAATGTTATACCTCCGAAAACTTATGGCGGAATCGGTAAGCGGCATTTTAAACGTTCGATGTCGTTTGGCTGTTGTTAATGCTTGATTATTTATTAACGTCTAATAACTTATATTAAAAGGTGATGGACAATGTGGACTGGTAGAAATTAAGTGAAGTACCCGGTTATATATATATATATCGCTTACTCGCATGTTCGTGTTCAATTTGTACGCATATTTAATAAATTTCTCGGTAATTTACTGAAATAAGCAAATAATAACGTGCATACGTTAATAAAGCACAATTTTGTTTACAAACAGCAACGTATATACATAACATAAACGTGTGGGATTATAATAAAACTTGAAATTAAAACATACGTATAATGTATGAGATATTTCGGATTTCGATAAAATTAACCCTCATCTATGGCAATGCACAAATGTAATTGTTGACTATAAATGTAACTCTGTGTATGTATTATATATAATTCGTTTAAGAGAATGAGTATAATTATTCTTTTGCGAATGTGACGAAAAATATTATGTAAAGAATAATACTTTTTCCAGCGATCAATGCTCCGTTTGTAACTTTCATAATTTATATAATATAAAGAAGTTAATTTATCAGTAATATCAACTACAGACATCGACAAAAGTTTTAAACGTTTTCATCTACATATATCTCTTATTTTACCACTGCGCCGCTTTAAAAAAAATTAAATAACATCTAACCGTATTTAAAGATTTTTAATCAAAATTAATATTTGTAATTGTTTTCAATCTCGATTTTCAAACTTTGACAGAAATAAGTAACAATGCGCAAAAATTCTGTGTTAATATCTGAATTTAACTATGTATCTTAGCTTTTTGTCGATTAATAGTGTACAGTTTTAGTATTAAATAAATATTAAAATTAGTATTTTGATATTTCAAATGGACGTAACTATTACAAATATATGAATTAATGTCAAATATATCGTTTAGTTTATTATTATCGCTTATTACTTTGCGTGTTTTTTTTTTAAAACTTAATGTTCTTGTATATCTTTAATATTTTCTTCTGTTTTAATATTACAACATATGTTTTATACGCAGATCGCAAAGGCTCGTTTTTAACAGGTAAATAACGCTTTCGTCGCGTTTGCATGCCATTCTGCTGGCTTTTGAAACGGTAGATTTTCCTGTATTTCATGTGAACAATTAAACAGTTCCGGACTTTTAGACAATTTTTGATCTTTACTTGTCTTTAGATGTTTACTAGGTCGTGTAAAGATTTATTTGATTTTCTTTTCGGACAGTACTGAAAAAGGCAAATAAATCATCCTTATTGATAACTTGATTTTGATATTATTTTTCTTCCAAAGTCTACGTGATTATCTTCAAATAGACCGACTGATCGTCGTCACAGTCTTTTTAATAGTGTGTAAAGACGACTATAGTATCGAAAATTAGTAGGTATAGAAATTTGAATATGCCTCCGATTTAACCGTAGTTTTTTAATGGTTAATATTCGAGTAATTTTTAATTTTATATCTTTGTAGTGCATTTTCCTGCACCCAGTCGATATGTGAGCAAATTTATTTCTTAACTGTTAAAATCTAAATAGCCTCTATAGATTTTTATAATCGTTATTTTGTGCATGTACAATATAGCGATGTTTAATATGTGTGTGTAGATTTGATGTGTATATATATTAATTTTAAAAATGTAACGAGCAAAAAATGCATGTATATATGTCTCATCTTCGATTTGATTAAATATTGCATGATTATCACCCGTGTGTTAATTTATAAGAATTTTGATTAAGTTTCGCAATACTATACCGTGTGTTTATTTTCTTCGGTATTATTTTCTTTCTTAATTGCAATTCTATAATGTAATTATGTAACGTTTTAAACTGGGGAAAGATTTAATTGTACTATGTATCATGTACTTTTTCGGAATTTTTATCCGGATAAATTGAATTATTATTGTAAGAAATTGAAAATTAGATACTTAAATTTATAGATAAATAATATGCATATCAGCTCATTAATATAGTTTTTCATTTTGATAACGTGATAATTAATTCTCGTATTATTATTGAGTAGAATTTTGTGGAAATTTTATCTATTTTTTGATCATCGAAAGTGTGTGTAGACTATTAGAACATTTACACTTAAATGCTTCATAGTGTTATTTTCGTTTAAAAAAACTCGAGAAAATCAAATATTTTCTAAATCGTTTTAATTCTATATTTTACGTTGTTATTTTTCAAAATTCACGTTTGAACGTTTTCATTGTAGTTTAATGTTATACAAATAGCGTATTTAGCTCACGATATGTATATTTATATCGAAGGCGATATAAAGACCAAATTGCAGAAATGATGCGATATTTACAGATAAGAGACGACTAGGAATCGAAGGCTTCCGAAAGATATTGTTGGAAGAACATCTGCATAAGTAAACTGAAACGGTCGTAGAAATCCGGCCAAATATGATTAGAGCGTTGCTATGAGCAACGCAAACTCCAGTGATGTACCCAGTTTTGTGGATTTATCTAGCCAAAATAGGACTTGTATCACATGTGATAATTCCAAAACTATCGCGATACAAACGACTAACTCGTATACGAGTCTCCATTTAATAATACTAATAGAATACGTAAATATTATATGTATATATATTTATATACGTATAACATTTGTCCATGTATTATTACCATTTTTGTACCTATAATTTGTTCATACGCCATATTTGAAAAAAGTTAAACGCATTAAAAATATTTATTTGAAACAAATTAATAGAAAAATTAATACAGTACGAACCTTATCTGTAAAGCGTGTATTTTATTATTTAAATTTCATAGACTAACTTTCACTTGTAAGAGTTAGAAATTCAAATATTTATAAAATCATGAAATAAACTATAAACCCTGCATAAATTTATAGAGGTATAGATAATATTTGTTAATATATGATTTTTAATTTACTATTTAGCGAATACTTTGCCAAGTTTCCGATGAATTGTTTCCATCGTTCACGTGTAAAATGTATATCCTCTGTCTAGAAAGAAATTATTTCAATAATTTTAATAATCTGTATTTCGTTCTTGTAACATGAAAATATTCTGGTGACGCTGCTGGAAGCGAGATTTTTTTAAACAAGTCTGTAAGTAAATGTTTACATGCAGAATGAAATTTTTCGAGCTGAGATTTATTTTTTCAAACTTAATATTTTTACATGTGGTAAGTTATTAAACTATTTATAAAGCCAGGAATTATTTTAAATCTTATGTTTTACATTCGTATTGAGTGTTAAATAAATTTAGTTCTGTCCGGAGAATTGTTTTTATAATGTTTGTTTTTTTATTCATGTAATATTTATATTTACTTACGTGTTTTGCTTTATGTTATTACGTAATTATTTCAATTTTTTTCATATATTTTGCATACTACTACTAATAGTAATAAATAAACCGTGCTTTTAACTGGTTTTGGGTTTTTCATTTGCAGCTCGTCCGACATATTTGAATTTGAATGGGAATATTAACACGTTTCGCCTTCAGTCCGGGTTGAAATGTATGTTACACATATTCACACTTTTTCTATATTCTACTACTGCTACTACTGCTACTACTACTAGTGTCTGTATCAATCGCTTTTATGCACATTTGGTTGCTTAGACACGTAAAGTACATTTCCACGTATGTACTTAGAACGATTGCTACAAAGAAGTTGACATGGTTTTGTCTAAATCGCATAGAGTACGTTTGCTTTACGAGAATTTTATTTTTATCTGCACAATTTTATTTAAGTTTAGAAAATAGTATATGTATATATTCTTGTTTTGAAAATGCACTTTAGATTTTTAAACAGTTTTCTGTAATATCGTATTAATTAGTTTGTGATGGGTTTAAAGTTCATAAATGCAAAAATCATATGTGTTCATAAGCACATATATATATATATATATATATGTGTGTGTGCATGCCGGGTTTTCCAATAAGGGCGGGCCAGGTCGATGTTAAAACAAAATAAAACAAGCTGAGTAGTAGTTATAATTTTTATTTAAATGTATGCTACTATGTATGCAATATAACATCGTCCAAGTGGTCACCGCTACATTTCATGGTGGCATAAATCTGACTGATTCAAATTATTGTCGCATGGATCTGGCTGAATTTGAGCGATAGTACTGGTAATGACGGTGCGTCAGAACAAGTTACGCAGTAGGTATTAACGAACAAGGCTCCTGTAGTATGGAGTATAATATCCCCTGAAATGTCCATCGGGGTATTTTCACAGTGGCACGAATCCGAGTGATCCAATTTTCAACGATTCTGCCTTATAGATCTGAATCAATTTGAGCGATATCGTTGGTAATGTTGACTTTGAAGACATTAGTCGATTATGGCTTATTAGCATACGGATCTACGACTTCAGGAAACCCCATAAGTAAAAGTCCGGCTCAAATCGCACAAACTTGATGGCCAATTAGCGTCACCTCTGTGAGAGATAATCCTATCAAATCGTTCATGCAGGGTGATATGTAGCGCCATCAAACTTGATATTGTGATTTGGCATTTAAACATAATAATAAACAAGAGATTAGGAGCACGCTACCAGAATAACATGACCATTACAGGCTGTCAACATCGACCCGCCACTATTGGAAGACCTTATATATATTAAATATACGTGGCCGAGTGTGAGGATTCTCACTTTTTTTCTTGGCATATTCTTTATATTCTGTTATGGCTCGAGTACGTGACAAATGAATTGACTTATTACGGTAAGTTGTATAGTTGCTTGACCGTTGAATTATTAGTCCTATACTCTGTCCACGATATATATATATATATATATATATATATATATATATATATATATATATATATGCGTACATACACACATATATTATATACAAAACGTGTGTAAGTTGAATTTATTTAATACAAGATAAATATAATAAAAAAATTAACAAGTTCTTAACATTTTGGGAAGATAAAATAATCGAATAGAAAGCCAGAAAAGAAGGATAATGTATGCTTGGGTTGAAAAAAACGCTCAAAATTCAAACAGTGATGAAAAATCGTAGAAAATTTATGTTAACCCTTTCACTCGCGTATTCCTAATTTTGTACGTAAAATTACATAATTTAGTTTATAAAATAGTTAAAGAAAATCACGTGGGTAGGTGAAAATATAAAATAATATTTAGTGTATAATATTTCTTTCTAAACGTCTAGATAATTTTAACGTATTAAACGTCTAGATAATTTTTAACGTATTAAACGTCTAGATAATTTTTAACGTATTATATAAATATTTATACAGTTGAAACATTTAACGTCGACCAAATAATATACTTCGTTATGAAAATATATATTAAAAGTTTATGCATCGTATAGAGGACATTATGACTGAAAGGATTAAAAAGAACGAACAGTAATAATATGAAAGAATTGTCGTATAGATAAATTATTTTCTCTTAGTTAAATTATATCGCTAATGTGTTTACTACACATCTTTTATACGCGTCCGAAATGAATATTCTACCTCAACAAATATAACTGTCGCGTGTTTCAATGTAACGGTGAATTTTTTGTACTTAATTCGAAATAATTTATTTCAGAATCCTCATTTTTCTCATTTACTATATTCAAAATGTATACTTGATAAAAATAAGTCGATCTAAAAAACTGTATCTGATTTTAGAACCAAATTTGAGGACTGAGTAAGGATAAACTTTAAAAAATAAATGAACACCTTAAAAAATCCAAAAAACAAATATTGAAATTGGAAAGGAAAAAAAATTCAGTATTTCGAGTCACGGTGTATAGGAAGAAGTTTATGATTCAATCAGAGCTTCGTCGTCTTCCGCAATGAGTTTTATTTTGAATATATGACTCTAACATATATATTCATATTCTGTTTCTTCCTACGCGTATTTACAACTACAGAAATATACATTTTATTTATTCTATATGTGCCTAAAAAAGAACACGATTATTTAATCGAATATTACATATTGATTCAAGTGCTATAGTTCAGTGGCGGCTCCTACATAAAGGTTGCATTGTTGCACAACCATCAAAAATATCCAGAACAGCATAAAAATTTAATAAAATATTTAAAGAACTAATTATTTTATAGATTAAACAAAATAAGTAAATTTTAATCATATTTTTCGTAGAACATATTGTAAAAAGTTAAAAGCTTTTAAAAAGTGCTTTGAAACGCCCAGTTACAACGGTCGCCGATTGTATGCTCGATGCAACCTGAGGATAGCCGTATACAGTGTTATATGGAGATTTTGCGCATAATGCTACTATGTGTGTGTAGAGTTTACATATGACTATATTAGCGACTGTTGGTTGCAATATCGTTTTGCAACCGAAGTCCTTGAAGTAACTTGACGCGGCAGAGTAGTTTTTTTTCGTTGTTTTGTTCATAACACGCGGGTGCGGTTGTATGCCTATACTACCGTCCAACTAACGACCTAGTCTACGACTTATATTTCATCTCTTTCCGAGATTAGTTTTTTCTTCTTTGAATTTCTATCGGTGTTTCTTTCTATTACTGTGTACATTTCCGCGTGTGAATTATTTCATTGCCTTTCTGCAGTTTTTGTTGTTGGTATTATTACTGACCTATGTTAAAATATACGTCGAATTTTTTCCTTACTGAAGCTGTATTATTTATACGGCAATTGATCAATTCATTTTCAGAGGATTGTTTTGTGTAAATTGTGAAAAAATAAGAATACTTAACTGTTATACGTAGAGTTTATCGAATTGTTTCGTTTTATTATTTTAAAAATTGTTATACTTTTCTAATTGCACGAATTTTGTACTTATTCATGCGGAAATAAACTTCAAATATATTTCGGTTTGATATTACAATTTATCTTGGGATCGATAATCTAACTTCATAATTTTTAATTTTTCTGATTATAGTTTTAAATGGTTCTTGTATATTTATTGGACTTTGTTGACTTTGATATTTATTAATATTACTTTGTGATGTTGTGCGAAACAAAAAAAAAATTGTGTACTTGCAACCGGTAGATTTTTTAACCACGAACCGCCACTGCTATAGTTGCTTCTTAGCTAGCTCTCTTTGTAAATATAATGCCCTATTTTTTGTCTGTAGTTGCTTCAGCAATATGATCGATTTTCGCTTATATATATATATATATATATATATATATATATATATATATATATATATATATAACGGCGAAAAATAGGACTAGCTAATGATTTTTTTATTAGTTTATATATTAAAATTTGTGTATATAAGCATACATTTCTGTGCATGAATGCATATGCAGTTGGTAATTTGTACGAATATAATGAAAAGCCTATTACTGCTGCTCTTGTGTATAGATATATACAACAAAATTATGAATAATATAATCTTATAATGATTTGTCATATATAAAAAAAGTGCCGCGGTTATTAATCGAAATAAAATATAACCTGTATTTTAAGTTTGACAAAGTTGCATATCCGTGCGAATTTCATAAAAATCAATTCAGTAGTTTTGGAAATTAGCCCGGACAAAAATCGTGACACGAGATTTGTATATCTAAAAATATTGTATGCGTATATATATATATATATATATATATATATATATATATATATATATATATATATATAAATTTACGGTAAAACTTTTTTTAACTTTCAACGAAAATAATTCCGTTTAAGGCATTGCAAATTGTACTTGTTCATTTTTTGCTGATTGAATTTATTGATCTAGATTAGTTTTTATTTATTCTCATTGATAAATATTTATGAACGGCACTCAATCTTCTATATTGTGTATAACGTTCCAGATTCTTTATATTTTGTCTTTGTAATCGGGTGGTTTTTTTTTGTAAATACACATTTTTTCATTTTCACCATTACGTTAATTTTTATTAAAACTCGATAGCGGCTGATTATTGCACGAATTTATGAAACATTATATTTCAATTCGGAAATTATTTATTGATGTACTTTTATAGATTAATCAAAATCAAAATTTTGAATTTTGTATAACGGTAATACCAATTAACTTTGTATTTATATATTATATATAATATATATATATGTGTATATTTTATATATATATATATATATATATATATATACCAATTTAGCGGCGTCTTGCGATATTTTTTTTTTTTTGTTATTTAATAATATTAAATATAATTTAACGTCGTGTATTTCGCCAAGGTTCACCCAATAGCAAAATAAGCCTTCGTATGACGACGTTGCATGAAGAACATTTGAGTGGACCAACTTCAATGGAAGGAGATATAGTAGATAATACTCCGAAAGGGGAAGACGCAAAAATTTCATTTGGAAAAATTGATCAAGATTTAACATCCGACAAGGTAGTTATTATATATAAAAAAATTATTACTAATTATAAAACGGGAAAAGCACATATATATAGTGTAAAAGCTTATATGATATTTTCTGAATGTTACGTACACTTATTATTTTATAAATTTCAATTATACATTCTAATCGGATTAACAATTATAGACAACAACGGAACTAAGATAGACGGAATTTAAAAAATATTTGCCGACGGTGTCGCCGTAATTACGGGAAGTTAAAAAATCCTGTCAGATTCATCGTTAAAACTAGACTATAATGAAACGCTACAGAATAACAAGAAGAAACTGCTATCATGAAGTACAGTAAAATGGAAGATAATAAAGAAATAAAAATTAAATTAGAAAGACTTAAAACATGTAAAAGAACATAGATAGCTTTGGTTCGTTAATAACAAATGATAAAAGATGTCTAAGGAAAATATTTACAAAGGCCTACGTTTGGAGTGTACCCCATTATGGCTCAGAAACTTGGACCATAAATAAAGGAAGACAAAATTTATTGAATGCGTTCAAAATATAAAAAAAAATACAACAAATTAAATGGACAGACAAAATAAAAAATACGCAAGTACTCCGAAATATCAATAATAAAAAAATGCTTAATCATATGAGATAAGAGATTTGGTTGAATAGAAAATATATTAAGAAATAACGAATATCTAATAGCAACAATAGAAGGACGAATAAATGGCAAGATAGCACGAGAAAGACCACGACGAAAATTCATTACCCACATATTAGAGGATACAATTGTAGAGATGTATCAAGTATTGAATGATAAGAAGCGGAGCAGAGCGATAAGTTGCCGTGTTTTTCTGGTTGATCACTAATCAAAAAATTAAAGAATACAAGAAAAGAAGACAAATATAGAAAAATATCGTTATATATGTTGAAAAATATATAGCGATAATTATGAAATTTTATCTATATTTATATATACCAGAGCCTTCAAGGTATTATTAACTCTGTCTACACCTTTTTCTTTAATATTTTGAGTATCTTTGTTGATAAAATTAACGATTGCAAAAAATGTAATCGTTATACGTGTATCAAAAATACCAGTCAGTAGTAAAAGATATATGTATATATCATTGATTACTCAGTATCGAGTATAGGGCACCGTTATTTGTGAATTTGCAGATGGCTGTACAGCGTTTTCCACATTAAATTGCAAATATACACAGTTCATTCGCGTTACAATTACTTCTAGTACCATACAGTCGTTTTGCCGCTAGTTCTGCCTTTCGTTTTGCGATCAGTAAGCCATCCTCTATTGTACATTTCCGCACAGTACAATTTTATATCGGCTTATGCCAGCTGCCAGAACAAATATCGCATTCATTGAATATAAGCCGCAATATATCTCCAGCAGGGGCGCTCGATATGCATATTTTTTATCATCATTTGACTGAAAACCATCATTCTTACAACCCGCCTCAAACTATTTTTATACAGTAATAGTTCGATCGGCGATATATTAGTCCGATGTAATAATTTTTTTTTTTATATATTCGATCCACTAGCATACGTAAAGAATTCTTTGTTTAGTATGCTGATGAAAACGTTCGTGTTACACATGCCATACAGTAACGTCGATAACACGATAGATATGCAAACGATTAATTGGTGGGCGTCAGTATATATTTATTTCTAAAAAATCGCATTCAGTTTGTTGATTACTGCTGAAGTTGTCTGTAATCTGCTCTGTATTTCGTCGTCTTAGTATCTTATTGCCTAACAGCGCTATCGAGATACTTGGAACTTTAAACACGTTCAAACGTTTGTTTTTAATGCGAATCACAGGAGGTTGTACTACTACTTTTATTTTATTGGTGTTTTAGAATTCGTTGTATGTTCTTACCAGCACATTCACAGCATCCTGTGAATCCTGCAAGGTGTATACCACTACTGCACAGTCGTCTGCGTATTTAAAGTTGAACGGTTCTAACATTATGTACGAGCTTAGAACTTCGGTTATTAAATAGAATCCACTATCAAAACGATAACACAATTTCACTTTCATGGTCCGCGACGTTCTAAATATAACGTATACACCGAAAATAGCGCTGGAGTTATAACGAAACGTTGTTTTACATTAATGTTGTCAATGAATTGTTCGGTCTTGCAATCGCCAAATCACCGTATTTTTTCTTTATGAACCAGTTCTAAATCTTTTACGAATTTTTGTGGACACCCAACTTTATCCATGCACATCAGCAGCATCTGCCTATGAATTGTGTCAAAATGAAAGTCAGTACAAGTCTAGAGTCCATTGTATCGTGACTAGATTCTATGTCCTGGGATGGATATATTTGAGAATCAAGTTCATCCTATTCAACGGTATTCCGGAAAACAATTTTCCGAATAACAACAGTAAAGAGAACTCCCCGTAATTATTACAGTAGCTTCGATATCATTTATTCTTATAGATCGGAATTGGGGATATCTCCTTAAAGTCTTTAGGAATATATTCATCCTCTCATATCATCTTGAAAAGGATACGTAGTGCATTTATCATATTTTTGCTTTGCAGGTTGAGTGTTTTTGTTGGGTTTTTTGTTTTTATATCTTCTATATTATGAATGTGAAACCTCTACTTTAGTGTCGATATTCAGCTTTGTTTCAAAGTAAGCTACACATCCGGAACGATGCAGAAGTCGATATATATATATATATATATATATATATATATATATATATATATATATATATATATATATATATATATATATATATAATATTATAATATTTGTTAATTTTCCGTTTGTTTCTTTCATATTTTTCTTTAATATTTCAAGGATTACTTAATAATTCGAAATTCATACGGTAAATATCATGGCGTATAGCGAGAAATATGTAATAATAGTTGTAAAAATATTATTTATATATAAACAAAGTATTGCCTGAAGGTATTTTCCTGCTTATTATTTACATATTCAGTTCAATATTTTGACTATATTTATTGATGAAATTAACAAATGAGATAAAAAATAGTTGATCGTACGTCAATCGGTATCTTTTCCATCATTTTATTCCGTAATATATATTGTAATGAACGAAAATGATGTGATTATTTTTAAGGAACAATTCGACGGTAATGATAAAGAAATAGTTGCGTACGATAAAAGCGATGAATACGACAGATTGGCAAATAACGCCCCGTCCGCTGGTGATGGTGAAGCATTTGTCGAATATTCTAGTAATAATAAATTGCAAACTCCCAGTACTTCTTCCAGCGGATACATTTCTGAAGCGTTTTCAACTTCAAATCTGACTAACGAAGATTCTTTATCAATTAAAAGTAGTACCGCCGAATTTACGCCCGACAAAGAACCAGACGCGATTCATGAAGAAAATTTGACGGTATTAATCGCTTTAGCGTTATTTATATAAATTATTTTACTAATTTTAATAAAATGATATATATATATAAAATTAAAATTAACTTTTTTATTATATTTTTCTGCATTTAAATAGAGCCTTACTACAAATATTAATTTGGAATTTTACGAAATATACTTGTATTGGTTAAAAAATTGTTTCTTTTTTGTGACTAATTAAGGAAATAATTTTAAAATTAGAAGAAAAAAAATGTAATTTTTTTATATATTTTAAGAGTTAATACGATCTTAAGACTACGCTTAAATAAGTATTACTATTATTACGATGGTGTATATGCTTAAAACTAGTGTTAAACATAAAGACGGGTGTGAAGACACTTGCTCCAGCGAGCAAGGCTTCTTACTAACTTACATATATCATATATAAATTAGTACTTAATGCTAAATCAAGTCATGCGGTTTCATTCGTTTCAAACGGCGAGTATCGAGTTCGATGTCAAACAATTTTTTCGCTTCAAGATTGGGATGTTCATGCAGTCGTCGTTTATGCATCTTTGCAATATCTTGTATTACTTCGCGTACACTTTTTACTGCGAGGTCGCGGTGTATGCCATCGTTGCGGGAGAAACGATAGGCATCTACGATTATTCGTAGGATTACATTTTCCCAAGTTTGGACAAGCTGCTGATTGGTCTTCTTAGCGCAGCCCCATAGGGCTATTCCATATGGGCTTTATAATTTGTAAGTATATCAGGCGTTTGCAGTAAATGCTGAGCGTTGAACGCCGTCCTATTAGCCGGTATAGTGATGACATGGTTTTCTTAATTTGCCTGCACTTCATCTTTACATGCGGTTTCCACTAAAGACGAGAGTCCAAGTGCATGCCAAGATATTTTACCACGTTGGTTTGCGGAATAGGTTGATCTGCAATATAAACCCGATGGGACACGTTAACATGATTTTCCATCGTTGAGCCCAACTGATGACGCTATCTAGATGACGTTGAAGGTTCTTTGTTGCTTCCTTCTGGCAACTACTCTTGGATAGAATGGTGGTGTCATCGGCGAACGTAGCCGTAATTGTTTTATCATCAGTAGGTAAATCGTTGGTATATAGGAGCTACACTACCCCGCGGAACTCCAGCCTGTATTGGGTGATACGATGATTTAGCATCTTCGTGTGCTCTCGAAATTGACGACATAGATTCCCTGGCAGAAGGTTACACATTTTAACGATGAGACCTTCGTGCATCGAAAGCCTGTGCTACGTCGAGGAAAACGGCCGTGCAAAATTGTTTATCTTCGAATGTTCGCTCTATAATTGTCGTTACCCGATGCACCTGTTGAATTGTGGAATGTTGGTCCCTAAATCCAAACTGGTGTTTTGGGACCTCCACAAATAATCTCATTCGTTTTAGTACTAGTTTTTCATATAATTTTGAAATTGATGATAAAAGCGATATTGGGCGGTAAGACGTTACCTCCTCCGCTGGCTTTCCTGGCTTCTTGAGCATAATCACTTGCGCTACCTTGAAACAGGCTGGTACGTGCTCAAGTCTAAGACTTGCATTGAAGCAGTACGCAAGTAGAACAATAGCTTTACGTGGTAACTCTTTCAATATACGTGGTGATATATGATCAATGCCTGGGGCCTTCGTCGGGTTAATATTTTTCTCAATTTCCTGTACTATCATCTCCATTGGAGTAAAGTACTTCAATGGTTGATCTGCCTGATAACTTGTTGAAGGTGTCACGTCTGACGCAATGTCGTGTGGTTGAAAGACTATGAAACAAAAATAAAACTTGTAAAATGTTAAATTATAATTATATTTGTAAGGTACGATTATTTTGCAGAAGAGTACTATCGGAATAATTTCTTATTTGTGCGACTTTGACTTTTTTATTAATAGTTCCTTTTCTTGTTCGTTTATATATATATATATTTAATTTTTATTTTTATTTTTTTTATTTTGCAGACATCGGAGTTACAAACGGTCAAGAATGAAAACGATTTAATGACGGCGTCCATGAATGATAGCTTCTTACGAGGTATCTCAGTAAAAAAAAGATAATACGATTTTTTTATCTTAACATTCCTCATAAAGTTTCTAATCTTCCTCACGATAGCGCATAATATGCGCGTGAAAGTGGTGTTTATTAAAGAGTCAACTTCGAAAAAATTGCAAATTTATTTCATTTTTATAATTACTTTGAGGAAATTTACATATTTTACGTATTGGTTTACACACACAACACAATTTACTTTTCGTTTGACTCACATCGTCAAAAAGGCGCATTTATTTTTTTCTTCAAAATATTTGGTTTGTTACGCGCAAAAAACAATTCGTGATATTAAAAAAGTCATAAGCTCGTCATATCAAAGCCGACATTCGTTTCTTAGAATATACATCTATATATTCTTTTGCAATTAATGTTTGTGCGCTTTAGATGATAATTACGTGCCAAGCCCAGACGAATTGTTACCGGAATGGATGATAAAAGGTCAAAGTGTTCTTATAAGACCGTATAATATGTCCGGTGTAATATCGTTTGTTGGACATACAGAATTCGCTCCGGGTACGTGGATAGGTGTGGAATTAGACACGGCAACAGGTAAGTATTCAGTTTCTTTTATATATTACGTTATTGCTTATATATGTATTTAAATTTTTTATATAATGTGGAATGTAGTGATTTTTTTATAATTGAAAATTAGTTAAATCACTAATATTTATTTTCTTAAAGAAAACAAAGCTTTTCGGCATTTACGCCATTATCAAGTGAAACATTTTAAAACATCATAATTTTAAAAAATATAAATTAAATATAATTACTTAAAAATATGTGATGGTGATTGTGAAAATATACTCCAAAAATGCTGTTCTGCTTCTGTTCTGTCTATTTCTTGATTTGTTGAAATTTAATATCAATATATTTGTTTATTAATTTTGTTTTTTTATATTAATTTTTTCTTCAATACTATTTTCCGAATTCTGTAAAAGTTGTATACTGGTGGAATTTTAAATTTTTCATTTACTGTTGCGATGTATGATGTCCAAAAGTAAAATATAAAATATAAAAATTATTATCCAAGACCACGTAAATTACGTTCTCATATGTGACCTTACACTTTACGTATCGTAGTGCAAAAGATAGAAAATTTCCAAGTTAATATGTATAGGAAACAACAAAAAGGAAAGTTAAAATCTAAAAATTTTTTCTTTATGAAAAATCACAATGCTTTTCGGCTGTTAGGCCATTATCAAGTGAAAATTTTAAAAAGATAAAAAAAACATTTAGTGATTTTAACTCCTCTTTTTTGTTGTTTATTTTAATAAAAATCACTACATTCCACATTCTACGAAATAATATCTATAGGATAAATACCTGAATGAATCGCTGTTTCTACCTGCTGCGTTCGCGTACTAATCGTCATTTCAATTCACCATTTCTACTTTCCTTCTGTATAACTAATTACTTAAAACTCATCCAATTATATGATTCTTTTGTTTAGTGAAACTGTAGCTCATGCTTGTCATTACTGTAAGAAAGGTGTTGGCACTGGTTCGTGGACAGCTTGTTTGAGTTACTGCTTTATAGTTTTAAATTATAATATTTTTCAATATGTACATATGTTTGAAATTTTCGTTACTGTACACTAGTGTACACATATTTCTGTCCATATGTAGGATTACATAAGCTCCTTCCAATGTAGTGAGTGTGTGTATGTGCATTGGACAATTGTTGTTTTTCCCTTGTGTAAATTCCAATATTTATCGCGTGTGACTGTGTTTATGTATCGTATATGCAATTGTATAAATGTTTTTTTTTTTTAATATTATTTTGATAATTTAATATAACTTTTTAAATTTTTTTGTAGTTTAATTCAGTTGTATATTTCTATTCAGTTATTTACTTCTCAGTGTTCGCATTTTAAGTGGTATAAGCTGTTATGTGAACCATGTAATATATATATTGATTTGGATGATATTGCAGGAAAAAACGATGGTGTTGTACAGGGAATCAAATACTTTAACGCGAAACCCAAACACGGCATATTTGTTCGTCCGGATAAAGTGATGTATGACAGAAAAGGTCGTGCTATGCGTACTTCTCTATACGAAACTAAAACTGCGTTGAAAGGTTTACTTTTATTTTGTATTTTTTTATTTTTAATGTATATTATCACTTAACAACTAAATCTTGATCCGGCGTTATAAGTAAATATTAAAATAATTAATTTTTAGCTAAAATATTATAATGTAAATTTGTTCGCAAGTTTTTTTTTTTTTAATTGGAATCGTCATAAATTATGAAAATATAAGTGTTTTTAATATTTAAAAATATTTGAATATAAATAATTAATTTCTTTTATTATATTATGTTCATAAATAATTAATTTCTTTTGTTATATTATGTTCTAGTGATGGTCAGAAGTGTTTGAAATCAATGAACTTGTGAATATAAATTGCGTTCATTTATTTTTTTTTATTAGGTGAAGCGTTGAATAGAACACGTAACAAGAGTAAATCTACTAGTCGATTGTCTAAATAGACCGAGTTACCTGATTAAATTTCATTTCTTAGGCTATTGCTGCAGTACGGTATCGTTTTCCTTCCTATTTACTAGTACTGTTATGTAATGTAATCCATATTTGACTATTATTAACCGTTACAAGTCGTAATATAAACGATAATCATTATAGTTAATATTTATTTATAAAGTTTAAAACGACCGTCCGTTTATTCCTTATATTGTTGCCTGTTTTACGACGATTTCATATTTAATTAATTTACAAAGAAATGTTTCCTCCTCATACTGTGTTCGAGTTAGACTGTGTACGTTATTCGATTGTCGATTTAGCATAATTTTAATAATTATATTTTCCGATTCGTTGAACACACAAATCCGTCGATTTACATTTAAATAATGGTTTTCGTCGTTTTTTTTTACATATTTTCTGCATTCCTCTTTTTCACATTTTTGTAATTTTATCTACAAGAACATTTAAAATATTTATGTTGTTTTATTTTTTTATTACATTTTTAATAAAAAGACAATCCCGCAAAAGGAGTATTATCCTGTTCGCATAATAATAATAATAATAATGTATATTACCAGGTTTTAAAGCATAATACTTTTTAAAAACTTTATGTTACTGTGTATAGTGTTAAGGATTTTTAGAAAGCTGTTCAGTTTTAACGTTGAATTTCTATTATCTGAAATTAATTTTATTAAATAATAACCTAGATGAATAATTAAATTTTCTAATTAATTTTATATACGTATATTTTAAATATGATGCTGTTTATATTTATCAAATAAATATCATATTTGTTCAAAACAATAAATTTATATGAACTAGCCGAATACAATCTGTCTTCCCCCTTCTCCGTTTATTGAGTTGAGAAATTTATTACAGTGTAACAATATCGTGATTTCTTTTAATTAAAACCTCCGATTCGGATGATAGAAATTCGACATTAATTTATTTTATTTCATATACGTTATTTTAGATAATATTTTTCAAATTGAATGTGCATGAGCAAATTTTAAATCCTATGTCGCATTTTGTATAGTACTTTTATGTATTTGTGCGTTGTTAGAACATTTACGACGATCTCGGTGCAGTTTTATTATTTTAAATGCGTCCATTTATACTAGTCGATTAACAAATATATTTAAAAATTATATTTTTAAAATTTCGTCTTTCCTTGTACATTCCAGTGACGTTCGTTTTACCATTTTTTTTTTTTTTTTTTTTTTGACGTTTTTAAAGTATATAACTAATATATTTTAATTAACAAATAATTTAATTAGAAACTAATTCATGCAATGAAATATGTTATTACATTGACAGAATATTTTAATTTTACATATTCTCAAAATCACTGTTAAAAAAAAACTTTATTACATTTTATTTTGTACATTTAAACCGAGATTTTCGTTTTATATTATTTAGTTACGTTATTTTTTCATGTTATTGAGTTTTGAAGAAATGAGAACACCAATATAGGATTAAGAATTATTATAAGGGAAGTAATATATCTAAAAAAAATATTTATACAAATTAGTGTTTACTTGATCAGTATTTATGATTTCATATAACGTAAATAACATACTAAGAACGTGCTATCGGGTAGAGATTGAAAAGTTGTGTTCTTATTTGATTTTTTTTTTTTGTTTACGTTACATCGTTAATTCGACATACGTTTTCTTTAATCTACTCCACTGATGTCTGTCTTGTGCTTTAGGAATCCATTGTTTCCTTGCGACTGCGTAATATCATCCAGCTACTTTCTTAAAGGTCATCTTTGTACGCGTTTTCTATTATAGGATCTACATTGATCAGTTCTTTTGTTCATGTTCCACCATAACGGGACAAACCAAGCGCCATTTTATTCCGTGGTACTCTTGTCTCTATATTTTTAAAATGTTTAGTTATTTGGATTATTCAAATGTAATTTTTCAAATGACACAGTTTGTTTCTTTAATTTATAAAAAGAAAATAATTTTTAGTTTTTACATAGGTAGTAAGAAAGATTATTAACAACAGTTCAAATCTGAACGATTTTCTGGTGTGTTAACATTCGAACAGTGAATCGCGGTCTACCGAAAAGTGTGAAAAATCAACTGAAATATATTATAAAATAAATTTAATAGAAATGCCATTAATTTTGCAATGTGCCAGAAAATAAATAATTACATTGTATGTTTACTTTAAATATGATGGCTTATGTTTAATGTTATTTTAATTACTTCACCGATCTCATCATGATCTATAGTTGTCACCTTATTGTGATAACATTTAATTCGTCTTTTGTAATTTTTCGCGATCATCTTACTGACGTACGCATTGCGTCCATCTCATAGGCGTAGCCTCGATGGTCGTTTTTCATTAATTCTACCCATGATCATTGTGCTCTCCGTTTTTTCCTGTTTTCTTATTATGTGTCCGAAGAATTTCAGCACTCATTGTGACAATCGTTGACAACCTTTGCGTGACACCGATTTCTTGTAACGCAGATACCACATATTCTTCTTCCGAGAAACGCAGCAGTAAACCATCCTCTTCAACATTTCTTTATTAATTTTTGGGTTGAAAGAGTCGTTGTTCATCCGATCTAAAATCTACTTAGAATTGAAGAAATCCTGTCTACTCTTCTATTTATATAACGTTTTAATGAAAGTAATATTTTTGAAATTGTTTAACAACGAGATACTCGATTCCATTTTCTAAGGATAAAGCTGAAATTTTTAACACGATGATACTAGTTGTTAAATACGAGTAGGTTTACGAAACAACTTGTTGTAGTACAGTGTGAAACAAACATTACGTCATTAGTCCTGTAATTTGCCTGATTTGCAGGATACTCAAATTTTATGACTAACGATTAACAGAATCTCTTATTTATTTTAAAACGAAATTTTAACCAATCTTGAAAATAAAACAAATTCTAATTAGCATACGCATATATATATATATATATATTATATGTGCATGTATATAATTATTATTTTTTAATTAATTGATACTATGATAATCAATGAAAATGTGCTTGCTGTTTTATATTTTTCAAAATTTGAAACCTCAGGAATTTATTAAAAAGCTACTAGATATTCGATAGAATATGTATTGTAATAAATACTATTTGTATCCGATAGTAAAGAGTTCTGATTTTTTTTAGCACGTTTCTTTAGTAATGAATTAATGTAAATATTTTTAAGCGCGCAGTGAATATAATATGCGTCCAAACTTGAAATGGCAAAGTATTTTTTCGCTTGACAAAGTAAAATCTTAAATTTATCGAAATAAATAAATTTAGTACCCTATTTGGAACATTTCTTGAGCTCAGTTCTTATGCGTTTTCCTTAAAATGATAATCCATTTAAAGGAAAAATTATTTATTCATTAATTTATGTCATAGCTTTTGTTGATAAAGACATTAAGAGTAATTTGTAATCATTTACAACATTTTTTTCTCTTTAAACTGGAAAATTAAATTTTTTAGCGGTTGTTTCAATTTCAGCTCGTCAGTTCTTTTATCATGTAAAATTTGAAATATTAAATGCAGACACATAAAATTATTATTATTTTAATTAATAATTAGATAATATTTATTCAAAATTATTATTTACTCCGATTTTCGGATTATTTTTTTAACATTATGTAAAATAAAATTGTACATCCTGTATTTAAAATTATTCGTAATTACATTAACTACAAAAATAGTTTTTGAGTTACATTTATTATGTTAATTCTTAAAAGGAATGTGATAGTGTTAGTATAGTATACATGCATTAGTGAGTTACTTTATTTTAATGTTATAAGCTTGCCATTTTTTTAAATATTTATTTCATAGATTGATAACGATATATTAAGCACAGTACCTAAAAATAGAACATGTGATATACATAGTGTTATTTAATGAATGAACGCACAAATTAATTTTGTGATTTGTATTACTGCTGCCAAGATAGAATAGTGAACTTTTAAGAATTATATATTATAACGATTATTTTCTGTTATTGTTGTGCAATTAAACTATTAAAAATCTTATTTATTATTACTATTATTACTATTATTACATCGAAATCTAAACGATAAAATTATATGAAAAATGAGGAACAAGAACATCTAGGTTAATTATGACCTCACATAATTATATAAATTTTATGAATAAGACATATAATGAAGAGTAAAGAAATATCCGAATACAGCTTATCATGTACATATGTATTCATGGCGTTACTTTTCTAATTAAAAATTCAAAGTCGAATAATGACATATTTAAAAAATATATTATTTGTAAACACAAAAGACGTATTTAAAATATTTAGGTTTTTTCTTTGAATCAAAATGCTTTAATAATAAAATTTAGGTTTATGTGGAGATGTTTTAACACCTAAAATTTGAATCCAAATCTAATTGTATTCAGAGATTAATAGCCAAACCAGACTATTAAATTCTGACGTAAAAATATTAAATACTGTTCAATTACCATATTGAAAAAAAATTATAAATTTGAGATTGAAAGGGGTTAATTAAAAAATTAGTATCTAAGAATCAGAAATGAAAATATTTATAAAGATAGAGTAAATAAGGCAGGTAAAATGTGTTGAGAAATAATTTTATGCGATCAATTTGATATTAACAATCTTCCGCATCCGTAATTTAATTTCGACAGATACGTGATTATTAGAAATTACAATACACTATTACTCAATCTCTACCTATAATAGTATGACGTGTTTTCAAGAATACCATTAACATCAAAAGCAAGACTAACTTTTTGGTTGTATTATGTTTTAAAATTTTAAGGGATTTCAATAGTACAGTTGTGAAATTATTCCAATTCTTCTCTAACAATACTTTGCAGGACCTTCGATTGGAAACGGATAATTTTCATTCGCGAGTTGCTGGCTGTGCCCCAGATTTCGATTCCACAGGTCCATATCAGTTTTAGAATGACTTTATATAATAGAACCTTCTCTATAGATAGTGATGGGTATTTGTTCATCAGCAAGTTCATACTTCGCAGTTTGAGGTCTAGCGATCTTTCCATGTTAAATGTTCACCTAGATGTAATCGAAGATATTTCACTTTATTTGATGGTGGATCATTCTTCTATTTAACCGGATCGATTCATTTACGAATTTTTTGTTTAATTCAAATAGCAGGAATTATACTTTGTCTCATTTACTGTAATTTTCCATAATTTAAACCAATTCTCCAACTGTTGAAGGTGGTTCTGGACATGTTAAGTAGCGACAGTAAGGCTTGGATTATTCAATAATATTACTGTGTCATCTGTAAACATGGCATGGTAGTGTATCTGTTGTTTGAAAAATCAGAAGTGTATATCTGAAACAATACAAAACACCCCCTGAGTGTATCGCGTATATTTGCGAACAAGCATCATTTATATTAACTTGAAAATACCTGTCAAACAGATATGATTGTAATAGCGTATAGTACTGATGCGACAGGTTGAGATTTAGTTTGTACAATAAACCCTTGTGCTATATTTTCTCAAATGCTTATATCGAGAAACAATGCAGAACAACATTTTTTTTTTTTGAAACTACTGTTAATAACATCTACTATCTACTGCATCTCCTTTACTATGCTATGCACCTTTCTGAAGCCAAATTGACAATTTATTACTGTGTTTTTGTCATCGAGGATTGGGTTTAATCTTAGAATTTACTTTTAAAATAACTTTGATATAGTCGGTAGTAGACTGGTGGGTCTTTATGATGTAATTAATTCTTGAGGTTTCCTTGCTTGTTACAACATAACTGTGGAAGAAAATTTCCATTGTATATGTTAGTAATTAGTATGGAGAACCGCGTTGAAAATGTATGTTAGAGGATTATTGCTTTTCTTGGCAAATTTTTAAGTATTGTTGGCGTGATGAAGTTATATCGGGCCGATTTTTTTGGATGAAGCTCTGTTCTTATACATGCATTTACTTATTGTTATAATGAAAAATGTTGCAGAGGTATTTTGCAAATAAGGTTATAATCACAATTCTGAAATAAAATTACGCACACACACACACACAAGTATAATTTGTATATATATATATATATATATATATATATATATATATATATATATATATATATATATATATATATATATACGTATGTGTTTTGTAAAGTCAAAAGAAAATTATTTTTTACATTTTGTTGGAAAGAAAAATTTATTTATTTTATTTTGTTTTATTTGAAAGAAATTTACGTAATAACAAAGACATTAATTTTAGTTTAAATTTAAAGATAAATGTATTTTTTTATCACTAACGTTTTGTGTTTGTTATTTTCATTACAAATGTAATTTTTGATTTTTTTGTGAGAAACCGTTTTCATAATCGATATGTTAATGATCAATATTGTTTACACTTTATGGACTACCTTGTTCTTTAAGAATAATTTGTTTTGTGTGTTTAAGGATAAAAATTTTAATTTTTAAATTTTTAATTATAATTTGAATTATTGCAGTATACGACAGAGTAGTAACAGAATTTTATCACATCGATATAAGTATCAATAAATTTTAATTACAACTTTAAGATTTGTTAACATTTTCTTGCTTTCAGTTTATAATAAGTGCTAAACGTAAATACTTGAACTAATTATATAATAAATGAATCGAAGTTTTATACATATTTCAGATTGTATTTATAATATTAATAGTTACAATCATAGCCAATGCAGTCACAATTTGATAGTGATGTGCTGTTACGCTCAAATCCCGAAAATGACGTGCGATCGTACATTAGTTTATTAGAAAAATGGACTACAGATTCTCACGATGAGTACATTAAGTGTTGTTATAATTCTATAACCAGTACGAATAACACCGATTATAGATGTTATCTGAAACAGTTGAATAGTTACAATTCTAATATGACGTCTGTAAAAAAAGAAAGTAAGATTACTTCATTGTCTAAGACATCGTCGTCGTCTTCTTCACTTTCATCTTCACCTTCTAGATCATCAACTTCGTCTAGTTCGTCATCATCATGTTCCTATGCAAATTATCATTACGAAACGACAAATTTTACGAATTCTCGCATTAATTCTGATAACTACTCCAGTCCTTGTAATAAAAAATGTTCTAATTTTTCTAACGATCTTAACACCTGCATTACTACTGAATCACCACATCCCGGAGTTACTCGTAGATTTCTACCACAACAAAATATTCCAGTAAGCGAGAATATCGAAAGTGTGAAAGAAGGAACGGCCAATAATTACTTGGTATATCGCGATGGACATTTAATTTCAGGGAATTTCAGCGCACTTGTACAACATTTAGTTCCTACGCAAGATTATTATCCGGATAAATCGTATTTATTTACATTTTTGCTCATATCTCGTCTATTCACTACACCTTACGAATTATTAGTAAATATTATCACTGTTTGTAATTTACAACAACAGTTCATGCAACAGCCGTGTAATATCCAAAAATTAACTTCGTTTGTTCCACGTTTAATGCGTCTTATAAAAGAATGGAGCGAATTATTTCCTCGTGATTTTCAGGATAAAAATTTTTTGGATTATTCTGTTTCGGTCTTGGAAAAATGTGTTTCGATAAATGAAAGTTTAAGAAACGATATGAATAGTCTGTTGTCGTGTTTAGTAAAGAAAGTGTATAGTATAGAACATTACGAAGAGTACATTGCTGCTATTACATCTAACACTATAGTTGATAGTGTAGATGATCTGGACACGTTAGATACCGCGGAACTATGTTCTAGTTCACGAATTGTAGCCGAAAGTTTATGCCATATCGAACTGAATAGATTAGCTCATATTTCGTCTGAAGAATTTGTTCAGGAGTACGCGAAAAATAAGCATATTATTGAGACGTTTTACAAAAGTACAAATAGAATGCAATCTTTCAAAGGTTATATAGAATGGTTTAATAAGTTAAGCTTGATTGTCGTTACGGAAATATGTCGGAATTCTCGTAAAAAACATCGAAGTAAAACGATCGAATTTTGGGTGGAAATAGCTAGAGAATGTTTTAATATCGGCAACTTTAATTCCCTAATGTCTATAATAACCGGACTAAACATGATGCCGGTTGTACGATTAAAGAAAACATGGAATAAAGTACAGTCTGGAAAATTTTCTATATTAGAACACCAAATGGATCCTTCTTCTAATTTCAGCAGTTACCGTTCGACGTTGAAAGCTGCAATGTGGCGTTCTGCTGGCACTACGGATAAAAGACAACAGATAATTATCCCTTTCTTTTCATTGTTAATGAAAGATATATATTTTTTAAACGAATCTTGCGTTAACCGATTGCCGAATGAACATATTAATTTTGAAAAGTTTTGGCATTTAGCGAAACAGGTTACCGAATTTATGGCTTGGAAACAGATTACCTGTCCATTTCCTAAAGATGAAAAGGTAATCGCATTTTTACAAGAATGTCCGGTAATGTCGATGAATGCACTAACGCTTACATCGTTTGAATGCGAACCACCTGATACTAATGCAGAAAAAGAGCAGTATAAATTATTGAAATCCGAAGTTCACCAATAATTATTACTAGTGAACAGATACGTCTGCAAATTTTTAAAATATCATCGTTCTTTAACGTTTTCTTTGGTAAACGATTTTGTGTAAATGTAATTTTTATTACTAATGTTATCATCATTGCGTATTGATTTAAACGATAATCTTCAATAATGGTTGAAGTTTACTTTGACAAAATAAACTTTTTACCCTATTCTAATGTGATCTAATCAGAATGCAATTATCTATTGGCGCGTCACTTGGTATTACTATTTCCAGAATTTAGTGAGAAATGTGTTTTCAAAGATTTTTAATTTTGAAAATCTGATATGAATCAGCAAATTTTTAGTAAACGTTAATTGAATGCACAGTATTTTTAACGTAGCTTGTAAGTATTAAACGTAATTGAAAATAAATCGAATGCAATTAAAATATCTATATTTCTGTTTTCTCCGCAATTAATAATTATATTATTTTTACCTCTATTAACGATATTAAAATTGTATTTTTACTCTTAAGTATATTTCTAATTTTTATTGATACTGCGCTATTTTTAAAAAATTATTAACTGTTTGGGACGAAACGCTAAAGTTAAAATGTGTTATTTTTGAAGATATACTATATATATATAATTAAGTCAACTTTTGAAATGATTATATAATTGTTTCCAGATGTATTATTATAATTGCACTTGAATTTTAAACTATTTTTGTATTAATATTTATAAGATTGTTTGAATTAACTTGTGTAATGTTTCTTTTCTAGTCAGTGCAAATACATAATACATTTTTAAACATTATACGTATAACGTATTTCTTCAGTAGCTGTTTGTAAAGCGAAAGTATTTCTTGACTGACCTTAATTGTGAAATGATTAAATTTTAATGAATTGATTTACTGGGAAAATTATTATTTTGCTTTTTACATTATTTTCACATCTTTTGTGTTTTTAATAAATTTATTCCTTATTATCGCAGCGTTAGAAAACGTCAAGTAAATTATATAAATGTGAATATTGTATATGCTCGATAATGACGCAACTGTTGAAAAGCTTTGCATTAATAAATTAACTTTTATAATGATTAACGTTGTTTTTATTTTGTTTTGTTAATTCATAAAATCACTACTCTCCGATACATCAACATTAAATTATATAAACCTACAGAATGAATTTTTTTTAAACGTCAGCTACAAACAAAAATGACTAGTTGTGAATTTTTTCGCCATGACTTTAAATTTAATGAGAAAACGAAAAAACTACAATGATAACATACAAATATATTAGTAGAAATCATGTCAGTAGATATTCTATGATGAAGAGTGAATGAACACGTAAGGGGTTTTTATTGTATAAAATATTTGCTCATTCTACACATGTTAACTTAGACATGCATAATTCACCTACAAGGAGCCGAATAGCAAAATTTCAAATCTTGACAGTTTTGAATCGTCGAAGAAATCACTATTTTTCAATGTTACTTGGTGCCTTAAAGCTTCGCGTATGCAAAATGAGTTTTATCTCCAAGTGACAATGTTTCATTGACCACATTTGCGAACATATTTTTTAGTTTTTTGTAGTTATCTAAACTTCGAGCTTGTAAACATTTTCTTCATAATTCAAAGTTTCTTGAAGAGGTACAATTTTTTTGTTGGTTAAAGGGTATAATTTTTTTACAAATTTTTTTCACTTTGTGCTTTTACGAAAGTTTATTAACGAAATTATGTCTTTTAGCCATAATCGAGTAATAAATAAATTCAAGTGGTTATAAATAGGTTACAAATGTATTCATGTTGGAGGACAATGTTATAATTTATTAATATGATTTTGGTTAAAAGTGTATGTTGCGATATAATAAAATAAAGTATATAACGCATGAATTATAAAGTGCAGAATAGCCCCAGTGAATAGAAATTATATACAGTGTCCGTAAACTGTGTAACGAATATTTTTTAGTATTACATATAGAACAAAATATATCGATCGGTAATCATTTGTCAGACAAATTAAATATAAATCCACATGATTTATTTTTTCTTATACCCTGTAATTTACATATATTAAATCTTGTTGTAAATGATGTTGCTAAATGTCGTCTGCCAACTGCATTTTAAAGTTTGTTCAAAATAAATATGTATATTTTTCAGCTTCAACCTACCATTGAGAAGTTCCATTGCGTCATGTGCCTAGTTTGACCTAACTTTATCTGTTGAGCAGAAATATATAAAATAATTTATTTAAAAGAAATATTATTTCGACTTTTGCTAAACGAGGCAAGAAAAATACGTCTTACAATACTTTATTTTCTGTTTAAACTACACTATTTTATATGAAGAGAAAGAAGGTATATACTTTTCTTTATGTTGGTAAATAATATCTGTGTAATTATCTGATAAAAATTATACACTTAATCTGTTCACCTTTATTTTTTATTTTGTCGTGAATTTTCTCCAGTTAGAATTATTAAATATATTACTCTTTAATTCAAAGCTTTTTGAACGAGGGATGTTATTTGTAGTAATTTTTGGTTAAGTATATTTTTTCTTTTGCGCTATCGGGAGGTGGGTATTTTCATTATAGTTAATATTTTGATTACATGCATAATAAATAAAACTAATAATTTTAGAAGCTAATTTTATATGAAAACTTAAATGTTGTATCCTTCAGCAGTTTTATATAACAATAAATTGAATTCTTAAATCATATAATAAGATTTCCTAGGTCAATTACATTGCAGTTTTAAAAAACCACAATAAAAGTTGTGAATTCCTTTAAATACACCTTGTCGTATGGCTTGATTCTGGAACATTATACAAACGCTGCCGTTGACATTTCGCTAATTTATTAGTTAGTTCCATCAAGAGTCCTGGTCAATAGTTTGGTGCAGAGTTACTGTTTATATTATATCTCGTTTGGCACTCATTACAACGCCTGTGGTCCGTGCGGATTCGATTTAAATGCACTAATTACGTGCACGGTAAATCGGAACTGCTTACTACAGTGTCGACACTGTAATCAGCGTCCATTTTTTCGTGTTGTATATCTTTCATTGTTCCTGTCATTTCATTATGGCATCGAAGTGATTTGCAGTAAGGTTGTGCACTCTTATGCAGGCTGGTTTCCTCGAATTCAAGCAAATTGAACTCAACATGAACTTGTTTATTCGGAGATCAGAGTCACCTCGATATTTTAATCATGCTTGTACTGCTGAATTCGTTCTATTAGCCAAGCAGTAGGTGTTGGTTCAATTGTTCCTGTAATAAGTCATTGTGATTGTTGAGTTGAATGTCTATTTTCTTGGTGTGTCAACTGTTCAGCCAAATAGGTGCACCATATTTTACTGCGGAGTACACGAGAGGCAACGCAACCGTATGTAGCGTTGATGAAGCTTCCTGTCAGTTAGCTTCTAAGCAATATTATTCCCAATTTTTACATGTGTTTTCTCGGTGCTTTTGAAACGTATTATCCAAGTATATTCCTGTACAACGGATTTATAGTTTTTTACTTGCCAACGTGGTTGATATGTAGAAACAAAATTAAAAATTGAACCTTTTTGGCTTTATTGAACTGTAGGATCCATCGATGAAAGTACTTATCAAATTTGTTGAGGTCTTCTTCGAGCTCATCTTCCATATCAATTATATCTATTCTTGATTATCAGCACAATATCATCAACATAAATAAATTTATTCGCAGTTATTTGCGGCAGGTCATAAGTATATAAAATAAAGAAGAGGAGCCAGCATGGATCCCTCTGGTAGTGCATCATTTACACTACGCTGCTCTCTTTATCAGAGAGGTGCACTGTGAACGATCGGTTCGATATTTTATTTACAAGCGTAAAGAACGTCTTACAGGGGAAGATTTGAATGATTTTTTAGGGCGTATTGTTATATATTTATAAAAATTGTACCTGTCTTAGTTTTTTCTGGAAGCAGTTTTCTATATACGTCGTTAGACAAGCTATTTGTTCTGTATAACTACAGCCTAGTCTTAAAGCAGCTTGCAGGTATCCGCCAGTAACCAGAGCTAGTCGATTTGAAAGTAACCATTCGAATAGTTTGTAACAGACACTTAATAAAGCGGTGGGTCGGTAATTTTTTTATCTTCAGCGGATCTTTACCCAGTCTTAACAATGACGAAGGAAGTTTCGAAAAAGTTCCCTTTATCATTATTTAAGGTTATAAGTCACTTCTTGACTTCTGGTAAAAATGTTTTATAAATTCCGGTTATGTGTTTTCTTTGTGAACAGCTTTCATTGACTTCATGGTTTTTATCACGGTTGTTATTTTGTTTATAGGGAGCGGTTTTGCCATTCCAGAACGTTATTGAGCGGACTTATTTATATTTGTCAAATCTTTAAGATTTATGTATTAGCATCACATATAGCTTTATTAAATTATACAACTGTTAACTTGGGAAGTAAGACTTCCTAAACCCGCATGGAATATGTTTTTTGCTGCTCCGACTATAAGTCCTCAGAAACTTTCAGAGTTCAGCTGGCAATAGTGAATATGTAAACGCCTCCAAATTGGACTTGTCAAAATTCCATAGAACCATCGGTTTTAAAATTATTGTAAAGATGATCGGTAATTGTTGATTATATTGGAAACCTTGTGAGATTGTTCGCTTAGCTGAATTGAATGGCATTAATTAGCCAAAGACACTAAATACATATCTGTGGCATGTCGCTTTTCATCTTGTATAATAGAAGAAAAGGCTTGTTTTAGAAACATATTTACCTGGTCTATCCAGCCGACAAGAACTTCTGAAAGATGATTTTGTTTATATTCCCATAATATATGCTATTAAATCGTCAGGTACTACTGTTCGTGTGACAACATCCACAATCACTATGGGAGGCGATGTACATTGCTGTGATTTGTATGCATTATATAATATATGTATAATTCATCTTATTTGATACTTATGGTCGCAACGCCTTTCGATTCGACTGCTTCCTTCAATTGCCATGTGATTCCTATTCTGACATATGTCATTATCATATGACATTTCTTACAAATTTCTCTAGCTATTTCAAAGCCCGACATTCCCCCTGTTCTTATGAGTTTGCTTAATTCACCTTTTAATATTATTTTTAAGAAACTGTAGTATGCATATAGTTTCTTTTGATATTACCTGGGGTGTTATGATTGTTAGGTTTAATGTTTGTGGACAACATGGATGTGTTTGGGTTTCACTCCTTAAAATACATATATGTATTATCATTGTCGCATTATTTGCAAACAACGAAACTAGATAATTGTACGTTAATTTTTTGTAGAAAGTTGACAGCACTACTATTATTTACAACATGTAACCCATGTGCGAATGAAATGATGTTTTGTGTATTAATATAAAATCTATTTTAAATTAATAAGTATAATTTAATGTAGATCAATAATGAAATGTTTTATAAACTAATAACTTAAATTTATTTTTATGTAAACACTTATTTTTCATGTTAGACCAAATAGTTATTAAAAAATATTCCCTGAATATTTAATAATTGTAGGTGATTTTACTTTCTGTGACATTCTTGAAACGTTGTAATAGCAAAATGTTTGTGACATTCTTTTCATTTATTAGTTAACTTCATATCTGTGGTAACGTGAATCAGTTAAAGGAGGTATTTGTTTACTTTACTTAATTGTTGAGAATAATTATTTTCAAGTAAAATTTTCGAGATGGTCGTTGTTGGTTTAGATCGTGGAAAGGTGAGCGTGCTCTTATGTTATACCTTCCTATAAATTTTATTATTTTAATGTTGATGTATGATAACGCACGTTTAAAGTGTAATAAATGTTAATAAATTTACTTTTAATTTATAAACAAGATGGAAGACGGTATACGTACATTAACCCTTAATGGTCACGTAGGATTTGGAACATTGCCTGATCAAATTGTTAATAAATCTGTGAATAGCGGCTTTATTTTCAATATACTTTGTATAGGTAAGCTATACTATGTTTGAAATAAATTAATGATAAAAATATCTTATCAATATTTGAGTTAGATTTTTCAACATGACATAATTAAAAACTTAAATATTTTTAGTTTATAAATTATGTCGAAACGATATGTTTAATTTGTTTTTTTAATAACAAATTGTTTTTAAAATGACGACTTTAGAGTTATCTTTAATATCTGTTGAATATAATAACAACAAATTACTAATAACGGTGAATTAGGTATTTAACTAATATAGTGTCACACGTGGTAATATTTTATTAGCTGATATAGATTTAATTATAATTGATTAATAGTAAGTAATCTTGGTATTTATCTTGGGAAACATTTTCTCAGTTTTTAATTTGCTTCTAATGTACTCGTGGTGGTGTCAATGATACGAAAACTTAAACATTGTAGATATAACTAGGGGTTTTGGGGAGATGCCCTTTTTAGTCTCCTCAAGCGGGACGATTCTATACTAAAAAATTAAGTGTACTTGCACATTCTTTGTATTTGCAGGGTAATTGAATCCGAGCCGTTTCTTTTAGAAATCATGATAAAACTATTTACTACATTTTAGCTCTCCACTTTCGAGGATTATCAGGTTGCACCACATGAAGGTATGTACTACAGTAACACAGAACGTAACAAACCATCATCGAAAAAATAGACAATGAAATTTAGATTCAATAAGTGGATGAAATTAGCATTTGAAAAAAGTGCCGAATAAAAAAAATACCAACTGAACATTGTTGCGAAAATTAAGAAAAAATGCGAGAATACAAATATTATATATATATATATATATGCGAGAATACAAATATTAAAAAAATACTAACAAATATAATAATAACTTAATTATAAAATGAACATTATTAATAATTTAACTTACCTTAATCATAAATACAAACATCTAACTTACATACACTTCTGTGTTTACAATTGGTAACAACTGCTTCCAATCGTCATTAATCAGCACCATTCTACCACCAAATATATATTTATATCAGTCAGTGATCATTACTCTTTTAACAGAGTTCTTACCACAATGTTATTCACTATTGTTGTGTAACTGCAGGGAGCAAAGAGTTTAATGGGAATAGCATCTCGGACATGAGAAGACGCTATATTCAATTGGGAATAGCTAAATACTTGCTCCTTTAGGAATAAACCTAATTTATTCACTTTCTGACCTTGTGATTTATTTATAGTAATCTCAAATGCCAATTGCACCGGTAAAGTGCATTCCACTTCCATCTATCCTCTCGTATTTATATTCAAAGTAAAAATTTTGTAATACACATTGTTTGCCACGGTGAGGTCCTGCAGTTATTTTACATTGAACAAAATATCCACCCAAGGTTTCGACAACCATACTTGTGCCATTGCTTAATCCAATGTAAACATCAATGTTTCTTAATAAAACGACGATACATCCAACTTTTATGTTAAGCTCATGTAGTGATAAACCTGATGGTTCCATTTATTAAGCGCTTGAATTTCATGCAGAGCTGTATGAATATCCAAAGGTTTATCAGTAATTGACTGATCAGCTGACAGATACATTTTTTCTTCAGGAAGTTGCTCATTGAACTCCTAAACTTCACTTCGCCTCGCAGCGAATAAAATACAGTGTTGTAACATGTCTGGATGCGTCAATGTTAATGATATCAGTGCGCTCAAAATATCTACCAGTATTGAATATGGAATTCTAAATTCCCCTGATTTATTTGAATCTGTTCCAAAATAGTGCAACACATTAACAAAGTTAATTTCACGGCGATCAATACGCATATTTTTTTATTAATTTCATAATAGTAAATTAACGAAACAGTTCAGTATTTGTAACACAAGCATGCATTTGGTCAACAACATTTCCATATTTTATAACAGGCAACAATTGTTTCCAGTCACCGCCAATCAATACCACTTTATCACCAAATGGATCTACTTCTGCTAAGTTGCGACAATTATTATCTACTATATCTTGTCAACAATCTGAAGTTCAATTTTACGAATTCTTCGACCTAATTGTTGACTCAAATTTTTTTGTCAGTTTTAAATTTCCTTCTAATGTACTCGTAGTGATGTCTATGATGCGAAAGCGTAAACATTATAGATATAATTGCAGAATAATTTATATATAGTAATAGGTGCATGATAAATAGAATATGTGTTATAAAATGTAAATGCATGATGTTTGATTGATGACCAAATGGGTCAATCGAAGAAAAAGAAAGAAAAAAAATATCAAGCCTCATTTCGACCGCAGTATTAAAATTAAAATAACAACACTATAGTTTAAACGTAAGTGTGATAAGCGGGGGAAAATTTATAAAACCTACAAACAAATAAAAAAAAGTACATATATATATATATATATACAAATATATACGTACATGCATACATATACACATATAACTTAAAACGATACAAAGGTAAAAATTGTAACAACATACATAAAAGCTAAAACAAAAATAAAATAAAAATTTAAAAAATATATACAGAGGAGAAAAGAAAAAATACAAAACAAAATAAACTCTTTTCGAAGCGCATGAAAGATAAAACGTACAAGAGGTATAAATAAGTATTAAAATAACTTAACTATATAATTGCGAATAATAACAATTGAACATATTACAAATATACTAATAGCGTGCATTATAACAAATTATGTTTAATACGACCATGTTTGTATATACATGAACATAAGTTGCCTGGAATCGTAGTTGCCAATTGCCGTTATTAGTTCATATGTTTACTGCAGTTTTGAAAACATTTGTTCGCTAATTTAAATATATAGTTTTTAATATATGGAATATTTAACATGTGGTGCATATCTGATATTCTCCTATAACGAGGTGCATTTAAAATGCATCTTAAACATTGCTTTTGTACAAGTTGCAGTTTCTTAAAATTATAATTAGATACAGAGCACCAAACTGGACAAGAATAAGTCATTGTAGGACGGATAATAGTTTTATATAAAATTAACTTATTATCAATACTCAGGTTAGATTTACCTTTAAAAAGCGGATAAATTGAACATATAGTTTTATTCGCTTTTGTAATAGCAGCATTAATGTGTTTAATAAATGCCAATTTTTTTATCGAAAATTACGCCTAAGTAACGATTGGACCACTCGATAAGATCACCATTAATATTAATTTTCTCGGGCAACAAAGGTCGTCTGCGAGTAAAAAGTGTCGATTCTGTTTTTAAAGGATTGATGACAATTTTCCATTTAGTGAAATATTTCAAAACTCGTGAAGATCATTGTTGTGTAACCTATTATTAATTGCGCGTGGTATAAAGGAACTACAGAATAAAGCTGTATCATCAGCATAAAGAGCAACTTCGATGTTGTTTAATTTGGGAAAATCGTAAAAATAAAGCGAAAATAGAAACGGTCCTAAGACGCTTAATCGTGTAATTAACATATAATGTTGTACGTAATTTCATTTTAGTTATGAAACATTATTTGTGTTGATAGAACTCGCATATTCAAAATATGATTTGCGTTTCATGAGTTCTTAGAAGTGTAATAATGACTTAACCTTTTAATTTTAGTTTTTTCGTAACTTCATTAAAACTACAAAACATACCTATTAATCTTGAACACGAGTCGAATATTTCCATTTTTGGTTTTCATTCAAAAATTCAAATTTTTATAAACTTGATGTTAAATTGGAAAAGGGCGTAATTTCTAAAAATTAAGTTACCGAATGAAATATCCAATGTGCTGTTTTAATATTTATTCTGAAGGTAATTCAATCCAATTACTTATATACAAGTTATAAGGTATTCACTTCTTTGAAAGTAGAAATAAGTGGAAATTCGTATTTGGAACCTTGAAACTAAATTTATTAGCCATAATAAATATGAATATTTGTGCTATATTATTTTTAACATATTAAGTCTTGTACGGATGAATGAATTAGTCATGTCGATTATTTTTCATATAATTTTTGATTACGAACATTCAGGTATATAAGTGCTGAAAATGTAATTAAAGATAAAATATTTTAGGAAGGTACTGGTAATTTTCATTAGTTTCTTGAAAATATTCATTATTCGGTGTTTACGTGGATTTTTTAAAAAGTGTATCAGTGTTTAGACTCGATTTTTTTCTTTTTAATACGTAACTTTCCGGTTGATGTGTTCGATTCTTAAACGAGTATTTGTATTTAAATGTTTTATAAATGAGAGGGATAAAAATTAAAATAAAAAATGTTTATGTGTATAATATTTATGTAGAAAATTGCGTCATTTGCAGCTGTTATTTAGATTTGTTTACAAGGTATGTATAATATTTCGTCACTTTTAAAACTTTCATAATATCTAATATCCTTCATAATACATATTTGTAAATAATTTTTTTTTTGTTTGATTATGAGAAAATTGTATAAATTTAACTAGCATTTTTCTCTCTTATCAAAGTGTATGTTATTGATATTGTGAAGGTCGAAATGTGTATGTAAAAATTCCATAATTTTATATCGAAATATGTTTTATCGTGTTTGTATTCAAAGTTTATATATATGTATTGTCTATTGTAATTTTTATGCTGATTTGTTTTATTTCAGAATAATATTAATTTTAGTAAAAAGCGAAATTATGATCATTATCACTTTCTGCGTATGAGTAGCATCATTAAATTCTAATTTGTTACTCTAAAATAAATTTAAAATCCTACAAAAAATATCTTAACAGTTTATTTTAAAGAAGAAGTAAAGGTATCTGTTTAGGTATTAAAACACAGTAATTTTGGTTTTAAAATATAGATTTCACAAGATTATTTTTTGTTCATCCAAGAAAATTTCATTAAACATTAATTTAAGAATTTGACGATTTACTGAGTGTTGCTAATAATTTGTTTGGTTGACGATTCTTTTTTTTTTTTCAAATGAGCAACTTAGTACGAAATTGAAATGTGGATATTAAAACAGTTTAATTAATTAAGAAGGTAATGCCATTTCGTGTTTAAATGTCTGTCCGTTTTTAATTTTCTAGGTGAAACTGGAATTGGAAAATCCACATTAATGGACTCATTGTTCAGTACAAATTTTGAATCGGAACAATCACCTCACACATTGTCCAGCGTTCAATTAAAATCGCATACGTATGAATTACGTGAAAGTAACGTCCGCTTAAAGGTACTTTTTTTAAATACGTAATTGTCCTGTGTGATGAATCATAAATAGTACGTCGATAATAAACGATTTATGTTACAAAAATCATGCGCTATTAAAAAAACGTGAACTTTATGTTTGTTTAGGTTTTTCAATATTTTGTTTATATTATATGTACGTATTATTATTATTATTTATTTACAATTACTAGTAACAATTCTATATTTTTTGATGTTGATAAGTCTAACAATTATCGATAAGAGATTGCGTGGTAATAGTTAATATAGAGTCTAGATGCACAGTTAGTTTAAGGAGTTACGATAAAGTTTAAACAAGAATGTTTAAAGCTCACTATAGATATTAAAAAATAATTCATCTTGCATATTTTATTCTCGTAAAATTTATTATTTTTTTGTTCTAAAGAAATGAACACGAATTATATTTTCATTTCGTATTTTTTAATACACCTCTGATTCGATGATTGTTTAGTATAATAATTTTATAATCAATTAAATGTATTTATTTTCATTTTTAAAATGAGTGTACATTATTGAAGTTAAAAATACATACACCGATTATTTCCTTTAATGAATTACATTATGCTTAGTGTTAATTGTAAAACAATTTAGTGCTATAATTATACAATTGAAGTTTCCTATGATAATAAAACCATATATATATATATATATATATATATAGTGAACGGACAGATACCTAACTAATTACTCACTCCAAGATCAATTAGTTCAGAGCATTGAAGACACTGTGTGGCTTTAAGTGTTAGAAACTCAATGTTAATGTGTTAACTTGTAAACTGGATCAGATTTTACAAAGACTGTGCTGTTATATCTCATTATGTTGTCTAATTGCAAGTTTCATTTCATTTATTCTAGGTCTATCTTACATATAATTTTCTTCATTACTCTTATTTATTTTTATATATATATACATAATAATAATAATAATCAAACCAAATATATTTAAGATAATTCAAACATTTTACAGTGTAAATGCTATAACGTACAAATTAAACAAAATAATACATTCTGTAATGTAATAATAATAATAGTTTTTTTATAACATTCACACAACAATTATAGCCGAAGAACCCGTTATTTGCACAAATGCGCGAGTATCAGGTAATTATTAATAAATTAATCAATAACTTTATGTAGAACGCCCGAAAAACAAAATATATACAAACTTACTGTGTAAATACCGCAAACATAAACGTAACGATGAAATAGTAGTGTAAAATAAAATAATGAAAATTATAAATATTATTCACATACCCATGAAACATACAAACATCATAAACACACATTAATTTTATATAAAAGTATATTAAAAGAAGAATACATTAGTAAATTTTATAAATTTTATATACATAATCATATAAGCATACGAAACATATACAAAGGAGCTCATACATACCACAAACAAATATACACATACATATACATGCATAAATATATACATATACATGGTTATACACACGCAACATCAGTACTTAAAGTAACTTATTCATCTAATATTTACTTAAAGTTCTATAACTTAATAGAAATTTGATCAACAATTTTTTCCTTCGCCGTTTATAATTTATCAGATCAATTCTAAGTTTCCTAGGCAACACATTAAACGCCATAGCCCCGGCATAAGCAGATTGTTTACGAATCCTTGTTTTCTTAAAAGGTGGCACTTTAGCTTGACACACACCCCGAGACCTAGTAATACCCTCATTAAGTAATATATTAAATTTAGTCCCATTTTTCAATACAAAATTGAGCAAATGCAATTTATACAACTCTCGCACCGTTATAAATTTTTGACTGTCGATTACTTGGCTAAAACCTAGGTGCCGAAAAATTGAATTCTGCAAAACTTGAATAGGTGTTACGTAACAATCAGCTATGCCCTCCCCCCAATGTATTATTCCATATGATAGGACTGGTTGATATAACGCTAGATATAATTGAAGTAAATGTTCATAAGAAAAATAACGCTTTAAATAATAGAATACATAGTTCAATTTTCTTTACTTTTGTGCAATATACAACGACTGTCCAATCCAAGCCAACCTAGAATCCAATTTAATTCCAAGATATTTAAATTCGTTTACCCTTGCAATATGAACATTACTTTTCAATTTTACCTCTAAACTTTTCCAAATATTTAAATCTTGATTTGTATAAATCATGTACTTAGTTTTGCCTTCATTTAAAATTAATCTGTTATTAGTTAACCAATCTAGAACACAACTAACATCATCTTGAAGTAATTTTTGAAGTATATGCTGATAACGGGAATCAATTGCAAGTACCGTATCGTCTGCATAACTAAATAAACGTCCTCTTGCATTTAAATTGCACAAATCATTTACATATAATATAAAAAGGTAAGGACCAAGTATACTGCCTTGTGGCACACCAGTACTTTGCATTACACCATCACCACATACATTATTTATTTTTACAACGTATCTTCTATGACATAGCTAAGTGTTAAACCAATTAAATATGTTTCCCCTAAATCCATAATTGTACAATTTTCTCAATAAAATGGGATAGTCTACAGTATCAAATGCTTTTCTTATATCAAAATATACTGAAATAACCGACCTAGATCTAGTTACATAATTATGTAAATCCACATGTACAAAAAAACAAATGTCAAAAGTTATGGTTGATGGACCATTGACTTTAAACCCATAGGCTTGTTGTACCTGTATGTATATATAAAAAATATATCGGTAATAATTGTCATCTAAACAAATCAGTAAACAAACTAGCAACATTGTATTTATTTTATTTCATATTTTTCTTTATTTTTACGAATAATAATTGTTCGGCTCCATCTAAGGTTAGTATTGTATGCACTATCGTTATCTTGGGCAGTAAATTATCCTTCATCCGCTTTATTTTATTTTTCTTCTATTTACATAAACTAAGCGTATAAGTAGTTTAATTTATAATAAATTGGAAAATAGATACGTTTAATTTTAATTTTAATTATCTAGTTAACTATAGTTGATACGGCCGGTTACGGAGATCAGATAAACAAGGAAGATAGTTATAAAGCGGTAGTTGATTACATAGATGCTCAGTTTGAATCGTATCTGCAGGAAGAGCTGAAGATAAAACGAACTCTTCATCAATATCATGATACTCGCATTCATGTTTGTTTATATTTTATTTGTCCTACGGGTCATGGGTAAGTATTTTGGTTTTTGTGATAGTATGTATATTAAACTGTTGTGAGACCCTAATTGAACAAGGTTGTTTTTTTTTGAAACCAAATAATCCAGTTGAATCATAATGTTTAAAAGATAGATGACTTGTAAAATATCTCGGAACAATGATGTTTTTTTTTAATGCGTGAAATCTGTATTTAACAATAAGTGGCAGTGAAGACATGTTTTTTATCAAAACTACTTTTAAGTTAAATTAATTTACAATTATATGATTTGTGAATAATCAGCATCGATGTTGAAGCTGGAGAGGATTCGATTGAATTTTACATAGTCTGTCAGCAGATTCTTTGCTAATATATTTAAGTGTTGGTTGAGTCTTTCCTTATATCTTGTACTTGAGTCGCGGATCTTTTCTTTAACAGAACTTACCTTCATGTCCTTCAAGATGTCGTCATTTCGTATAAACCACGGTGCGTTAACTATCCGATGTAAAATTTTTCACTGTTCAAGTTCGATGGAGTACCCTATAGCTCAATGCCATATGTCCAAATTAGCTTTATTATTTATTTATAAAGCAGAATTTTATTTTCTAGAGAAAGAACTGAATTTCTTCCAACCATCCAGTCCATATTTTTCACTTTCAATCTGATATGTGTACGTTTTGAGGTTATGTGTTTATTCAAAATAAATCTCTGGTCGAGACGATCTAGACCAAGGTACTTGCTGTTGGGATTGGCTTTTTGTTGAGATATATCGGACTCCGTTTCGGTTTTCAATATAAATATTACATTGAGCCACTTAACTTTTATTCTTCACTATTTGAACCAATTTTCAAGATGGTTTAAAGTGTTCTTGAACGTAACTGGCTACAGTACTAACGTCATAAAATTGTCATCGACGAAAGATGAAAAATAATTTTTGGAAAGCCAGATAAATTTCCTTTTGATTTTCGATATGCGCATACGCTTTTAAAATCATTTTTATATATTTGTTTTTATTAATATTTTATATCAGTGATATTTCTACCGCCTTGGATAAACGATTGTATTAAAAAAAAAAAATGATAATATGTTTTGATGGTTACCAACATTTTATGGAAAATTTGAATTCACTTCTATTCCTGTACATCAATTATGCAAAATTCATACAAAAAGTTTTCGATAACATTGTTATGAATTTCATTTATTTAAAAAATCTATAAAAATAAACAATGATAATTTTTATTAATTTTCATGAATCTTATCGAGTTTTCGAACGTTTTGTCTTATTTTAAGTCGTTTGATCATAAGTATGGGTCGTCTTATTCGCTGTTTTTTTAGGATTAACGCATCTAATTTGATTTTCAGTTGTAAAGATTTTTCGTTTGTATTAAGTATGAAGTTTCTTGTTAATTTTTCCTTATTATAAAACTACGTTCTTATAAATAACGATATGAAATATATATGAATTGAATTATATAATTTTTTAATAAAAATCGTATCCTTTTTATTAAAGATGATTTTTCATCTCTATTCTTTTATTTCAATAATATTTATTTATTTCATATTAATCGAATACGTTTAAAATACTTTACAATTGAATATTTAAATATTAGACTTATTTGAATTTAATACGAAAAAATTGTAATTTTTTTCTTTTGCATTCAGATTAAAATCTTTGGATTTGATATGTATGAAACAGTTGGATACAAAGGTCAACATCATTCCAGTTATAGCGAAATCAGATACTATTTGTAAAGCTGAATTGCAGAAATTTAAAGTTAGTCGATTATTATTTAATTATTTCGTCCGTGAATTGTGTTTACTTTGTATCACAAACGTAAAAGTATTTCAAATAAACACAGGGGGGGGTCGTCTTTTAGTTTCAAACAAATGTTTTCAACTGTTTGTATATGTACTCGGGATTACTTCAGATATTAAACTTAGTAGTGTTGAGGATTATGAATGTAATGTATTTTCCTAATTATTCTGGTTTAATTGTCTAAAAACGATTTCGTCAATGATTACTTGCTTTTAAAACGTATGCTTAATATCGTATCGTAATTATGGTTTGGAATGCTAAATTTTTCTGTTTATTTTAATTAAAATTGAGAAAAATTGAAATAGTAAAGAATTGCGAATCATATATTTAACGAAATATATTGGTTCTAGTTATATACATTATGTGTAAATAAATAAAGTATTGTTATACAATACTTCGTTCTAATCCGATCACTTATGTATCTAACCCCAAAATGATACATCGTATTCAATTGAAATAAGAAAATTAATACGCTTTCATTTATTGAAGAGATTTTTGAACACGTGGGCGTAATTTACTCTTTACAGTTGAATGTTTCGGATCGGCTTTAAATTAAACCCACATTTTAATGTTCATTGTGATTTCAACTATATTTGTTAATTTCTTGCAAATAGCTATTCATATTATTAAAATAATTTCTCTTGATTCATTTTTAGTATTTCCGTTTAATTTCAGAATAAAATTCTGTCCGAATTGAACTCTAATGGCGTTCAGATATATCAATTTCCGACTGATGACGAAGTTGTAGCCGCTACCAACGCTGAAATGAACGCTGTTTTACCATTCGCAGTGGTTGGTAGTACGGATTTCGTGAAAATTGCGAACAAATTAGTAAGGTCACGCCAATATCCATGGGGAGTGGTTCAGAGTAAGTGAAAGCAATCGTTATTGGTCGTTAAATTTTGATGATACATCCTGCAATTAAAATTAAAATTTAGATTATTAAAAATAATTAAATAAAAAAAAAATATCATTATGGTGCGACTACCGTGGAAAATGTTTCTAGTAATGTGCGAATTCGCGTAGCTGAATGAATGAAGTATTATTTCTAATTTACTGAATAAGTAACTGTAGAGTTAAGGTTTATGTGTCATTTTTATGGTTAGCATTTCGTCTGATTTCAATTTACAACATATAATTCATATTTTCGTTTTCTCCTGCGACGGCGAGTGTCATAACAGTGGAAATTATTTCTTTGTGTTATTGACCGATATACCTTATTTAAAAAAGATATGTTGATTTAATTGGATTTGAAGAAATTCATAAATTATGGTACTGCGTCATCGAGCAAAAACCTAAAAAGAAATAATATTTCGAAAGCGATGGTAATTTGCGTTTTTTTTTTTTTATGTTAACATAACTGAATTCAACCAACTAGATTAGGACTAATGATAAAAATAGATTGTTAGATTTGCAGAATGAGTATAAGTTGTTACTTGATTAAAATATATTTAATAATTGACACTGATTTAAAAGTCACTCATATCATCACGTCGCTAAAATGAATGATTACTAGAAGTCGTATATTTAAATATCTGCATAAGAACGCTATTATTATCGAGTTAAATAGTAATTTTTATTGAAATTTTCATATTTTTAAAAATTTCTTCCATGTTATAGTTCTGTTTTTATTTTTGTTAGTCGAAAATGAAACTCACTGCGATTTCGTCAAGTTACGCGAGATGTTAGTTCGAACAAATATGGAGGATATGCGCGAAAAAACCCATTGTAAACATTACGAATTGTATAGGAAAAATCGATTAGAGCAGGTATTTTATTTTTTATACGCAGTTTTAAGATAAATAATATGTTAATTGTATTATGATTTTCAATTTTAATTAATTATCAATGTTATAAAATAAATGTTACGTTTGAACATTTTATGTACATTTTAGAAGCGAGCGATGAAAGTAGACGATGGAGAACAATAAATTATATATTTCCAGTTATTTCTTGGTACCTACCACAAAACAAGTTTAAGATCTTATATATATTTATACATATATATATATATATATATATATATATATATATATATATATATATATATATATATATTTAATATTTTAAAGTGAATTGTGAATGTTAACTGTTGCTATCTGTAATAAATAATTTAGTTCATATATTTGTAAAATAGCATCTTCGACTTAGAAATTAATAGTGTTTTATTTACTCGTCCTTAGTTTATTCTTGAGGACATTAAAACAACTTCTTATAAGATGATTATTCAATTTAGCTGAATTAATGATAACTGATAATAAAATGAAATGAACATTTTAATTTCGACAAAACATCGAAAAAAGTGTAATTAAAAATCGAGATTCAAGAAATCGAACGTTAATTAATAAAGAAAATCGATACTTGTAACAGGTAGTAAAAAATTACATAAATACATATGTTTATAATAATTTTTGAATTTGCTACATTCCTAAACGGAATACCTAAGTTTGAAATATGAACATATTGTAACAACATATTGGAAGTAGTTTCAACTAGAAACAAATGAAAAATATAAACTAGACGCTTGGTTTTAAATTGAAATTTAATCTTGATTTGGTAAAGATTTCAGTTCGGTCTTACATGCAATTAATTTTTTTTTTTTCGAGTTTTAACTGGTGATGGGTTATTTGTATTGGAAACCGTATAATATCTGGTTCTATTACTTTCTCGTGTTGTTATTGCTTCCTCACTTGCGAATTCACTGTCTCTATATAAACGATTTCTCTTTATCTCCAGTAAATAATTACATTAAACAACTGTATATGCATCTGTACTAGGTTTCACATATATTTTCTTTTTCTTATACAAATGTCAATTTTTTATTTTATATTCGCATTTCACCGCTCGAAGCAATCGCTACTGTTGCTAGTAAGATCCGTTTACGTATATTTTTGTAGGTGATCGTTATTTTTATTTTTTTTATTTTTAAGTTTACGTTTAAAATTAACTTAGTTTTATTTTATTATTTTACATAATATTCATGTCTCCACGTTGAATTACTATCGAACTTCACGAAATGTATAAACGACTGGATATTCTGAGGATGTACATGGAACTATTTAACGACATTATTACCTGTAAACAATTTTACCTTAAATATTATATGCTAGTTATGGTCTAACAGCTTAAGCAACGTAGATTCTATAAAGTTTATAAAACCACCGTCTCAAAGTTGTATGGAGCAAACGTAGATACGTACGCATTAAAACTTTGCATATGTATTATCCTTATTTATAAGAATTAATACTGAATAGAACATCAAAATTTTTCGATACAAATGTCGCATTCGTTGACGTGTAAACATTAAGATTAATATTTACAAGATTATCAGTTCTTACGATATAGGTATAAAAAGAAATTGAACATATTTTATTTCGTAATAAACTTTGAATTAATGTTAATAAAAGCATTTTTACTGGTATCGTGTGCTAAAATTTTTTATGTACTGTTTATTTATTTCTTAATTTTTTAACGTTCGTAATGCAGGTTTTTTCTAGTATTTTCCCTGCAAATAATATTTTTTTTTTTTTGGAAATGATAAAACATAATTTTTATCATTCGAAACATATATGTTTTGTCTCCTTTTTTTTTTTTTTTTTTTCTTCTTTTAACCGTGCTATGTACTGCAACAAGGGCCAGACGCACGGAGAAAGGAGACTTTAGATTAGATTATATAGATTGCATGATTTAAGGAAAAACAGGAGTCTTTTTTCAGAGGAAGATACGTTTTGAAGGATTAGTGGAAGAGATCTAGGCATGCTTAGAGAGGAGCGAATATTTGCATATAAAGGACAGATGATTAATATATGTAGGATAGTTAATTGAGTGTTACAAAAGTGATAGAGAGGAGGGCTCACTTGTTGCAGCAAATAAGCGTGTGTTAACATGGTGTGATCCATACGTAGGCGAGACAAAACCACTTCATTTCGTCTTCCAGGTATAGTAGTCACAGATGGTTTTGGAACTGTTTTGAGAAGACGAAGCGAATTTGATTCCGTTGATATGTCGGTCCATCTCTGGATCCACTGCTGTTGAATACCGGATATGAGGAATGTTTGAACATCGCTGGCAGGTGCTGGAATTTTTGAAACTGGACCCATGAAGCACGATAACTTGGCAGCTTTGTCGGCTCGCGCGCTGATGCCTAGATTCGCATGGCCTGGTATCCATGCTATGCAGATCTGGTTTTTCCAACCATGACATTCTTCCATGATCAATTTTACGAATTCATGTTGTTTTTCTGAGTGGCGCTGTATACGATTGACCGCATCTAGAGAGTCTGTGCAGATTAGTAAGTTTGAGTGTTTGGTATCTGGTACCGTTAGTGTTAAAAATATGCTGTATAATTCACACGAAAGCACACTGAATGTTGATGGAAGGGGAACATGGATAGTAAAATTTTCGTGTACTAAAGCGCATCCACAATTATCGTCTTTTTTAGCACCATCTGAGTAGTAAACTGTAAAATCTTTATATTTAGCCAGTAGTTGGTTGAAGTTCAATGATAGATTGGAGTTAGATGTGGTGGTATTTGTTTCTGTAAGCGACGTGTCTGTCTGGATATTGGAACACCACGGTGGTGTTTTTGATGGTACAGATTTGTAAATTGCTGGAAGAGATGTGAAATTAAGTAAAATTGATTGGATTTTGTAATGGATAATATCTTTAGCATGAGGCTGATTGTAAGATGCAGATGCTGTTAATTTTGTAGGTAAGTCTGGAATCGATTGTAAACGGACCAAAAATTTTAGTAAAAGACTGTCTCTGTGTAAATCAGGCGGTAGCTCACCTGCTTCACAATAGAGATTAACTATTGTAGTGGACCTGAAAGCTCCAAGAGCCAACCGTAAGGCAGCGTTGTGAATCGGATTAAGTGAACGAAGAAGTGTGATTTTTGATGAGGAATATGCTGGAAATCCATAGTCACATTTGGATCTTATGAGTGTACGGTAAATCTTCAGCAATGAAGATTTGTCTGCTCCATAAACAGTATGAGATAATTTCTTCATTAAATTAAGTCTTTTCATACAAGACATCTTCAGATAATTTATATGGTGTATCCATTTCAGCTTGTTATCGAACGCTAGTCTCAGATACATAATTGAGTCTGGAGTTGGAATTTGTGTGTCATCTAATTTCACTGTAAGATGATGGTTACAAGATCGAATTCGGCAAAAGTGCATAGCTTTTGTTTTTTGAGTTGAAAGCTTTAGACCATTTTTTTCGGACCACATAGACAGATTATTTGTTGTTTCTTGGAGCGCAGTTTCTCCTAGATCCTCATCATTGCAGGATGTAAATACTGTAAGGTCATCTGTAAAGAGTGCCATTTGAACTGGAAAGTGGATAATTTCGGTTATGGAATTTATAGCTATATTGAATAAGGTTGGGCTTAAAACAGAACCTTGAGGAACGCCATTATTTAAAGGATAACCATTAGAAGTTACTGTAATTCCGATGTTGTAAAAAGTTTATTATAAAGTTAAAGAGATGGCCGCCTATATTCCATTTTTCCATTTGGTTAATTATACTTTTTCTGCGAACGGTATCAAAGGCTTTTGTAAAATCGAAAAATACTGCTAGTGTATGTTGTCTGTGGGCAAATGAGTGCAGAATAGAATTTTGAAGAAACACTAATTGATCTGTTGTAGAGCATGACTTTCTGAAACCACATTGCTTATTAGTAATTAGCTTACGTGTGTCGAGTAACCACTGGAGTCTTGTATTCACAATTCTTTCCATGACTTTACACAGCACCGATGTAAGTGAAATCGGTCTGTAATTATCAAGAAGATTCGGATCTTTGTTTGGTTTGAGAATTGGGATAACCGCGGCGGTCTGCCACAATTTTGGGAATATTCCTGAAGACCAGATGTCATTTAATAATTGAAGAAGAGTGTCTAGAGTCTTCCTTCCAGCATATTTTAACATGTTAATATGAAAATGATCGGGGCCAGTTGCAGTTTGTTTTGTATTATGAATAGCAGTATACAGTTCTCTGTAGGTAATATTTTCGTTATATGGTTCGTTATTTATCGTTGTACAGGGAGAATGTTGACTAGCAGAGAGGTTTTCAGGAGGTTTTTTATTTGCTGAAGCAGCTAGGTGTTGGGCGAAGCCGTTAGCCATGTCTTTGATGTTTGTGCATAGTGTATTGTTTAGATTGATTATCGATGGAATATGGAATGATTTAGAACGTTCTAAGGAGTGTATTTTTTTCCAGAACACTGCAGGTGGAGGTTTAGAAGTTATTTTTGATGTAAAATCTCGCCACGATTGCTTTTTAGCTTCTCTCAATATATATCTGGTTTTAGCGCGCTGTTTTTTATATAAAATGTAATTAGTATTGCTTGGATTACTTTTCAGCAATTTCAGGGCTTTTCTTCTATCTCGTATGGCTGATGAGCATTCCTTCGACCACCAAGGTGTTGCATTAGTCCGAAAATGTCTTGAGCTCGGTGGGGTGCAAGTTTTAGTAAGCTGAACTAGGTCGGAAGTAAACAATTCTATACTTGAAGTATCAGATATATTATCATCACAAAGTGTTGAATATTTTTTCCAATCGGTTTTATTATAATTCAAAGAATTGTGAATTGGTTGAGAATATGTGGTTCCCTGAGTGGTGTCAAGAATAACCAGAGGAGTATGATCACTTCCTGCTAAGTCTGGGTGATAGAATACATGAAGTTTGTTTGCAAGTTGAGCTGATGTAATAACTAAATCAATTGTAGACCATGTTTTGTATGAAAAATTGAAGTGTGTGGGATCCATATTATGTATTATAAGATTGTGTCGATGAATTAATTGTTCGAGAGCTCTCCCTTTTTGGTTTTTAATTTTACCACCCCATAGGGGGTTGTGGGCATTAAAGTCACCAACTAAAATCAATGGTGATGGTAGGTCTTGGAATATGCATTGTAACTGATCTATTGAAATTAATTCATTGGGAGGAAGGTATATACAGCCAACTGTTTTTGGATGTTTGGCCAAAATTCTAATCGTTGTAATTTGTAAATTAGAAGTTGTATTTGGCGATATGGTGTAGAGGATTTGATAGCGATAAGTACTCCTCCATGAGCATGGTTATTATTGTCCGGAGTACATGATATTGTGAAGTATGTAGGAAGGTGAATTTTTTGGTTTTCTTTTAAGTGAGTTTCTTGAAGACATAGGATGGTGGGATTGTAAGTTGAAATCAGATAGCTTAGATCTTCATAATAGGCATACAGCCCATTACAATTCCATGTAAGAATAGATATGCCGTCGATCATGTGGAAAGAGCAATGTCTTGTTTTTTAGATTCCGATTTCAACTTGTTCAGAATTTTTGTAAATTTGATCTTGGTGCTGCGATCCTGTATCAGTGGGTAATTGTCTTCTAGCATATGTATTAAACCACTCATGTTATCTGTGAAACCCTTTGCTATCGACACTGTGTCTGTAGATTTATTACACATATCGATAAAAAGAGAAAAATTGTTTAATGAAGGAATTGGATAATTCTTACCATAAGATGTAAAGTTAGACTGCAGTGGCTGGAAGATTTCTTTCAATGACAGATTCTTTTTTGATCCTTTTCTCGAGCATTTGTGTTCTGAATCTGAGGGGGAACTTGCATCAGATTCTATCAGATCATTTCCTATTAAAGTGGTATTGGTATCTTGTATGTTCTCAGAGTTAACAGGTACGTCCTCGATTGCGTTTTTTGTAATATTTTTCATTTTTTTCTTGTGTTTGGGGGAATGATTATTCAGGGTTTGTAAGTTATTACATTCCGCAGCAAGAGAGCTGGAACTTGACAATGTGGTGTCAGAGTGAGGTCTTTTACAACCATCATTATTTAAGACAGATGTCTGCACAGGACCTATAGTTAAATCTATTGGGCTGTTAGTAACATTATTATTTGTGTTAGAACTGGGTAGAGATCACTATTTGGTTTGGATTTTACAATAGTGGATGTTTCTGGCACATCACCATTATTCTCGCGAGGTGTTTCACGTAATTATTATTTGATGAACATATTGAAAAAATAAACTTATTACCTATGTATAATTCCTGTCATTCAATTACTTTTAAAAGTTTAGAAATAAAAAAACCAATAAAATTCTTCCGATCGGATTAAATTTTGAATACGTGTGCATAAAAATTTAGATTTTCTGCAAATGTCTTATGGATAAAAGTAATATTTTCTATCTCGAATTTTAATAAATTGTTTAGAGAAATTATTACGCTAACTGATGTGTGTTTTAATATCAGCAGAAAAATGTTGAGTATATATATATTCGATTTCTACAATTTCAGATGGGATTTAGTGACGTAGATAGTGAAAATAAACCAGTTAGTTTTCAACAATCGTTCGAGAAAAAACGCACCGTTCACTTAGATGAATTACAAAATAAAGAAGAAGAAATGCGATCTATGTTTGTCGCTCGAGTAAAAGAGAAAGAATCAGAATTAAAAGAAATGGAAAGAGAGGTATGTATCTAAATTCGTAATGCACGCTTCTAAAGTATCTATTTAATAAAATGGTAATTTATTTCTATTACTTGATTTTGATATATTGATTAATGTGAACAATTTTATATATATATATATATATAAATATGTAAATTTTGTATACCTGCATATTGTTCCCATTGCTAAAATGAAGAAAAAATATTGTTTTTTATGGTGTTTATGAATGAAATAGAGGTACCTGAAATTTCGTAATCCATTAATTTCTAATGATCGAATAATGGTGAACGTAATACTAATTATGGAAATTTATGGTAAACGTACATTCAAACTGAACACTAACCTAACCTGAGACTTCGCGTAAAAACTAAACGTATGTTTTCTTATCATCTGGATGAAAAATTTTCAAATTCTTAAGATATATAAATAATACGAAGTTAATTATCTTGCGGATTAATTTTTTGCGTGTGCGTGCAATATTATATGAAGTTCGAGACTAAAAATTATGTACAATTTAAGTTATGTTTGATTTACAGTTATTTACATTTCACATAATATCGCTTTTTCTATAAAAACATTAAATTTGTAAATTACAACATTCTTACGGGTTAGTTTAAAAAATGTGTGATTTTTTTCAATAAAATTTTAACTCAGAAATTTTTCTTTTTATCAATGCCTTGTCGCTATAGTCACTGTCCGAAGTTCTCGGTAATTCATTATATTCAAACGATCATATTTAATATCCACTGTTAACGTCCTCAATTTACTGCTCGTTCTTTTGTTTATAACTTTTTCTCTCGTTATACTTTTTATGAAATTTTAAATTGTTTTAAAAATGTATTATACGTTCTGCTCTAGTCTATTATTACTACATACGTGATGATCTTTCCGTATGTCAAGAAGGCGTTGGATTCAGTTCTGCTTCGATTCTATTATAAAAGTTCTATTTAGATGATTCGCAGCATACAGCTATTAATTGAAAAATCGTAATCATAATTATTTTTTATTGTCAAATAAACGTAATTTATAGTGCAGTATAATTTTTACACTTGCCTATTCTATAGTTTGTTTGAATAAAATAATTAAAACAAATGACAATGCATAATATTATTTTAAGACGAAAAATTTATGTACTTACGAAACGTATATTTTATATAGTTGCAAGAAAGATTTGATAAATTAAAAAGGGAACATGCTGATCAAAGAAAATCTATAGAAGAAGCTAGTAAAAAATTAGAAGACGATATTGTAGAATTTAATAGGAGGAAACAGCAGTTTATTCAGTTGGGAAGTAGCCATCATACTTTAACCTTGGGTAAAAATAAAAGAAAATGAATTTTAGTTTTATTCTGATATGTACATTATATATATATATATATAATATATTTGTGTATACGTTATATTTATATATTTATGTGCACACATATTGAAACATATGTTATTGTATACACACAACGGTACTTTTAACTTTAACATTTCTATTTTCTTAATCAATTTTTGTATTATGTATATAATTTGTCAAAAATAAGAACATTTTATACATATTATCGACTTGGTGATTATGTTTCTTGATATTACTTTTTATTAAGGTATTTTTTTTGTGCGTTATATAGGCAATATAAGTTAATGAGAGGAATTCGGGCACGTTTACATAAAATTTAACTAATGATTGTGATAGTCCTATCATGTTGCGTAGTTTGTAAAACTATTTTTCAATAATATTATACTCTCAATAATATAGTGAATAAAGATCCTATTACATAAAATTTATTCGTACTGCGTGTAACTCGAAGTAGTTGCATTATTCTCACATTGTGCTACAACATTCTGTGTGTAGTAAATTTCGTCTATTAAAAACTGTGTATTAAAATGAATTGTTTTTCAAAAGTTCATTCCAATATTTATAAATTTTATTAAATACATTTTCTCAAAATTTTATATTCATAGATTAAAAAAAATCCGTGTGATCAGATCTTTAAAATATATTATTCTCGAGAGAATGGTATCGCCATCGAAATTATTCCAATATACATATGTACAGAAAGTGAGTGGAGGAAATATAGGGATACATAAAATTATAGTTTTGTATTTTTTCTCAGTAATAAAATGTGTCCCTGTACAGTTATGTTCATACGTTAACAAAAAATAAAATATAATTTGCACCTATTTAACAAAATGAACAAATAATCATGAACTGTAGAGCTTTTTACGTTCTATAGAACTGAGCATAAATATAAATTAAATGCAATCAATCTTCACAAAACAGCGTATCTATTCTTTCTCCTTTAGTAATGCTGTCATTTTCGATCGTTTTGTCAAATATCTAGAGGTTATAGAGATTATTACTAAAATGTAATATATGTTACGGGGTATTTCAGGAATAAGGTGGAATATTAGTAGGTATATAAATTTATAAAATTCTGATTAGGTTCTACATAAATTATGTCACACCATTAATCCATTTTAATAAAACACAGCAATAACAGCTGATATAAAATATTTCCCACGTGAATGCTTAGTAAAGAGAAAAAATACGTAAGTTTCTGACAAAAGTAGATAAGCAGCCATATTTTAATACGGGAATAATATCAATGAAGACTTTATATTCAGCTTTGAAACGTAATTTCAAAGAATCTGCCTTATCAAGTTTTTGGGTGAATTTGAAAGAAGTTTATGAAGAAATATCATAAATACTCACACATTTACTATTTTTCTCATCCACATACCTTTGTGAAAATGCATTCTCCGCTCTTGTAGATACCAAAAACAAATACAGAAACAGATAACAATTGGAATCCGATTTGAGATTACAACTAAGTAATAACGTCAACCCAAATATTACTAATTTAGTTACAAAAAAAGCAGCACCAATCTTCACATTAAGAGTGTTTTTAATTTTTATGAAAAAGTTGCGTTTTTTTGTAGTACTAAAATAATAAATTTTGTTTTTTTGTTTTGTTAAGGTGTCCTTAAAATTGTGCTTGATTTACTAGGGGTCCATGAGCTGAAAAAGGTTAAAAAACGATACTTTTGTGGAATACGCCACCGATACATCTAGATTACAAATTATCTTTAGCCTCTTCCATTATTACCGTAAAATTGTTTATATCTTAATGATGTTTACGGCATATTAGAGGTGACGATTCAATATTTTAATTTGTTTTCAAACAATTTAAAATGGTTTTTTCATCAAAATTTCCAACTTTCTATTTTTATCCACCATCGTAATTACTCGGATTGCATTGTTATCAAACTGTTAAAATTGTTCATTATGTCAATTTGCTTAAGATCTAAAATTAATCATATTCACAGTTGATCTAGTTCAAAGTCTATTCGACGACTCAACTTGTTAAGTTCTATTACTCAAACAAGGCTTGTCACCGCTACTTACGTTCAATTTTCATAAAGTGGTCACATAGAATTTTCATTCTTAAATATACTATATTTCAAGCATTTATAAATTTTGTGATTATTATTCAGATATTACGAACCTAACGATTTGTTTGTGACAACAGTAATGTATGTCGTATTGAGGCACGTTGAGTGTTAGTTATACGTAAAAATGGTGTCTAGGCAGTGTTAACGATAATTATATTGAAAATGATAATAATAATCATAATAATGATTTGACCCAATTAATAGAGCTACTTAAAACAATTGGTTTCAATCGAATAATTTTTTTTTAAAATATTTTATTTTTAAGTTAAAATCTAACAGTACTTCTGACGTTTTTTTTTTCATATAACTACTATTATCGAATGTGTCACTCTTTTAATAGATTAATTTATTTATTTTAACAATGAATACTAATGTGAATGTTATTTGATATGCAAACTCTATTATCCATGAAATTAACGAACTAGAATATTTTTGTGCACGAATAATGTAGTAGCCTGAAACAAAAACAGCATTTCCCTTACAATTCCAAATTATCAAATATTTCGCAAAGATCAAACTAATATGTGACGGAGTAGCCATTTGTGGATATAAACATGCAATGCGAACCCATTCCGGAACCGAAAATTAAGCATATTCAAGGGATAAGAACCATCGTTTTCAGAGGTGACAAATCACTTGTTGTCTGTGCAGTCTACCGTCCATCTATTTCACCCGTAAATTTGGAAACGGATGTAAAATCTCTAATAAAATATGCAGACAGGGTCCTAGTAGTTGGCAATCTTAATGCAAAACATCGAACCTGGAACGCTTCACTGGGAACAGAGCGGGTAATGAATTGTTAAAATCATATTTAATTTTAAACTTTCGAATCGAATCTCCTAATGAGCCAACTTTCCTCCCGAGTAACCTGTGTCTTAAACCAATTGATTCAGCCCTTGTTAGAAATTTATGAATAACTGAGCCAATATTGGCAGCGAAACTATCTTCTGACAATAATTCAATAATTTTTTCTCTCCGCGATGCATTAAAATATCCGGAGGCGAAACAATTTTCTAACTACTCTAAAGCAAGTTGGAAAAAATATACAACATGAACTCCAATACCCAACAATTCTCCACACGTTACTTTTATTCCATTATTCTTAACGCTACTATTAGCTATTACCTCTAACGACGAATTAAAATAAGAATTTCGACGTTAAAAATAACGAAATTAAAATTTATTTCAGAAGAATTCATCAAAGAGTCGCAATGAGAACTCAAGAAATTTTAAAGATATATAATATTTTGAATAAACTAGTTTAAAAAAAAAAAAAAACCTATTTCTGAAACATGTACCAGAAGCAAGTAATAGGCTCTGGAAAATAAACAAATATTTTTATTAAGGACAAACTAAATATTAGACCTATTAGTGTACGTAGGAATTTAATAAACATTTTTAAAAGATACTGTTAGTTACATTCTGAACACATAGCGACACTAATGAAGTTCTTAATAGTTTCCAATTCGATTTTCATTTAAATACTACCAGTCAACTAATACAAATTTGCGACTAAATTACGGATAATTTCAATTTAAATAGGCACACTGAATTAAAATTGTTATATATTGGAAAAAGCTTTCGATACTATATACTTGGCACGATGGAATTTTTGTATAAGTTAATACGGATTTCCACATTATCTGATATACTAAAATCGTACTTATTAAACAGAAAACTCTATGTTAAAATCAGAAATCCAGTAGGCGTGCCACAAGAAAACATTCTTGGTCCATTCTTATTCATTATTTACATAAATTATATTCCCACAATAATGGTGTTCATCTTTACCTTAATGCGGATGACACAGTTCTATTGGCATCATCATACTACGTTGGTACTTTCAACAACAGGTTAGCTGCCATGAATAAATTAAGAGTTTTTCTACAAATTGAAAAAGGACAGTAAAACTAAAGCGATAATGTTCACAAAGCGAAGACCTATGTTAAATAAGTATATTAAAATTAATAATCAGCCTCTTGAATGGAAATCAGACGTTATTATTCACGTATTAAAATAATAAATAACTATCCTTATTGTTAATGCTTGACGCATTAAATATATCTCTTGTTACATTTTATTATTTAGCAAGTTTATAATTTCTTTCTGCTTATGTAAGCATATATTTATACTTTTCGTTTATGTATATTGATGTAAGGCACTATTATTAGTTTTTTATTTGAAATTTTTCCTGCAATTTTAAAATAAAATATTTCTTTATATAAATAAAGTATATTTAAGATAATCTGTACAGTTACAGAAAAGACGAGTAAATAAAAATGCGCATACCGAGCAGCGTTAACGCTCTTACTACGCGTCTTAAAGTTAGTGTACAACGAGGTCATACATTAGTTTATAAATTATGCTATATTTTTACAGGGAAAAATACAACTAAAAAATCCTGCATAGCCGAAAAGATAAAGAAATTAATTATGGTTTAGATATTAATAGTATGTATTAATATAACTAAATAAATAAGGAAATAAAGAGAGAGAAATAATGATACATTAATTTAAAAACGGGACTAATTTATAACGACCTGCATAGTTGGACAACCTGGTGCTAAAGCAGCGAATGTTTAATCCTTTTGTGTTTATATTTTTTATATTTCCGGGTCAGTGAGTCATGAGTATAATTTCCAATACGTTGTACGATATGGTATACTGGCTAGTCAGGCATTTGCTATAGAATCTGTTAGCTTTTTCCTGTACAAGGTCAAAGATAAAGGCTGGTTTAAAGCTGTATGCATGTCTGTTATCTTAGTGTAGTATGGAGCATTGAGTATGATACGCAGGCATTTATTTTGAACAGTTTGCAACTTATTAATGGTGGACTTACTAGACCAAATTGGGCAGGAATATAATAATATCGGCAATATGTACGCTTTGTATATTATTAACTTGTTTTTAACACTGACTTTAGAGCGTTTGTTAAATATAGGGAAAATTTTGTATAATCGGGAGTGCGCTTTGTCCGTGATATGTTTGATGTGATCATAAAACGACAATCGTTTGTCCATGGTGAGACCAAGATATGTTAATCGGGAATTCCAAGATAGGTGTGTATTATTTATTTCAATGTGATGAGTTACTTGTGGTCTACGTCTAGTAAATAGGATAGCTTCCGTTATTTCGATGTTAATTTTAATTTTCCATTTTGTGTAGTATTCATATATATTTTGTAGTAACTATTGGCGAGTCTGTTTGTTATTGTATCGATTCGATAGGAAGATGTAAATAAAGCAGTGTCATCCGCGTAAAGAGAAGTATCAACATCCCTCAATTGCGGCAAATCATTAATATATAAAATATATAAGAAAGGTCCTAGGATACTGCCCTGCGAAACTCCGGCAGATAATATTTTACTACTCGAATAGGTGTCATTTATCTTAACAGCGAACTGTCTATCGGCTAGATACGATTTTATAATCATTATAAGTTGCCTAGGGAAGCCGTAATGAATCATTTTATATATTATGCCATGGTGCCAGGTAGTGTCAAATGCCTTTTCTACGTCTAATAGCAATAGTCCAGTATGTTTGTTTAGATTAAACTGATCCAGTATGTGATCACTAAAGCGCGCTAGTTGGTTGGGGTCTGAATCCGAACTGAGTTTCGTTTATAATATTATGTTCATCTGAGAAATTTTTTAATCTTTGAAGTATTACTTTTTCAGCTATTTTACTAATGTTACTGATTTAACTAATACGTCTTATGTTTTTGGCTAGTGAGCTATCTTTCCCCACTTTTGGTATGAGAATAACAGTAGAAGTTTTCCATATTTTAGGGTAATGGCCAGTGATTATGATAACATTGATTATATTTGTTAAGTATACTACGTCTATTTTAGGCAAGTTCTTCATCATTAACGTGTGTATTAAGTCTTGCCCACGATATAAAATTATTGTTAAGTGCATAGCTTAAGAAATTTGTATCTTTTTGTTACGATATAATGTTTAGTTTAAGAAATGCGTAATTTGTGCTAATAATTTTTATTGTTTGTAAAATACATTCTTTCTTAATACGTGAAACGCACACTTTTAAATATATGAATTAATTAATTAATTTATTTATGATCGCGATGCTAATTGGCTTAGTCACGATATATTTGTAAAATTTGTTTAACGTTATATTTAATTTTGAAATGCGTTTCCTCTTAGCGTGGTTACATTAATTTACAGACGCTATACAGTTTAGTAAACTACTGAACTAAATATTAAGGAAGTATTTGCACTTTGTGTACAGATTTGAACCTAACGGAGCTTAACTGTTACCAAGTAATATTCGTTAGGTTACACCACCGAACATAGGCAACTAATTAGGATTTAAATTAAGTTGTAAAATTGCAGAAAGAAATTAGTTGTCCTTATTAGGAACTATATAATATATATATATGTATTTCAATAGGTAAAACTGGGTAAACATAGTAGTAACATATCTATTAATTCATATATTGCATAAGAAAATAACAAGATGTACATTCAATTGAATTTAATTTGAGAAAGTTTATCGAATTAATTTAATCATGATCACAATGAAAAATTTATGTACAATTTCATTATAAATATGGAATTATTTTTCATAAATTATTACTGATTACAATTTGAATGTCATAAATTTTTTTGAACACTTATGTATCCTGCAACTGTTTTCAAATTGATTTCAGTTTCGTTATTGATAATGTTATAAAAATAAAAGTTGTTTCGTCCTTAGTTTAATAATTTTTACAATGTTCCCCATTTATAAAATTTTATACGGCTGAATTTAAATTATTCTAATTATATACTAGTTATAAATGTTACGTCGAATGTGTTTTAGAAAAACGTAATATGGTTCGAACGATAGAATACAAGTTATTAAAATAATGAATATTTATTAATGATTATACACATTTTATTTCATATAAATATTCATCTACATAATAATGACGAAGCAAAAATAATACAAATTTTGATATAAAACCAACTGAAATTCCAGGTATATCTTTCGATAATGTTACTTTACAGCTGTTTTATTCGTTTTTTTGGCGTACATTTTTATGGTAAAATATATCGATTGTAGTTTCCTTACACAATTTTAAATCGCTATCGAATGATCCCAATGAAAATTTATTCACGGGTTTAAAATAATCTAATCCTCTACCAATTTTTATGACCCAACCTGTACTTAACCTGGAATTAATATAAAATAATTATTTTCATTGTTAATAACAATATTTACAAATTACATTATAATATTGCTTGTAATACGATTTCATATTACAGTTATACGATGCAACTCTCGAACCGTACCAGCGTGAGTTATTGAAAGAACCTCGTAAAGTACAGCTATTACGTATTATCAAAAATTTATGTTTTTCATGGAAAATAATTTGAACTGTACATTAAAATTGCACTCAATAGGAAAATGGTAATTTTCATTTACTTACCTAATTTCTCTATCGTGCAGTGTAGATGAATAATCTATAATAAGGTTGATTTTGTATCGCTCGATTAAGTCTTGATGAATCATATTCAACCAACCGCACTGATCTTCTGTAGCTTTAGTTGTTATTAACGATACAGTTTCTAGCGATTTACAGGATTTTACTATCAATTCACAAAAACGTAGGAAATTTTGACACTATTTAAAATTATTACATGTAATATATTAAAATTAAAAAATAAACACGCTTAAAATTTTTTAATCCATAAAAAATTTGACAAGTATCGTATAATAATGTCTACGTCGATAGTTTTCTGAGTTTAAGCAATAAATTCATTACCTGATTTTATTAAGACACCTTTCATGTGATTTCATACTCACAAAGAAATCGCATTAGTACGGAATGTTTGCTTTCGTTTTTTTAGAGAAATACATATTACAGTAAACAATTGTTATCGATAAATTACTTATCTCTTCAATCATTTTGCGGATATGTTTATATATATATGTGTATGTTAAACCAAGTCAGGAAAATAAATCTCGTTAAGAAGGAACTTTTACTGGAGGTTGACATAAAAATAATCTTGAGGTCAGTTTTTTTAATATATTAATTTTTTAATAGATATTTTTTAAGGACACGACTTTTAATTTCTTTACAGATTATTATTTGTTTACATTTAAAAATTAAACACTATTTTTCATACTTGAGTGAATGATCAATTTTAACCTCATTAATTTGTCAGTGTTAAATGAAATTTTCTTAATAATAGAAATTGATAAAACGTCAGGTTACTTAGGAAACTTATTAGCAACTTACAAAAAAATGGGTTCTGAAAATTACTAACAATTACGAATATATCATTTACAAGGGACTTTATTGCGATACAAAGGCAGTTGTATTATGAATACTTTTAGAATTAATATATCATCTACAATATAACTGACCTGATAGAACGACTTTATATATGCATCTTCAATGACAATCCACTTCACATTATTGTCTAAAAACCGATTAAAAACAGAGTGATAACCATTTCCTGTTGAATCATTTTCGATAAATATTTGTTCATGATACGAGCCTGTCGATTTTTCCTGTTCCACATGATTTTTCAGTTTTTCCGCTCGCGATATATACAGTTCAATTTTATTGTGTAATTTCTTTTTGTATTCTGTATCTGAAATACCTGAATGCAAATCAAAAATTATAAAAGTACATAAACTTTAATTTATTAATTTGATTATAAAAGTGGCTTGATTTAAACTACTGAAATATGTAATCACAGATAATATATAAAAAAAAAACTATAGCAAAATGATTTACTTTTCGCTAAATTTATCAAAACTTGAATGCCTTCACCGTAACATACTATTGATTCTGTATATCGTTTACAATTGTCTAGCTCAACTGCTCTATTTAAGATAGAAGAAGCTATATCATTTAACACATTCTCATTATTCATAATAAAAACGATAACTTACAATTACAAAATTTTATTAAAATTTTATTTTGTAAACAATAAACGACACCAAAAAATAAAATATACGGAATAGGTAATCCACAAGTATAAAAATGATTTTTCAAGCATAGACTTTTTAGAAAATATAATTATTACAAATATCAAAAATTTTATGTAACTATTATACTATTTTTAAATAAATAAATATGATAATCTGTGCTTTTTGTTTATAATATTTTGTGTTTATGATTTAGTTAAATTTATATATAATAGGGACGTGATCAGTGATAATTTGATAAATGAAATTTTTAATTATTTTTTTGTGCGTATCATTATTTAATAAAATTGTTTAGAAATGCGTAAAATTTTTCTTTAATGTTATTTAACCTTTTATTTGTTATCTGTACTCGATAAGTACAGAACACAAAACCGCACACGTACACATTTTCCACGTAGCGTTAAATATTTAAGTAAATAAAGTGTAGTAAACAAAGAAGGCTACAATCATAATAACAACAATAAAAATAATTACACGAATAAAGATAAGATTGTGGAATGTAGCTAGAATACCAAAAAGAAACCACTCCGAACTGAGTGATAGAACGCATATTAATACTTTGGGGAGTCTCTGCTACGCCATCAATAACAATTTAATTCGAAATGATCCAGATTATGAAGAAAAAAACCGTAGAATGAATGCATCTCAATAGGGATCTCGCAGGCGGATGGAATAAAATTCTGGAATTTAAACGATTTTACAAAAGTCTCTTCAGGCCGATATAAAAGTTCAACTGAACATCTTTTTGCAAATTTAATCTCTATTATAATAATTTGAATGTTTATTATTTTATTAATTATATAATTGACGCTGCCTAGTATCAGATATACGATAATAATAATAATAATAATAATAATAATAATATCTGTGCATATGGAAATTTGGGGTAAAATTTTAGACGTAAAATAATTTTTGAACATATTTTATTTCACATTTGTAGGCAAACAGCGACATCTACATGCTAGTATTCGAACATATGTTTTAATTTCTTACTTGTAGATTGAGCTGATTATTACATTAGAAAATCAATTACGTAACCGCCAAGATGGCTCGCCATACAACAGAATTAAAAGACAGCTAATAATAATAGAAAAGAAAAAATTATACTTATAATGTAGCGACTAATGACAATAAATAAAAAAATATATATATCAAAAACTGCGCAGCGAAAAAGAACAAGTTATAATAATATTAATAAAACTAAAGAATGGCATAAGTAAATATAGAAGAAATAATAAATCGTACAAGAAGGGCCATATAATGTTACAAAAACGTTCTGTTTGAGCCTCCTATGTTTATATTTACTATACATAAATTGAAGTTGCCTAGAATCGTAATTACCTATGGATGAAATTAAATGATTATCGTGGTCTAGAACTCACGCGTTAAATTTAGTACATGATCCTCAATATAATTTAAAGTAGTATGCACATAAACGATTCTGTAGTATATAGCGAGCTTGTCATTTAATATATATACACCGACTGATTTGTTACCGGATTATTTAAGGGCGGTAATGATTCACTTGGTCTGAATAAGTTTTTACTAGTTTTCCACAAGTTATTGTTAAGATGTTCCATTTTGAATTTTTCCGACTGATTAACAAATATGAGGAAAACTTGACTGAAAATAAGTATTTCAATCTGGCATTGTTATAGAATAAAGTGTGAATTTATATTTTTTTATCGTCTGTAATAATTTTTAAGCGATAGAATATTAAACTTAATAACATTACTGCGAAAGCTAAACAAAAGTACATCTTCGTTTCTTAATGTTATTAATAATAAAATAATTCCGTCTAGAACACACTTTAATCACGTACTGTTGTCTAGCTTGGAGTTTTGTTTCGAACACTAATTTTATCCACAGTTATGATAAAACAGCTGTGTCATATGTGTGTACTAATGTCCTAAAAATACTATAGAATCGTTCGCGTACTAGCGTAAACATTCCTTATATTAAGGATCATATATACTAAATTTAGAGGTGTAAGTTCTACGATGACTAGTCCACGATAATCATTTAATTTAAACCATCGGTAATTACGATTGTAGGCAATTTCAATTTTATGTATACGGTAAATATAATAAACGTAGGTGACTTAAATAGTCTTTAGTAACGTTACACGAGACTTGTTTTGAGATTTATTATTTTTTTCTAAATTTTTTTATTGCATAACGTGTCGTTATTTTCTTTTATTATTATTATTATTATTATTATTATTATTATTATTATTATTATTATTATTATTATTATTATTATTATAACTTTTTCCTTTTCGTTGTACAGTTTTTTTTTTTAAAATAATTTTTTTGCAGTAATTCAATTACAAGTATAAATTTTCTTTTAGTATTTTACACGTCTTTAAATTAATTCTTTCGCGAGTTATTACGGTCGTTCTCCAAATATACGTTTATCTCGTTTTCTTTTTCTCATCTCTGTCCGCAACTGCCTTAGTTATGGTAGTCAAAAACACCAATCAACAAGAGAAATATTTTCTTCTTTAATGAAAACAATATTCTCTGCCGTTTAAATAAGTTTTAGGGTCAGAACGATCGAATAATTTTGTTAGCGGTGTCATGTACTGCTACTGTGGCCAGAGGCACCAGAAATTGGAAGGTGTGATCGATCATGTTACGATTATCAGAGATAGTGGATGAAAATGAAGAAGGCCCGAGTGTTATGTGATAAGATTGGAGGGACACGCGTAGAGAATATGGACAACGGTTGTAGATTGCTGGCCACAATAGCTGCGCGATGGGGCGATCCGATGCGAAATCGGGTAAGAATTACTTCTTCTCGACGAGACGGTTCTATTGACGTTTTCCATAGAGTTGTGTCTGCTTTGATAGTCCGTAGTTTAACGAGTTTATTTCAATCGTGTTTGTAACGGAATGTTAATTATAATTCGAATCTATGATTAATCTTAAAATGTGATCTCTGATCGGAAAGTGTCGGAAGTCAGATAAAATTCCTTCAACGGCAAAAAGAACCGTTTGTAGCTGTTTAACCGTTAAAACATAATTTTTCGTAGGCAATTGAGGATTTACCGGATTTAATAGCGAATTTTCAAAGACCGCCTCGATGGAGGTGCTTCTGGAAGTAATGAATTTTCGTATTTCCAGTTAATTAGTTAGGTAGGATATTTAAATAATAGGTTACCGAGCACCGGTGAAATTTTGTCTATTATCTGATATACATATATACATATATATGTAAATATAAACGTAGAAACTCAAACAGAACCTTTTATAACGTTTGTACGATTTATCATTCATGGCGTTACGTAATTATTACCTCAAATTTTTGTTTTTATTATTTTCTGTAGAAATATATGTTTTGTTTACAACATTATCAGTGATAAATCTTCGAAAAGATTGAAAGAAAAAATTTCAATACGTCAGATAGGAAATTTTATATTAGTTAATTTACCGTACAATCGATCATTCTTTTTGTCCGCAAGCAGAGTTGACACTCGAATGGATAATTTTCATTTTGTCTAGATGTTCTGTAATTCGCATGTGACCCGATGTTATTCTTAACACGGTTTTAATATAGCTGCTTTCTAAATTGCCAAACCGAGGTAAGTTTGGAATATTCGGCTGTATATTGTAGTATACATTTCTTTTAGTCGCATATATCAGTTTCACATTCCGTGCATCATCGTATATGTAATTCTGTATTCCGTTCATTCGATCGGTTTGTCTTAAATTCCTCGTGCATCTTCGTTCTTATACTATGTGGTGTTTCTAGCAAAGGTTTTTATCGAATGCCCATTTTATTTGCTCCTTATTCTGTATATAATTATGATTCCGTTTTAGTATAGGATAGGACGAGAAATTGAGTTGCTTTCTGGAGAAGCGTACGGCGTCTGGTTTTTTTCCGAATGAAAAGTAATGTTTTTTGCAGCAATTGTCGTCGATTTGAGTGATGTTTTATTGCAAGATTGCTTCTAACTACTTCTAATGTAAATAACTAAGTCATTCGCGTATGCGAAATATTTTACAGACTCCGGAATTAGAATTGTTTAAAGTAACAATAAAAATAAAAGTATATAATAAAGAAACTTCTATAATCGAGAGATTAATATTTAAAATTGTATTATCTCAATTAAATAATATAACAAATTAAAAAACTAGAAAATACAATAACGTAGATAAAACTCTCATTTATTTTATACTTCAGCAATAATTTTTATAAAGGTCACCTAATATTTCTCATAATAAATTTGATATCAATAAATCTGCACTTTTATTATGGTAAAATAACAAATACCCGTTATCAAAATCGTTAATAATAAAAAAAGTCTGATTTATTTTTAAAATAGTTCGAATTTTTATTCGAAATTTCAGATTTTTCCCGATATCCGGGAAGCAGACGATATTAAAAGCTCGTTAATAAACCGAATAAAGATTACAGTAAATGTAATGCTTACGGGCGCGGATAACTAAATTCGGTAGGTAAACTATTCGAAAAGAATATTAACGTAAAACTTTTGAAATCGAATTCAATCATTCTAATCAGTTCGGTTTTAAACTTAATTACTCTACGTATTGCGCCGAGAAATAATAATTTAATCAGCGTTGTTATTACTTTAGACGTTAATAGCGCATTTGATAACCGTGAGCACTTTAGAATTATAGAAGTACTTAAACGTAATAGAGTAAACTACTATCTTATAAATATTACTAATTATTTGACTAACAGGAAAGTAAGAATAATATCCGATGATGAATTTACTATAAGTAAGAAATACATTTCATTGTTAGGTTCCTCCGGACACAAACCCCGGGGTAAAATACTATAGAATATTTTATATTCAGATATATACACAAAGATCTAGATGAAGTAATACATTTAAAATTCTACATTACCGTGTTATATAAATTGTGCATGTTGGGTGGTCTCGATCTACGATCTAATGGCGACTGCGGCTAAATTATCCTACGATTATTTGATTATTTTAATTCATTTAAATCGATAAATATGTTATTATAAATTGGTCGACCACTACATCAATATTTACTTCAACGAAACCCGCGATCTAATTTATAAATCTCTATATATTTTCATTAAAATTAATTTTCTTCCAAAATCTGTCTATTTATATATATATATATATATATATATATATATATATATATATATATATATATATATATATATATATATATATATATATTATATACCATTATGATCGCATGACTACACGAGTTCCACCAAGGACGGGAATATGGTAAAAAGGCCTCCGGCCAAATGAGCGTGACGCACCTAATTAACCTGCAATGAGTATCAACTGACTGGAAAAGTAAACAGGTCGAAGAAAACACTGAAAACCATCAACTCTCATTTTTCATTAATCTTCAAGTTTCCTATTAACTTTCGAGTTCGTAAAATTATACTTCTTGGATATATATATATATATAATATATATATATATATATATATATATATATATATATATATATAAAATCTATTCTATCAAGAATTATATAATGATAACGCGATGATGAATAAGCCAATCGATGTCGATCAATGTAATACTAAGGACAAAATAATAGATAAGATATCAAAAGAAGAAGTAATGGCTACAATTAAAAGTATGAAAAACGGGAAAAGTGCAGGTCCAGATGGAATAAAAGGTGAACTTCTGAAAATAGTGACAGAAGAGATTTCGGGCCTTCTGGCCGATCTTTTCAACCTTTGCATACAGAATCAGACAATACCAGAAGCCTGGAATAAGGCGCAAATAGTACTATTATATAAAAAATCTGATAAGAAAGCAATAAATAATTACAGACCTATTAGTCTGCTCTCAAATCTATATAAATTTTTAACGAAAATCATTACAAGCAGGATAAACGAGCAGTTGGATAAACTTCAGCCGATAGAACAAGCAGGGTTCCGAAAAGGCATGGGCACTATAAATCATATATACATACTATAAAACAAATACTAGAGAAACAAAATGAATTTCAACGCCCATTATACATGTTATTAATTGACTATGAGAAGGCTTTCGATTCTATATCAACACAGAGCTTTCTTAAAGCACTGGAAACGGCCAAGATAAATAAAGAGTATATCTCAATTATACAGCACATATACAAAAATGCAAAGGCTACAATACAGGTTCGCCCAGTGGAAAAAGAAGTTAAATTATACAGAGGTATCAGACAAGGAGATTCGATGTCACCTAAATTGTTCATTGCGGCCTTACAATCAATATTTGAAAAATTAAAATGGGATAGTAAGGGTATAAAAATTGAACAAACGTATGTCAACCATCTCAGATATGCGGACGATGTAGTGCTACTTAGCGAAGATATAGAAGAATTAAATGAAATGGCACAAGAACTTAATATAAAAAGCAAGGAAATAGGACTAAAAATTAACATAGCCAAAACAGTTCTGTTGCGAAATAAATTCACACACATCAGTAATGTTATGATAGATCAGACGAAAATACAGGAAGTAACATCGTTCAATTACTTAGGACAGATTATAAAAGGCGACAATAGAATAGAGGAGGAAATAACGAGAAGAATCAAAATGACCGCCCTAGCATGCGGAAAACTAAAAAATATTTTACAAAATAAGGAGATTCCTGTAAGTCTGAAAAGAAAAACGTTTAATCAATGCGTGCTCCCGGTAATGACCTATGGGAGTGAAACGTGGAATACAACAGTAGCAATGGAGGAAAGGCTAAGAGTAGCGCAAAGAAGAATCGAAAGGAAAATGATTGGCATAACACTGAAAGACAAGAAAGAAAATAAATGGCTTAGAGAAACAACAAGAATAAAGGATATAATACTAAGTATAAAGGAATCAAAATGGAGATGGGCTGGTCATCTGGTAAGACACCAGGAACTCTTGGCAAATAAAGCGACAATGTGGACTCCAGACGGTAACCGTAGAATAGGCAGACCACTAACACGTTGGGTTGACGATATAAATAAATTTCGAAAAGATTGGGCAAGTAAAGCGGCTGACAGGAAAAAATGGAAGGAACTTCGAGAGGGCTACATCCAGCAGTGGATTGAAAATAGCTGATGAAGAAGAAGAATCTATAAATATGTATTTTTATTTATCGAATTATAAGCAGAGCGCACTATTTCCTCTATCGATATATTCCATTTTAATTCTCCTTGTACTTTTTCCTGAGTTAATTTTAGCGAATGTCCCCGAGCATGGGACCGTTATCATCTTATAGATTCGAAAATACAGCTGTTCAGGCCGTTCTCCGACATTCTGGAATGTAAAATCCGTCAACTAGTTCCAGCCTCCTAGCAACATTATCCCTGGAATTCTGTTACTATATGGTCAGTGATCCGAGAATCTCCAACACGGTCATATTTTCGAAGTGAAACTTCTATCGACGCGTTTTATATAGGGAGTTAACCTGTAAAACGAGCAACCGAGGCAATAGGCATATAGGTTATTCTAACAGTTTAGTCGGGCTCCTCCTCTCTTCCTAACATGCAGTACTCATATACGTGTATCTTCAGCTTACATACATAAACACGTATAGAAATTACGAAATAATATTTTTTTTTACGTATTATTTCTATTGCGCATGCGCGTACGGCTGTCCGTTATTTCGTTCAAACGTTCGCTGCGCAAAGGATTTATATGCGACGTAAATTTGAGAATGAAAACATTTGAGTCGTCGCCGCATCGAATTCAGCATAATAGGGCGTTCCTTTTGTTTGTGAAATTTGTACGAAATCGCGAGTTTATTAAATAAACGTCTTTTTCGGGAATTAAGTTTCACTTCTTCCATCGAGGTATTGATCTTTGTACGTTATTTTTTTAATATTAACTTTTACTGGTGAGTTCGAGTAAAACTGCAAGATTAATCGTTTTTTAGAGTCATTTATTTTATAATTCTATTAAAAGAAGCGAGAAAGTCGATAATGAATTTGGCTATTACGGAAAATTTTTTTATCCTATTCGGCCTAGTGCGAGTTGCAGTATAGAACGTCATCGCTAATTGTAAGGTGTAAATATTAAAAGGTCTTCGGAGTTATAAAACGGAAATATAGACAAGATTTTGTAGATTACAAAAGAACGATCATAATTCTCGTCAACTGGTATACTAAATGTAAACCGGACTTTAGCAGTCGAAAACTTTAAAATATACATACGAGACGCGTAGTGTGTTAGTGGTGGATGATAAACGTGATTGTGTATTTCTTAAATTTCACAACGTCCGGTGACTATAAAAGTCTAAACGCTAAATTTTGGGTATTACCGCGTCGACGAGGTATTAAAGGCTGTAAACAATTATTTACGATTCGTCCGTTTTAAGGAGTAGTTCTTTAATAACGACGACAACAATAACGAGGATAACTAGTTATAGTTAGCTAATCGTTTATTTAGCTAGTTAGCTCTAGCTAGTTAGTAGTTTTACTATTAGCATTCGTTAAAAGAGAAAAAAGTTACATCGTCACCACCGTGTCTTTGTTCGACTAGTTATAAATCGCTATTATTTTATTGTGCCGATAAAAATATTGTTTTCGTTTGTTGGTCAAAGTTTAACAACCGGCTAGGAATGCGGACGCTATTAACGCTGGATTGCCAATCGACAATAAAAAAAAGTCGCGAAGCAGTTTTGCGGGCTGGAAAAACAAATATTCCGGATTATATAAACGAGGATCGCCATCTACGAGGGTTTAATTTAGTTCGTCAATATGTGTATCTTCTTCCTGGAAATAATCTTCGAACATGGATATTACACGTTTTATTGTCACCCGATCGTTAAGTTCTAGATTTTTTTTTTTTTATATATCGTGTACATACCGAGTATTATACGTTTCGTATCAACTGGTTTTACTTTATAAAGTTAAATCTTATTTCATTAAACGAGCAATTTTTATATATATATATATATATATAAACAACAAATACTCTCACTAAATGTTACCATTGAAGACGAAGACATTGCTGGGTACATTCGTTATCTAGCTATAATCCTAGATAAGCGTCCGGTATTTGCTGATGACATTAATTACATTAAAGTCAGTAAAGGAATTAGTACAATTTACTAAATATTTTGCAGGAAATCATTTCTGAATCCGGAAGACAAATGAATCCTTGAATCCTTTATAAAACTCTTATTCGATCAATTATTACATATTCCTGTGCCGCTTGGTGCCATATTTCCGATACTAATTTCAATAACTTACAGTTAATACAGAACCGGTGCTGTAGGATTATTCTTAACGTTTCTCCTTACACAAAAATTACACATATGCACAATGAATTACAATTTCTCCTTACACAAAAATTACACATATGCACAATGAATTACAATTTCTCCTTACACAAAAATTACACATATGCGGAATGAATTACAATTTCTCCTTACACAAAAATTACACATATGCACAATGAATTACAATTTCTCCTTACACAAAAATTACACATATGCGGAATGAATTACAATTTCTCCTTACACAAAAATTACACATATGCACAATGAATTACAATTGCCATTTCTTAAAAATGATATTCTTTTCCTTGTTCGAAAGTTTTTTTATATTAATTGTACATCCAAACAAACTGGTTAATGTCATTGGTAGATACGATTCCAGGCAACTACAGCAAATGTACACTAAATATAAGCGCCGCAGACTGTTATAACTTTAAAAGTGTTATAAAATGATCGTTAATAATTTTTTTTTTTTTTTTAAATGGGGGTGCCTTTACAGCCTACCCAACGTGATACTGTGGGGACTATCTACATCTTAATCAAGCATGCTGACTTCTCTAAAAACGTCGTTATATGGGGGAACAATTGTAGGTTATCCAGATGTAAAAGGGACGATACATTATACGGAGGTGTAATACTCGAAGAACGCAACAAGATAAGGTAAAGCTCCGAGCGCAACGGTGCTACAGCAGAACATTCAAAAAAGACATGATCGGGGCTGCAGACTACCTGTTCAGAATGGGACAGAACGGACTTTCTCTAAGCTGCATACGGAAAAGACGGTCAGGCAACAAATGATGTCCAAATCGCAATCTGCTGATGAGTACAATTCCTTTACGACTAATCTTTTTAAAAAGATAGAACCACGGGAGTTTGGGAAGAGACGGCTGGAGGTGATAGTAATAAGTCAGAGGTGATTGACTAATGCTCTTAGTGTACATTAGCTCCCATTGATCCCTATGCTCTAGCTGAATAAAGTGAATGATATCTTTGTGAGTTATTAAGGAGAACTCTACACCACTAGACGACGCGTCTTTAGCCAATGAGTCAACAAATTCGTTGTCTGGAATACCTCTATGACCCGGTATCCACAAGAAAGACACAGATATTCCCACACGTTCTAAATTATTAAGTTTTAGCAAAACTAAGCCAATTAATGTATCTGACACGTTACGTTTATTGTCTACAGACGTCACCACGTTTTTGGAATCGGTAATAATAAGGTAATTTCCGCGAAGATTTAAGTCCGGTAGAATAGGCTTGTAGTACTGCTACACATTCTGCAGTAAATACTGAACATTCTTGGCATAATTTGTACATGTTACTAATATTGAGAGCTGGAATGAACACTGCTGCTCTCGTTCCTCGAGTTGACTTGGATCCATCCGTGTAAACAAGGATGTGTAGTAGGAACATTTCTGAGATAATACTATTGAAAGTTGCACGGATTAGTGTAGAAGGATACAGACTACAGTTTTCAGGGAAAAAGGATGAATTTTGTTTGTTGAAGAAGTAAAAATATGGTACCATAAATTGAAAAGGAGCTTGCATGCACGTGAGACGTGCACGAAACTCCTCCAACCTTGTTATAACGGAACAGAGCAGGGGTATTTTTCTATTTGAAAAACGCCAGTTAGAATGGATATGACTGAACGTGTTAAACAAAGGGAAGCGATCATTATTCATTCTACGTATCAACCGTTTCAGGGCTAAATAACTCCGTCTAAGTTGTAAGGGTGGAACTTTACAATCTGCCATTAGTGCTGATACCGGAGTGCTTTTAACACCTCCAATACACAGCCTAATGCATTCATTTTGCACACGATCCAACTTGCCTAACAATACTGTTGACGCGGTTCCATAGAACATTGAACCATATTCCAGTTTAGATCGGATTAGTGATTTGAAGAGTAGTAATAGAATAAAAGGGTCACCACCCCATCGTGTATTATGCAAAATACGTAAAATGTTAATAGTGCGATTGATAGTTGTTAATAGTTTATCAATATGTGGGCGCCATGTTAATCGAGAATCCAGAATAATTCTTAAATAGCGAAATGATGAGCAGAAAGGAATAGCGCCCCTTTTATAATGAAAAGGTCATTTGGGTCATATCGGCGATATGAAAAAAACTACTGCTGCACACTTTTCAACACTAAGGTTTAACTTTAAGTCAGAAAGACAATGTTCTATTGTAGCAACATCAGCATTAATATTGGACATGGCAACAGAAAAGCTCGAATTTGATGTAAACACAGCGATATCATCTGCATAGAGTAAAATCCTAGAGCGCATGTGGAGCTGCGACAAATTCAAAATATAAAGATTAAAAAGGATCGGGCTTAGAGAAGACTCCTAGGGTAAACCTTTGTATACTGTACGTTGATAATTAACGAACCTTGTACTTAATGATATACAACGCTGCAGAAATAATCTACAAATAAAGTGGCAACAGTGGTCAGGAACACCTATGGATAACAACTTACACTGCAAGGTAGGCAAATGGACACTACCATAAGCATCCATTATATTTAGAAAAACAGTAATGTTAAAATGTTTTTCAATAAGACTATTGTATATATTGCCTAGCAGGTCACCCACGCAGTCCAAAGTGCTCGTATTACTGCGGAAGCCGTACATATTAGGAGGAAGGATTTGATTGTGTTCTAACCACCAATTAAGACGTAACGTTAAAACTGATTCACATATCTTCCTGAAACAAGAGGCCAAAGAAATAGGTCGAAATTTTCCATTTTTCTTAGGGATGGGAACAACAACAAACACCATCCAAGAATTGGGGATCAATTTGGACTGCCAAACTTTATTAAGAATGTCCATAAAGATTGTGAAAAAGTTATACGGTAGTTTCTGAAATACTTCGAAAGACACGCCATCATGACCAGGTGCAGTCGATTTTTTGTTTCCTAAGACATAAGCAACTTCATTCTTAGTAAAGGGAGAATCTAAAAAAGTGGTTAGAAGGCCTACTGAGAGGTTGCATGACCTCTTCCAGTTCAGGTACATGAGAAAGGGCCATTGCTTCGATGAAGGAATACATATTATCATCACTTAATTTATTAACCCGGCTATAGGTGGAACATCTGAAGGCTTTTGATAACCCCACACCTTTGAAATTGGGGTTTGCCGATTAAACGGTGTACAAAGCTGTTGCCATGCTTTCCTTTTTGCCAGTTTAAATTCACGCTTGGCTAACGCGTTAGCTTTCCTTCAATGTAGGTAATTTTCAATAGTGCTATTACTTCTATATTTTAGAAAGGCTTTTCTTCTATTCCATGCAACACGTTGACAGGAATCTGACAACCAAAGGTTTGAGTTACACTTATATTTCTTATTAGATATATTATGATGCAGTGGTGGTGTTGAGATAGAGAGAGTATCACTGATAGCTTTATAGAACATTTCAAACTGAATTCTCGGGTCAGTTTCGCTGCATATGGTGAAATCAGTCATCTGAAGATGATCTGAGAACTGATTCCAGTTAGTACGTTTATAATTCCACTTAGGTGTTGATGAGGGTCCTAGAATCTTGTGATCGTACGCGCCATTTATATTTATTTGGGTGAGTATGGGGCAATGGTCACCTCCTGCAGTGTTTGATATGTTCTTCCAATAAGCTAGGAAACCTAATGAAGGCGAGCAAAACGTTAAATCTAATGGGTTAGCGGCAGTTCCAGTCCTGCCAAAATGAGTAGGGCTGCCGTCATTTAATATACAACAGTCTGCTTCTAGGAAAGCAATTTGCCCTAAGTAATTATTTGTGTGACCACCCCAAGCAACATTGCAGGCATTCCAGTCGCCACCAATGATATATGGGTTTCCTAGTGAAGTAAAAATATTTAGGAATAAAGACGTATTGGGTCGGAAAGAAGGTTTAACATATATGCTATAACACAAATATAGAAAATGACAACTTATGGAAATCTTAGCGCCTACCAACTGTATGGAGTTACAGATATCTTCCGGTAAGTTATAGGAAACAAGAACAGAAGGGATGTTATCACGCACTAAAATTGCAGCTCCGCCATATCCATCTGCCCTGTCGTCTCGATAAACAGTAAAATTATTATAAGAATATTGTTCATTGGGATCAAGCCATGTCTCTGAGAGCAGCACTATATCAGCTTCAAAATCATCGATTAATTTTTCAAGGCTGCCACAGTTACATTTCAGGCTGTGGCAGTCCCATTGCAAAATATTAAGAGGTTTCATGATTATGTTCTTCGTATGCTCGACAATTCCTCTTTATTAGAGGTAAAGTCTTTTCGCATTGCATGCTCGACAAGCCCTCCTTAAGAGGTGATGTCTTTTCACATATGAACGTGAAGAAGGCTGCTTGCTTGCAGATGGCATTGATGTAATTGTTATTATTATATACAAACATACGCATATACACATCTGCGCGCGTACACACACACACAAAACAAATAAACAAAAAAAAATTATGAGCGACAAAGCAGCTGAATAATGGCTTCGAGCTTATGCTCTAAATGCGGAATTTGGAACTGTTGGAGCGTAGATAGTAGTGCGGGCACAAGTGAATCAGAAGGAAGAGGAAAAGGAGTAATGGAAGGAAGCTTTTCCGAAGAAGGATGAGGACTATTTCGATTTTCAATGAGTTGTTGACCCATAGGATTTGGAGATATTAAGGAGGTGAGGAATTAACAGTAATATTCCCCTCCTGTGAGTACACTGGTCTTGTTCTTACATTAAGAGCTTGAAAAATACTTATTGCCCCACACATTGGATTTATTACTTATATTTTTATTACCGCTACTAGTACTATTACCATTATTACTATTATTTGGGTTATAATTACCATTACTGTAGTGGCGACCGGAAGGACCTGAGTCATTGCTGCTTCTTCTTCGTTTAAATGAACTAGATCTGGATCGTAATTCAGGAAAATTTTGATTATTTGTAATTTCAGTAAATGAAAAAGCAGGGGTGACCACCAAAATGCAGGGGTGACCACCGCCCCTTTATTAAGTAATTTTGAATGATACATTTTCTGTTGTCATAATTTTTTGAATTTTAATCTGTTCTTGATAAAATGGGCAGATACAATCAAAGGCGGAATGATTACCCTTACACCTAGTGCAGAATAAAGAAGAGGGAGTTTCACGACTTGTTTAGCACTCTGAAGACTTGTGGTTTGAGGGACAAAAGGCGCAATTAGGTTTTACGGTAAAGCTTACTGATATGTCCAAATCTGAGACAATTATTACACATTTTAGGTCTCCCGATACTAGGCTCGACTCTGCAAGAATAGTAATCAAAGAACCGAACTGACTCAGGCAGTATATTTCCACGGAATTTTATTTAAATTAATGGGATAGGGGAGAAAGAACCATCATGATTCCTTTTATTTAGTCTACGAATATCTTCAATTTTAGAGCTTGCAGTGCAAGAAGCAGTAAGTTCCTCGATTGAAAGATTGGTTGGGGACGTCTCTCACAATGCCAAAACGGAAAAGCAACGTTTGCGGGATAAAACAACGAATATTGAGCTCCTTATGAATATTCTCTGATAGCAAAAACATATTCGCCTCGATAATCGTGTTAAAAACTAATCTAACTTGATTTTTGCCACTCCTAGTCATAGATTTCAAGCCCTTTACTTTATTATGCAATAATTTTGCTAAAAACATAGGGTGTAGGTTTCCTATGTTGTTAATGTTTCCCTCTATCAGAACAACGGCCAAGCCCTAATTTCTACTGAAGAATTACGTGTATCGCACAAAACGTCTGAAATAATCTGTAAATTTGGTTCTACTCGACTATTATTACGGACTGTTGTAATTTCATCCATAACGGTATCGGAAGAATCGCTAAATTTCACGAAATTATTTCGTTCACTAACGTTACTAATATTACTACCACTAGTACTCGTATGAACGCTGCTATCACCAATATTATCATTACTATTTGTATGGTTATTATTATTAATACTTTGATTACTACTACTATTTCTGTTATTACCACTATTATTGTGACTATTACTACCAGCATTATTATTATTCCTATTTTTATTATTACTATTATCATTATTACTACTACTATTACTATTACTATTATTATTATTGCTAGTGTTATCGTTAACATTATTATTATTATTACCGCCGCTATTCTTATTATTATTACGTGCATTAGTACCGCTACGACGAGCGGCGTTTACCTGAGGGGCAGGGGAGAGTGTATCGCCCCTGCCCGCCGATGACTGCGACATTTAACGACTATTCTCTATAATCGATAAGATAACGAGTCTAGAATAACAATTCTTTGCTTTCTTCCCGCGAACACAGAAAGTTAAACAACTTCACTATCGTACTAGTACGTGAGAGTGATCTAATGCATTAAAACAAGATTATTCTCATTTGTTAATGATTATTTTATAACATCTTAATTAAAAATTTATATAAATAACCTACCAGTGGCGTAGCCAGACTTGGTTGAAGAAGGGGGGTCAAACAAAGCTAAATTATAAAAATAAACCCGAGTTAAATTGAACTTTAAGTAAATAACCAAAACTGAAGTAGGTTAAACCCCGAGGCAATCCAACTCACTGGAGTTATTTTTTTAGACGCGAGCTAAAAGAAAACAGCGACAGCCAGTATCAATATAACGAAAACGAAATCAACAGATGAACAGGGTTACATTATAAAAATTATTATTTCTAATATATTACAAAACTATTTATTTACCTCAAAAACCACGAAATTTAAATAAAATAAATGAAAAAAAAACAAATAGGTTTAACAAATGCAAAACTGCATTTAACAACAAGTATATATTTTCTTATTATCAGATTGATTCCAAGGGGGGTCAGACCCCCAAAACCGCCCCTGGCTACGCCACTGTAACCTACGATTACTTACTTTTTAATTCACTTTTTTTTTTAGATTTTTAATCGTAATCCCATTACTTCTTGTTATTAATATGTGATATATACATACATATTACTATTCCAATGGTGGCTAGGCAAGTGCCGGTACTCCAATTATTTACTTTCTTAGTTTATTAGGTTTTACTTTGTAAATATACATTTGTTGTTATATCATCATCAATATTGAAGAGCCTTGATCTTGTCGTTGCAGTTAGTCAATCATGTTCTTCCATTCCTTCCTGTTGTCTGTTATGTTCTTCATCTCTTTATACGTCATTTGCATTCTTTCATTTATTTGATCTATCCATGTTATTCTAGGTTATCCCCTTTTTCTCCTTCTTTCTAATTTTCCGTCGATTATGATCGTCATAAACGCGTTAATGTGTCCTAGAAACTTTTCTCGTCTTTTGTATTGTTTTCATCAGATCTTCATCATGCGACGTCAACCCCACATTTCGAAGGCTTCAAAGTTTTAAATTTTTCGTTAACACCCACATTTCTGAATGTTATATATAAACAACAAAAAAAAAGTAGTTAAAATCGCTACACTTTCTTCATGAAAAATCACGAAGCTTTTCGGTTGTTAAGACATTTTCAATGGGCTGGATTCTAGTTTATGCAAGAAAAAAATCATACCTTATTTATACAGAACTATTTACCTACCTGTAGATTACCTGTGTATATTTACGCGCCATGTACTTAGGCCAGAGGCATGGGAAAAGAGAGAACGTAAAGTTAGTGAGAATGAATTGAAAGTTGGAAGAATAAACGGGAATGACTAAATTAGATTATATCAATTGGAGGATTTAAGAAAATTTAATAAGCCGAAAGCATTGTATAGAACGTTCGGAACTGAATTGCACATATTCAAGGAGAATGTGATGAACGCTAATGAGGACATAACAAGTTGGACAGGAAAATTTTTTAAGATATAACTGTGTGAGATATTGATACCTAGGCGCAGACGTCCCCACTGAGGGTTTCATAACTAAAGGATCCAAACCGTTGTTTATTCCCCGGTTTTCATCATTGTTTATATATGAATTTAAATGTTGTTTAAATCTTATTGTCAATTGTCTACCTCTGTCTTCTAATCTCCAAAACGACTGTAAAGATTTAGATGAAATTTTGTATATACCTGTAATTTATTAAGTAACTAAAAAGAACCCTATTTTGAAATTTCGGACCATCGGAGTACAAGCCTCATTAAAATTTTGGAAATTTTGTTTTTTGCCCGGTCGTCATTTTTTTTTAAATATATTAATCTAAATGAACGTTGAAAAAAATTTCAGTCCGAACACCCGTATGTTTTATAGAAATTTGCTTTTTAGCGCGTGTCTGTTAGTAAATATGACTAAAATCGGGTACCGTGATTCGATTTAAGGTATCGTATCTTCCGGAAATACTTTTTGATCTACGAAAGAATTATTTCCAAAAAACGTATTCGATCGAAAAATTCCAAAATTTGTTTTCAAAAAAACATTATTAGTATCCTTTCGGATATTTGTGAAAAGTGAAATTTTTTGTATAACTCCGAAAATTTGTGAGACGAAATTCTACACGATTAAAACAGTTACGCATTCTTAATAGTACGCGGTTCTTATCTAAATATATTTTCTGAAAAAACACGATTTTAGGGAAAAAAAACGAAAAAAAGCAAAACAGAAAAATTCGACCGCTCAGGTACACTTACTAGCGAAACCTGAACGTCAACAACCATTCGTTATCCAGCAATTTAAACGGGAAATATTTTGCTCAACTGAACGAACATACCGATGATATTGTACTAGAACAATAGAGAAAGTTGATTTATCCTATTATAATTCGATCGAGGTATATGTAACATACGCGTGTCCAGTTCACGTTCATTCTCTGACAGTATACTTATGGAGAAGACTACAAGTCTTGCGTGTTGCAGAATTATAAATATTTTCAATATTTCGTTCAACTGAACGAACATATATCGAATTATAATTATTTAAACAAAAAGCCGATTTACGCTACTATAATTCGATCGAGGCTGTTCATCCTGCCGACAGTAACTCGGTATTCTTCACTCAAATATAACAACAACAATATATTTGCGTAAAGTTATATACAGAAAGGGGGCAAAAGTCAGCTCGCAAATTTGCAAAAGTTGAAAAATGAAAAAAAACAAGTTTAACGAAATTCAACTTTTATTTAATTATTATCGCAAAAATGTTCGCAGTAAACGCTCGAAGTAGTTACCGAATACAATTTAAATAACGCTTTTGCCATGTCAAACTCAGCTATTATCCGGTGTTTGAGATCTTCGACGTATTGTATCGGATGCCTAAAGACCCGGTCCTTCAATATGCCCTAAATCGAAAAATCTAACGTATTTCGGTTTAGAAACCTTGGGGCCAATAGCGGCCACATCTACTAATCTAATCAATGCTCATTGAGGTAAAATTGCAAACTTTTAAGCTGAAATACGCCGGAGCGTCATCAAAATTATTGGAAGAACTGGACTCATGCGCGACTAACTTTTGCCCCTCGCTGTAGATAAAAGAAAATATAACAAGTGATTACAAATATCGTGTACCGGGAACACCTTACCACAATATCGAAGTCAGAATATAAAGAATAAAGTTAAACGAAACGTTAAATACTGCAGAAAATAACACAAAACCCGCGACTACAAAAATAAACAATTTTTTTCTTAATAACGAATTACTAACGTTAATCATTGGAATTTAAACTGCTAAAATATATCGTTTGATTCTTCAGTGTCACATTAATAGTGCGTTAAAAAAAGTACGTACATAGATAGATAGTTAAAAGTGTATTTACAAAATAAATATATGCTAATAACGAAAATAATAATATAACGCATACACAGTTCTTACTACGTATACTAGTTTTAAAAAAAGTACGCCCAGTTGCTCATTTAACTAAAATAAAAATACAGGAAATAACAAAATCTGCACACTGATATCAAAAAGCTATACCTATATATATATATATAGGTATATATATATATATAAATTTATAAATATTTAACGTCAGTAGGATAAACAATAGTTTTTATTACGTGTATTATACACAAAAATAAATTTAGACAAAAGATAATTGCGGCTGTACATCATAAAAGAGTGTGTTTAATTCTTTTATGTTTATAACGTTTATATTTTAGTTGCAAACTTGTACGTGTATAATCCGCTATGACTTTAATAAATGAATACTGACTGCAGACACAGCTATAAAAAAAAAATCGTTTTTTGTTCGACAACCTCATATATATATATATATATATATATGGTGTAAGTTCAATGCCAATCTGTTCAATCTATACATAGACTGGAAGATTTAGAATTATTCTGCGGCACAGATTTTGTAGCCGTTGTAACTTAAGTTAGAACGGCTAGTATATGACACCATATGGGACAAGCGTAAATTGTTCTGACTATAATTTTGTAGAATATTAATTTATTTGCCGAGCTGACGTAATTATTAAATATCGGATATTAGTTTAAACAGAGACGCCTGAGTTTTATTGCAGACATATTCAATATGTTTATGTGAGACCCCCGTACTACGCCTAAATATTTAATATCGTTTTTCTGAACTAAAGGTGTTTTGTTCACTAGCACAGCTGGTAAGAAATGCGGTCTTCTTTTCGTAAATGGAATTGAGTGAATTTATTTTGATTCGCCATTTATTGAAATACGAATTTAATTGAATAAAACCCCGAGTTAGTCTCCTTTAGTGTCAATTCGGTACGATGTGCAATATATAGCGGTATCATCGGCATATAATGCCGTCTGTAAGTTTTTAATTTTGGGGATGTCATTAATAAAAAGAAGGAATAAGCAAGGTCACAGTATACTTCCCTGGGCTAATGCATTTTTTACGTAGGAATGATCATTGTTATAACTTGAACTATATGAAATTTCGGTTAATTAAATAATTTTTAATAAGCCGAACTAAGTAATTAGGGAATTTAAGTTGAATAATTTCGTATATTAAACCCCCCCAAAAAAGTACGTAAGCATTGTCGAGTGTACTTAGTAACAGGAGTTCATACGAATCAATTAATTATAATTTATGGGTTTATATTTGGAAGACACGAAACGAAGTTGTCTGGAATCGTAACCGACAATCGAGAAGACGATCTCGTTCTTCTTATACGTAAGTCCCCGCGGTTGACCAATATCGTTGTTTTAGTACTTAAACTACTGGCGACGTCTCAAGAAGAAAAAAAAAAAAAAGTGGGTTTAGCTCTACGTTAGTTCAGTCTCGTCTGATAGATTGACGGTGATGTCCCGACGACGCTTTAAACCCTCGCGTAATGTAATAATATCTGAAAGGAGAAAAGAGTATTCGACGAGCGTATATTAGGGTCGAACAATAATGCAATGAAAAAGTTATCATAGAAAGGCTGGCTATCTAACAAAAAGAAAGCCAAAAAAAAATTTTATTCATTGTAACGATAATAGCAGAAGATTCATTTCGTTATAACGGATTATGACGGATTATCTTCCCTTAGTCCGGTTATTTGTAAACACTCGAAATCGGCTCACATTCGTTCGTTTTCTAATTTCATCCAACGGCCAAATCGTGTAATTAATCTTTATATATATATATATAAAACACATGCATATACACACACATATGTCGTCATCATCATCACGTTGCGTTTTTGATTCCCAAAGATTGCATACAACATCTATATGTAGTTAGGTCAAATATCTGTCTCCTGTAATCGTCTGCTCTTCGCGTCATCCACTATATCCTTAACAGTTTTTGGCTCCATTACTGATGTTACCATTTCCAATCTTCTTCCTACTCGCGGAGGTTTCTTTTCCATTTTCCCTTCTATGATTTTGTGTGCGCCACATATTTATATTTTCTTTTCCTCTTCACGATACCAAATTACTAGCATTACCTTTTTCATTCCGCTTTTCTGGACTACTTCTTTATTAGTCCTTTTCTTTTCCTACGTGATTCATTGCATGGCGTTAAATGCGTTTAATATCGCTTTATACGCTCCGCTTTTAAAGGTCCATATATCTGTGACGCATATTTTTCTATCGACATTATAGCATCGAATAAGGCTCGTTTCGGTATACATGTTTAATTATCGACATTTATTATCTCCTGCAGATTATTCCGATGCCCGATCTAATTTCTTTAATTAATGAACACCGCCCCTAAATGTCTGAACTCTTTGACCGTTTTCCCTTCTGTGTTGGTATCCTATAATGTGACTTGCCATTTCGCGTGAAACACACCACTATTTTAGTTTTTTTTTCAGAGTTGATTTTCAATCCTAATTTATTGCCTTCTCGATTTAATTTACTCAACATATTTCGCGGTGTTTCGGTTGCGCGCGCAAGCAATGCTTTGTCGTCTGCAATCATTTACGCATCCTAGCGGGGTATTAACGCCAGTAATTTATATATATATATATATATATATATATATATATAATGGCGAGTCACATCCTAAGATAAACATTGAAGGGGAAAACCGATGGAGACAGTCGTTGAGATATTTTGGAGCTCTGTTCACCTTTACTAATCTGCAGACGATACTAAAAGACCGGAAATTAAAAATGGAAACGAAAAAAAGAATTAATCGACAATTGCATTTGCAGGAAAAATAAAATAAAATCATAATAAAAACCAAAAATATAATTAATAAAAATAATAATAAGGAAAGGTAAAAAAAGTGAAACGTGATGATTTTTAAAAAATAAACAAAAAAAAACTAGTTAAAATCACTACATTTTTTTTTTTAAATATATAAAAAGACAACAAAGCTTTTCGGCTATTAAGCCAACGATGAGGTGGACATAAAAATATATATATATATATATATATATAAAAAATGTACAATTTACAAAATATAAAAGGAAAATAAAAAAATAAAATAAAATGGAACAAAATAATTAACTGATATATTACAAAAAATAATAGCCGAAAAGATTTGTGCGCTTTTGATGTAAAATTTAATGATTTTACCAACTTTTTTTTTCTTTTTTAAAGTAATAAATAATAATAGAAAATGATAATAAAAAAAAAGTATAAAAATTATAATAAAAATTAAAAAAAAATAATAAAAAATTATATTAAAAATGATAAAAATTAGGAAATAGTAACGGAAATTAAAAAATAGTAAAAAAATAATTTCAATAAAAAAAATTATAAAGATATAAAAAGTAACGCAAAATAATAATAAGGATCGAAAAATAATAAAAATAAAAATATAACAAAAATTAAAGTATAATCAAAATCAAAAACATTTATAACAATAATAAAAAAATAATAACAATAAAAAATTATAATAAAAATTAAAAAATAATAATAATAAATTATAATAAAAATAATAAAAATTAGGAAATAGTGACGGAAATGAAAAAACCAGTAAAAAAATAATTTCAATAGAAAAAATTATAAAAATGTAAAAAGTAACGAAAAAATGATAATAAGAATCAAAAAATAATAAAACTGAAAAAATAACGAAAATTAAAGAATAATGAAAATCGAAAAAATTTATAATCAAAATAGAAAAATAATAATAATAATAAAAATAATAAAAATTAGGAAATAGTAACGGAAATTAAAAAATAGTAAAAAAATAATTTCAATAAAAAAAATAATTATAAAAATATAAAAAGTAACGAAAAAATGATAATAAGAATCAAAAAATAATAAAAATAAAAAAATAACGAAAATTAAAGAATAATGAAAATCGAAAAAAATTATAATCAAAATAGAAAAATAATAATAAAAATAATAAAAATTAGGAAATAGTAACGGAAATTAAAAAATAGTAAAAAAATTATTTCAATAAAAAAAATTATAAAAATATAAAAAATAACGAAAAATAATAATAAGAATCAAAAAATAATAAAAATAACAAAATAATAAAAATAATAAAATAACAAAAATTAAAGAATAATAAAAATCAAAAAAATTTCCTTTTTTTTTAAATTTTTCATCCTACCACGAATAATAATTAAAAAAAAACAACACAAATACACCGTATATGGAAAAACTGTCGAGGTACGTATTTCAATCGTTTTCGCGATTACTTTGAAGGATTAATCGTTACGAGGAGTAAAATAACAAAACAGCCGTGTATGACATCGACGTTCCTGCGTTGTTAAGACGTTAAACGCACTTATTCTTTTTTCAGTAAGAATACACGCCGATCCGACGATGGACAGCATTGATATAAGCCTAATGGAGCAAGGGTCATCAGCTGGCGATAGATAATATATTGAAACGCAATTGATATTCAAGTAAGCGGTTAAAGGTTCTCTCGAACGTATAATACAGAGTTCTTATCGTCGTGTAAGTTACCAGTGTAGTTTAGCACTTTCTCCGTTACCGGCAAGCGCACGCGTTTAGCATCCCGTAATACGGTGGAACATCAAAAACGTGCTGTTTTCCTTTGACGATGACAATCAACGACTCGTTACTGGTCGGATTACCTTATATTTTACCTCTAGAATTTTATATTTTATATTTTATATATACATATATATATATATCAATATAAAACGTTTTACGACGATCTATAGAGTGTTTGATCGTTGACCGATTTTACCTAATCTAGCTTCAGTTGTGATGCGTATTGGCCAGCCGAGCTTTAATAGTGCTGCTAGTAACGATAATAAAAAGTTCGATTATCGGGCAATTGTTGCCGCTGGTGATTATTATTATTATGATTATTACTACTACTACTACTACTAGATACACATTGCTAAGCTGATAGACACACTGTTAGGTCGTTGCGGTTAACGCCAATGTGTTTTTTTTTTTTTTAATAGATTTTTCAATATATTCTTGTGTCCGCGATTTTCTCTATTGTATTCCGTCTATTGTTTTCTAAATGCGCCGCTCCCCGCTCAGCACGATTCCGACGATATCGCGGTTCTTCTACAGCGACTTCACGGTTCGAACCATAAAAATGACACAATGATATGCCCTTTTTATCCGTCTATTATTATGCGCATTTCTCCGCCATTTTAAGCGCCCGTATATAATAAAATTCATTTGGTTTCGTTTCGTTTATTATAAAGAAAAAGCTCAATCGCGACTTGTTTCCATTCAGAAGTCACCCGTCGTGCGAATCCTTTTTTTTCCCTTTCCCCCTTATTCTTAATTCTTTAAGCTCCGGTTCGGTTCAAACGTTATTTCCTCCGTGTGTGTATATAATACGTAGAGAGATTTTTACTTACTTCCTCATTCCAATTTCCAGTCACATATAACTGGAAACGTACCAAGATAAATAAATCGAATAGATCGAGTTATTGTTTAATACGTCAATTTTTAAATTGTTCTAGAATAATAATGGCGAACGTCCGGAAAATCGATTGTATAAACAATATGAATTTAAATATATATATATATATACACATTTTATATATATATATATACATATATATATATATATATATATAATAGTATCTGCGTAACGGAGCTTTTCTTCGATATATATATATTTCTTTTTTTTTTCTGTAAAATTGTATTTATCGTAAAATATAGGGTGACCCAGAGAAGACGGCCGGTTTAGTTGTTTTTTGAATAACTCAAAAACTATTTGAAAATGAAATTTTATTTCCAAATAGGAAAACGAGACGTCAGATGACCGACATTTGCAATGATACGTTCATTTAGTCTTCACAAAATGTTCGAAAACATTTTCGAGCGTACGTAGCTGAATTTTCGATAAATTTCTTCAGAAATCCGAGTTTTCTTCCGGATCTCGTGGCAGTGTTTTGTGAACGCGGCTCTTAAAGTACCCCCACAAAAAAAAGATCTCGTAACTTTGAATTTTTTTCGAAATTTTCTTTGCACCGTCGTGATCGATTCAAGTCGAAAATAACGTTCCACGCAAATACTTCTCGTTATAGAATGTCATGACTGAAACCGGACGAAAACGAATCTTACACTAAACGTGGAGCACGCGGTTTGCGTTGTTTAGCCGTCTTACCGAACTATTCGACCGTCCGTCTTGTCGGGAATATGAATCACACGCTATTAATAACCGTTACGCACGTAACTATGTTAATCGCGTTTTTATAAATTTTCGTATAATCAAAAATTTTAGTTTCGACAAATATCGGAAGAAGACCATAATTAATGTTTTTTTTTTAAAATTAATTTTCGTTTTTTTTTTCCTTAAAATAATTCTTTCGCAGCTTAAATAATATTTTCTAAAATTTTAATTATATTTAGGAACGCGCACACGCGGTAAAAAGAACGTTTCTAAGGTCGTAACATTATCGAACGGTTAATGTGATCGAGCTGGTCCCCTCTCGTTATATAATTCATTTTTACTCGACTATATACTATTAATATGTACAAATATGTAATGATGTTCGTAACTGCCTTAAATTGAAAATATTTCAATTTCTACCATAATGAACTGTTTTTTTTTTTTAATGTTGTATTTCTATAGACTTATCTTATTTTTCTAAATATGTGTTTCTTTTTTTTCAGAGAAGTAATTTTTTTATGTTTCTAAAGATTTTCTCCTATAAAAAGATGTATTTTTCTTAAGTTTTATTTTTTATTGTTCTTCTACGATTTTTATTTTTTAAAAGGATAAATTTTTGCATCGTTGTTTTTGAAGTTGTACTTTTTTCCTATATTGTATATTTTTATTATTCATTACCACTCTGCACTCCGCAGATTACTTTCTTCAAGCACATAGGTAGTCGATGGGGCTATTTTTTTCATTCCATCACTGCCCTTAAAGTACACAAGTAGGGGACTATTATACGCACGCTTTTACTTACTTTTCAGCTACACACTACTTATACGCACTTCTATAATTATTTAGCTTTAAGGGCACACTAGCCCCCTGTCATTTTTCATAACACCTACATTTTAAGCAATAAACTAGCTCCACCTAGTCCGGATTGCGAACAAACTTAATTCAACGTATATTTTTAGATATATCGAGAAAATGACGAGGGGAAAAATTGGAATTTATAAAATTTAATCGGATAGCGTACTTGGGGTCGGTGTCCCGAAATATCGAAATTCGTACCTTCCATAAAGGTCACTTTCGGTTGCTTCATTGCGCAAAATTTCATCGAAATCTTTAGAGTCGTTTCCGAGATTGACGAATATATGTATACATATATTCTTCTTATCGTATAATTGGTCGGTTATGTACACTTGTACAAAATTTCTATCAACACTCTAACTTTAAATTTGTTAGTCTATGAATCCGTTGTTAAATTTGTTAACATATTCTAATGTAAAACCTGCAGGTGCAAATTCACTACAGTCTTCTCTAATATATGCCGCGTTGTTTATCTCGGATTTCCGCAATGGCACGCAGAAGATATCATTGTACTCCATTTTTGGATATCTGTATCTTCCCGGTGCAGTTCTAATTCTATCGACCGTCTTTCATTGTTTCGTTGGAAAATCTATTCCATTAACGTCATTCCTCCGGTCGACCGCTAAATTGGAATTTATTGTAATGTTTTACATTCCTTTCCCATGTTATGTTGTTTTCCGTTTATTAAAATCTTTCATATCTTCCGCTGATATAGTTAATCTTGTGTCCAATGTGATTTTCTGTAAGTCTCCATACCGGTGCCGACTTTATCTCTTCAGAGATAGGAAGTTCGAGGTGCAAATTTATTTATATCTCTGAATAATGCTAACTCCAGTCTAATTGCAGCTGGAGCTATATTACCTAATACTGGAAGCCGTATAAGTGGTGTAGATTAAAAAGTTTCCGATATGATTCAGAGGTTTAGTATTATACATTTACTTCATTAACATGGCGGCTATTACACTAGACTGAATATATATAAATATATATATATATACACACACAAGAATTGCTCATTTAATAATATAAGAGATATACACGATATTATTGGATTTCAAATGAACAATAGTACCACATACAAATTATTTTAATAAAAAATAGCTCAATTATTAAAATCAATAAAATATTTGGTAATATTAAAAAAAAAAGAAAATGTAACAAGACTCGATATAACATCGGTACTTTACTGTATTGTTATCACGGATAACCATAATGTGAACGTCTATAAAGATAATCAGTACGCGACAACGAGGGGCAAACACACACGTGGTTTGCAATGCAACACTTCCAGGATAAAAGTTTAATACCATAGTGCTTCCCCTAACATATGGATGTGTGCTTGAACGTATAACGAGATTTCTTTAATGGCTTTTCTTATTGCGATCAACTTTTAAGAAAAATTATTTATTATTCTACATATCTAACCTGGAGGAGAGGGGGGTTTCCGCAAGGAAATACTTCGTTGTCGATTCGGACTATATTAACCCTTTCAAATTCAAATTCGAATTTGTCTTTGGTTGAAAATAATTTAAAATGCTAGCTCATTTTGTACGTAAAAATAAACGTATAATAGCTCTAGTCACGACGTTTGGCAACGAACAATACTACGATGATGACGTAAGATGCACAATATCTTTGCGTCACAAACACATCACATACATTCGTATACATTCACACTTGCCAACCCCCCCATCTATATGTAACACGATATTTTTACACGATTAATATATAAATACGATAAAATTAGAGTACCTTATATTGTCGTGTAGTAAATAAATTCTAATCGTGATTAATACTCGCGAAATATAATAAAACGAAGAAAAATGTGTTTAAGGTATCGAATTTTTATACAAAATTATATACACATAGGTTTTTTATTTTACACAGGGCCGGATTTATATAAGGGTACTTAAGGCACTTAAGGCCCGCTACACAACTGAGGCCCACCAAAAATAATTAAACTATTGAAATTATTTTTTTAATATAAAGAGCCAAGCGACGTATTATTTAATTCTAGATAAATGAGTTCGAGAATCTTTTCCGAATGTTGAAAAAGTGTTAACGAGTAGCAGCGTAGTCGGTGAAAGATCACTCTATAAATTATTTATTGTGAAATATCTATTAAGAACATCAATGGCTCAAGATGATTTAAATTATTTGACAATCACGAGTACGGAAAGAGATATATTACGAGAAATAAATGAGATTATAAAAAATTTCACAGGAAAAAATCATCAAAATGTTTTTTTTTTCAATTTTTTATATAAGTTTTTTTATAAGTATTTGTTACTAAATCTTTATTAAGAACATCAATAGCTCAAGATGGTATCAATTATTTGACAATCACGAGTACGGAACGAGACATATTACGAGAAATAGACATTAGATTATAAAAAATTTCACAGGAAAAAATTATCAAAATGTTTTTTTTTCCGATTTTTTGTATAAGTATTTGTTACTAACTCTTCTAGATATTCACTCATTCGTTGGTAAAGTTTCAGAAAAATTTTATCAAAATTATAAAAAAATTTCACTATCACCATTTAATTAAATTGTCGACGAGCATATGGCTCCGCATTCGCTGTACGTGTTACAGACATCGTCGTCTTAACACATTAATTTTTTATCGTATACTATTGTATTTAATAATTAGTCATATTTTAAAATTGTTTTATTTGGTACTATCGTTAGTAAGATGTTACTTGACGAATAAATAATTTAATGTATTTATTTTATAATTATGTCAACTTTGTAATTTAGTTAGGTTGTTAATTTATCGATACTAAGCTACGAATGTTTACGTACGAAATAATTAATAAATAAATACTTAATCTTCCTATACTGGGTATAGGACGAATCCGAATGGCTACTATCTCGAGCGACAAATCTTTTTATATATTCGTAAAATTGTGTTTTTTTTTTTTTTTATTTTCGTCTAATCTAAAAGAATATGTAAAAGAGCGTTTTCACTAATACATTATCAAATTGTGACACAAGAAATTACTCATTTTATACGGAGACGTTTACTATACAATACCGCTTGTTAAGGCGAACTGTAGATAATTTTCGACGTATTTATATATAAATATTTATAAAAATTGAGATATTTCACGTCAACTAGAAAATAAAAAATTTTGTTATCAAAATTTCGCGTACCATAAAGCGGACATCGTTGCTGAAAGCGTTAATTATCCGTCGAAAAATAATCGTGTTTCTCGCTTTATTCGACGGAAATAAAAAGTTGTACGTCCACTATGCGGTACAAATGGAATTTTAATTATAACGACGCTTCTTTTTTTATTTCCTAGTTGACGTGAAATGTTACATAATCGTATATGATAATTATCTAGAATCATATAACAAGTCGTACTGTATAGGTAAATAACTTGATTAAAATTCGTAATTTTATGCGAAAATTTCATAATGTACGAGACTGAAAATCGAAAATTTTATAGAAATTTTAACCGAACGGACGCTAATTTAACGAGCGTTGTATTAAACGTTTTTACAGCGATCGTTTCTTCGTAATTAGTAGATCGTCTTCGGTTTTTTAAAAAAATTTGTAGATCTTCAACTCAAATTACAGCTAGGATGTGGGACGAAGCGGCACCAAACAGTTCTACCGAAAGTTTTGTCACCTGACCGTAACTTACAATGGAAAGTTTGGCGACCACTTAACGTAAAGTTAATCTCAGAAAATGGGGCATAGAAGAAAACGATAAGTTCAACTGCGGGGAAACACGAACTTTTGATTACCTTCTTCAATGTTCAATAATATGGTCCGAACTGCGATGCAGATGATCTAACTGCAGTAAACGACCATCTACGTCGCTACATGTTGAAAGTATCCGGACACGGAAAGTAAGTACTTAAGTCTTATTTACACCGTCGTATAACAATAACAATAATAATAATAATAATAATAATAATTTAAATTTTTCAATGTAATTTATTTCTTCTTCTGCATACATCATTGTAGTGCAAAATCACAATCTACAACTATAACCGCGTATTAATTAAAATTGGTATACGTCCATTTATTTACACGAATTATTTAAGAGCACGTACACACCCCAATCCACTCAACCGCATACGCATATAAACACCCATTCACTCATACAAAAATGTAACTTATATTAATACTCATGCATTACTCGTACGGACGTATACATACCACACAAACACATATATTTACAAATGCATACACATGTATATTATATATATATAGATATCTATGCATATTATATATATAAATATACACAAAACATACATATACTATCAACATATGCCGCACACATTATAACTATACTACACAGTGGCACGCATATTATATAAATTATTAATATTATCAGACGAAATTGTTATTATCCACGGATAAATACAATATGTGTATATATATATATGCAATAATTAGTAAATAGCAGTAATAAATATAAATACGTATCCAGACATACGTATATATATACTGACTGTATACAGCCATGTAACAAGCTTCCTCGTATAATGCGCTACAATTTAGTGGAACAAAAAATGATTAATAATAATAATTATTACCGTATTCTTTATAATGTTAATATATCGTCGGTTTTAGAAGTGATCGCAAATTACAGGCTTTCGTAATTTTTTTAATTTTTTTTTTTTTTTTATTAATATTCGTTTAATTAGAAGACAAACGATTTAGGTCATAGAGGTCTTCTTTCTGTACGATGCAGTTTCAAAATAACAATAATGGTAATAATAATAATAATAATAATAATATTAATAATAACAATAATAATTATCATCATAATCATGCTGTATAGCTATCTCAGGTTTGTCGATTATATTCGCTCAATATATTAATAATAATACGAGAACCCAAGCAAGAAAACACTTTTAACTTTTATTGCTTAAATATTTACCCAGATCGATGTATATAATATAAATATATATATATATGCGTTCCGACGTATATAATCATATACGAGCGGCATGTGTGAAATCACGATTTCTTTAGTTTTAAAAAGACTGTCGTGAATTGAAAACGTGACTGAAATTGTTTCACGAATCTTCAAATCTGTTGTTACGCCTGTTAAGTACCTGTGCGCGTTAATAATAACTAGACAAGTGACTAAAAAGTTCGCAACGCCATCGGTCCGAAACCTTTATTACGAATAAATATATATTTATAGTACAAAACTATTTCGCGGATTGCACAATACGAATTTTAGGAAATACTTAAGAAGAAGCCGAAATCGCTCCAAGGTACCGAGTATACAGCGTGTGAGGCTGCTTAAACGATTCTTTATCGCAAAAAATAAAAATAATATTTCGAATATACATATATATATATATATCAATCATAGATTTTTGCTTAATGTTTCTCTGTCTAAAGTGCTGGACGAAAACGACGGGCTGTTATCACGTCTATACGTGATTCGTATTGTTTAAAGGTCCGGTTTTGAAAAGAGAAATGGATCCGATGATGAATTGATTTATTGGCCACCGAGGTATACATATACACGGTGTGTTCTGTCATTGCCTGTAGGAGTGAACGCTTAATTTCATTTATTATTTTTTCCGCATCGCGGGGTTAACGATGGAAATTTATCGTCGGATTCGTGTGTAGTCGCCGGTTAAAAATCCGCCTTTAGTTCGCTTTAATAGATAATCACCATATATCACCCGAAGTGATAGCGGCAAGCTGGACTGTTCGAACGCACGAAGTGATAAATCGAAAACGACTACGCGTGTTTAAATTCACCAGAATAGTCCATTGTCGTTTCCAGCGTATGATCGATATGCCAAGATGAAAAAAAAATAAAATAAATGTCGAAGTCTCGTTTGATTTATTTAAATAAATGTATAAATGTATAAATGTAAATGTTTTGTTTTTAAATCGTGTCGAATATTTTTCCGTGTCCCGTTTTTATTTCGATTCGATTTCATTAATTTATCACAATTTTATCGTCTTCGGTTTTCGTTTTTCTTTTTTTTTTTTAACGTACAAACAATTTATTTATTTTTTTTTTTAAAAAAAAGGAAAACAAAATTATTTAATTAACGATACGCTGGAAAATTTTTTCTCGTCTTACCATCGAGAATATGAGAACGTGATGCTTTCATTAACTTTTATATCAATATGTTTAAAGACGAGCAGTCCGTTTGCTCCCGCTTAGCAGTTAAGTATTTACCATGTGTAACCTCATTCTGAAAAAGTTTCCAAACTGAAAATTATACATACACACACATACATACATATGTATATATATATGTTGAAATAATGGAAAATTTTTGGGAGACAATTCCCCAGCACTGGACAACAGCATTGATACATCCATTACATAAGAAAGGAATACAGACAGATGTGAACAATTTCAGAGGCATATCGCTGTTTTACCTATAGAATACTCTGTAAGTCAATACAAGAACAGCTGGATACATAAATACTCTGTAAGTCACAAGAGCAGCTGGATACATAAATTGGGTGAAATATCAGTGTGGATTCAGGAAACATAGATCGTGTGTTGAACAGATTTTCAACGTCGAGTGATTAAAGTTATATCTGAAGAAAAGATCCGAAAAATATATAATAATGTTTATCGGTTTTAAAAAAGCCATATCAGTAGATAGAACCGTATTGTTTAATTTCCTCAATGAAACGCATAGTGTCAAAGTTATTATAATTTAAATGGTTACCATTTTTATCAAACTAGTCATCCAGCGGTAAGCCTCGTGCGAAGCAGCAATTTTAGTATGTAGAAACGTTAGGAATTCAAATGTATTCAGTGACCTCATATTTAGAAAATTTTACATGCATGCACACGCGTAAAACTGTATTCAGACTATACATACAATTCTATTTGATGCTAAAAAGTTTTATTCCGAATTTAGCGATTTTAACTTATTTTTTGTTGTTAATTTTTTTAATTACGATTACGATGATGATAATAATGGTAGATAGTCGATATAATAAAAATCAAAATTTTAAGCTTATTTTTTTTTTTGAATCGTATCATCCTAGGAGGGATATCGTGACACGGAAATGTTGCTTTTATGAAGTAGTTCGCGCCATTTGTTTCTATTGTATGCTAGATGTACACATTCACTGAAGTTTTTCTTCATGAATTCAGTTAATCCATCTGACCATCGTAAAGGTACACGACCACGATCTTTTTGCCCCTCTACTTTCCCTTCGATGAAGATTTTTTCCAATCCATTTGCTCGGACTATGTGACCGAAAAACCGTCCAATTCTGATAAAAACTTCTGCTAATAAACGTATAGTACAGATTCATTGGTTCTCTTGGCCGTCCATGGAATAACATTCGTCTCCAACACCACAACTCGAAAGATTCAATGTGTTTGCGTTCAACTCGGTGTATTGTCCATGTTTCAGCACCGTATAAGAATATTTTGAAAATATTAATGATTTAACCAGTTTAAACTTTTTTAGTTACTGTTGGATCCCGCCAAATTTTTACTAGGCGTCCCATCTCACTTTCAGTTATTTGTATACGATGTCGCAATTCCAAATTACATCCGCCAGTATTTTCGATAATCGAACCAAGGTATGTAAATTTATTAACCACTTCTAATCAATATGTTTTATATTAGGTAAGTTATTTTTGGAACGGTTAATTATCATTATTTTAGTCTTCTTTCTGTTAATTAACAATCCATGATCTTTACTATTTTTCTCCAGTCTTCGTAATAAGTGTGTTATATTTCCGATACTTGTGGCTACCAGGTCATCAGCGTAGCGGAGATTTGTTATGTTATAACCACCAATAGAAAAATCATCATTCCATTCTATTGTATGTTTTCCGTCATTTCTTACTAATATTTGCCGCGCATTATATATTCCGTATATATATATATTAAAAAGAAGCGGCGACAGTATGCATCCTTGTCTAACGCCTTTCTCCACCTTGAAATAGTCTGAATATACAGATTTTTACGTTTTAACTGTGGCTGTGTTATTAGCATATAGTGTCCCTTTATTAACGTGACTAAATGGTTTGGAACTCCCATTTCTTTGAGAATCAACCATAATCTGTTCCATTGGACACAATCGAAAGCTTTATGATAATCAACAAAACACGGAACAACTTCTTTATTATATTCTCTTGCTTTCTCTATAAGCTGCCGCACGTTGAGGATTTCTCGTACCTCTGCCCTTCATGAAACCAGCCTGTTCTTGCGAAATTTGTTTTTCCACTAAAGTGTACAATCGATTATAGATAATCCTAAGCATCACTTTGCTTGCATGTGATGTTAGTGCTATTGTTCGGTAGTTTTCACATTCAGTAGCTGGTCCTTTTTTGTGAATTGTTACGTAAATTGATTGACACCAATCTGATGGCCACTCCCCGCTTTGCCATATCTTATTACATAGCATATGCATAACACGGGCCATTCCATTTCCTGCTACTTTTAAAAACTCAGCAGGTATGTCATCTAGTCCGGGAGCTTTATTATTCTTAAGATGCTGTATTCTGTACTTCACTCAACAATATTTCTGGTTCCAGTTCTTGTACCTCTGAACGATCATTTAGATTAACAGTAGTTGATTTGTCTGCATAGTCGACTTCCGCACTGTACAATTTAGTACAATATTTTTTATTTTAAGAGTAGAGTATACTTTATAAGAAAAAAAATATATGTTTTTTTTTTAATGGGGAACTGCCTTGCAGTCTACCTAATGTGATACTGTAATTACTAACTCATATTTTTATAAACTCGGTCAACTTCTCTAGAAATATCGCTATGTGCGGAAAGAGATGTAAATTCTCAACATGAAGAAGTAATACGTTATAAGGAGGACCGTTACGAGACGCGCCCGGTAATTTAAGGTACAGTTCAGAGCGTGATGTTATTAAAGAAGGGCATTCGAAGAACACGCGATCAGGATTGCAAACCGAACGTCCAGCATGTAGAGTTAAGGAGTTTTTCTAAACTGCATGAGGAATAAGCGGTTCGGCAACAAGCAATATACTCAAACCGCAATCTGCCGGTAAGTACAATTCCTCTCCGCTTAATGTTTTTAAAAGAAAAGTATAACTAATCTAGGAAGAGACGGTTGCAATAGTACCTAGTTAGAGGACAACCTTTTTAAATTTTACGACAAGTTTTTGTTTTAATTTTTAAATTACAAACGACGAATCTATAATCGGAATTATGTATAGATATATATATATATCGGTGATATCTATCGCAAATTTTTAATCGTGTACGCGTCTATATTTTAATAATGTAGGTTAATCTCGTCGTTATATCTATATATATATATATATATATATATATATATATATATATATATATATATATATATATATATATTAAATATATACGCGTGTAGTACGTGTATAAATTTTTCTGCATAAGCAGCGAACGGTGTGTCTCGATTGATTTAAATTTATAGAGTGTGATAACGTAGCCTAGATTGTGTCTGTTCGATAGTAGAGATTGATCGATTATAATCTAAATCGATGGCAAAAACGTGATAGCCGTCTGGTTGGATAATCGACGATTCGCGTAATTTATTCAGAGTCGATAACGCCGACTCGGACAGATTTATTACTGAAATTTCGCGCGTTTTTCATTCGAATTCTTGCTCGGAATTATTCAATCGAAAATGACAAAATAATAGGAAAAAAAAATAAATAAATACGGTGGAAATCGCCTTACAGGCCTGATTGATAGATTACGCCGTTTTCTCAAGTTAGCGGACAGTCACGTGCGTCGGTGATAAGAGAAAGTTCTCATTCCTTAATTTACGTAATTATAACGATACTTTTATTGAAACGTTACGCCGGAAACACTTGGATAAACGGGTAAATTATAGTTTTTCTATATAGCCACGAAAATGATCTTCTAAAGAGGATTTGAAATCACTAAAATTTTGAGTATTTTTCCACTTTAACTTTAGCTTCGTTCCGATCGTATAGTTTTGTAATTAAAATCTACTCCACCGAACACAGCAGTCGAACGCTTTATGATAATCTAGCAAACGTAGAAAACATATATACCATTAATTTTGTATTGTACGTCTAGTACCGCTGCCCTTCGTGAAACCCCACCTTGCTCGAGCGCGGAATTAACGTGAAAATTGAATTATTCGAACCCGTTTTGAAATTTTCGTTACTTTTCGTTCGCTGCCCCGGTTAATGTTCGACAATTTCTTTAATATTTTGATAAACGATTCGTCTTAATCGGGCTAATTATTTTAAAGAGAATTTACTTTTGTATTACCGACAACGGGTACCATTCAAACGCGGATTTAATTTTGGTTTAACCCTTTCAGTACCGATGTCCACTATATGGTACAATAACGAAATGCGTTATTTTCTAGTTGACGACGTGAAACGTCTCGGGATTTTAAACATATTTATATAAATACGTTGAAAATTATCTATAGTTCACCTAAGAAGTCCATAAATACCTCTGTATGAAATATATCGTTTCGTGTAAATATTTCATAATGTATGACGTTCGCACATAACGATAATAATCAGTTGAAAGTTCGAAACGTGTTATCCGACATTATCTATAAATAGTTTCTGAAAATCTTATAATCTGTACTCGTAAATAGTATAACATGCGCAGAAGAATAATCCAATGATTAAACTCCGCTAATTATATTGATCGGTAACAACCGATTGATGAGGTTTGATGCGTTTCAGCCTTCTTGGATCCGGATGAGCAGACAAGAGTGCCGACGCCTCCGGATTCGGATGACGCTGTCGAGCATAAATTATTTCGTTCGATCTGTAGGTTTGCACGAAGTGCGTCATTTCGTTGAAACCAACCCGCATTACAGCCGAAGAAATATTTATTTTGAGCTGTTTGGATTCCTTTCGATTCGATGCTTTAGCACGTCCCCATATTTGTATTCCGCAAGTACACGTTGGACGTATACCAGTTTTGTATATTAGGAGCTTGTTTCGTAGCTTAATTTTATAGCGATGTCCAATGAGCCGGTACAATTGACGTATTTTACTTCGTATTGAGGCAGCTTTATGATCGATGTGTATTCTCCGTATTAATTTTCAGTCGTGCCAGGGGTATCGTAACTATGATTTCTGCTCCAAAAAATACGATCGCGTGCGATATTTACACAATCGTAGAAAGTACGGCCAGTTGTCCTACAAATCGCGTCTGACCATCGAAAAGATACACGACCACACCTTGAACGAACATCGCATCCATGTTTTCGGCTCTGACTACGTGATCAAAAAATTGTAGTATTCTGCTGAGATGGATTTTAATCTTTTCGGTTTGCCAATGTCGTCCAATATAGAAGCATTAGTTTAGCTGTCCATGAGAAACGCGTCTATAAGTTGTCTGTCGGCATTGCTTACTGATCAGTTCTCCGAGCTATACATCGAGAAAACAAGAGAGTTTCGTATTTTAACAGATTTACTAACTGCGCAGTCGGTCCAGATTCTATTCAAACGGCTCATTGCGCTTCGGGTTATCTGGGCTCTACGGCGTATCTCACTTCTACAGCAGCCGCTATTTTATATTTAAATATGTAAACTAGCTTACCACTTCAATTCCATCAATTTATCGTAATAGCGCCGGGCTCTTTGGACGGTTGATGATCATAATTTTAGTTTTGGCCTTGTCGACTAGTAGGCCATATTCCGCGCTAATTTTTATTAACCGATTTAAAATATACGACATTTTATCCACTTTTTTTTTTGCCACTAACGTTATGTCATCTACATACCGGAGATTATTAATGTATACTTTTCCAATTGAAATGTCTATATCCCAGTTTAATGCACACCATTTGTTGCCTGGATTCTGCGATGCGTACCTTAATATTTCGCATAATTTGCAACTGGATCTCACTGGTTATTAATAAAAATTTTGAACCTAATTATCTTGGTCGATAATCGGTAGATTTCTGTGTTGGTGTGCTATACACCGGTCATCGGATAACACGATTGGGGGTCAGTAGGTTCTTCTTCTGTAACGGTATTCTCGACAAAGAAGACTGGTTTACACGCGGTACATAACGTTACACACACACACGCGTAAATTCCAGTTTACATATTATATATTTATCTATTATACGCCTTATGTATTGTTTATATTAGACGTTGTTGTAGTCGCGATTTAAGTAAGAGGGGTATAATACTGTACTTTTGTACTTGTACACGCTTTTGTAAAATGAAACTAGTACCGGATTGCAACACAACAGGTGAAGAGGCAAAACGATGAAACATGTGTATTAGATATATCTGCATATACATATATATATATATATATTATACGGTTAATTTATTGTTAGTAGTGTGAACGTTTGGACAAGGGGACAAGACTGTGGTGTAAAATAAAATGAAATAAAAAGTAAAATGAAAATTAAAAAAAAAAATAAACGAATAAAAAAAAGAATAAGTTATAAGAGGAAAAGTCGATGATTTTAATCAGAACCGCCATTCCGGATGATGATAGGGGAAATATACATTGGCCACATACGGCGTCCCATTCGTGTTCGTATTTTATATTGTAAGTCCATCGGTGGTGATATTAAGTCCACGTCCATAGCCGCAGTTCTTCTCGTTTTTTAGCGTTAGCTCGTTTGATTGTTGGCTCGCGTGTCGGACGCTATAAATCTATCGTTTTGACTCTCGCAAGTTGTATCGCGCGATTTCTTTAGCGTGTTATGAATTTTGAAACGAGCAGACTGCTTAATACTACTTAATATCACTACTACTACTACTACTGCTACTACTACTATTATACGGTCTAGGTTTAGCCGTCGGCCAGATATAATATAGAAGGAGAAAATCTGATACGCGAGAAATTCATATCTTTCCTTGCGCAATACTATTCGCTATATGCGTACGTATATAAATAATCCTATCCAGCCCGTTGTTACTCTGTTGTATATATTATATATATATATATATATAAAGTACGTATGTCTGTGTGATATTGAATGCCGTGAAAAATAAACCGGTTTGAATACAAAAATTTGCCATTTCGTTAATATATTTTTTTCATTTTCAAAGATTCCTTTTAATTATCGATCGTTAATTAAACTCCGAGCAACCGTCGTTTTAAACTTAAACTATATAATAATGGTCTGCTTAAAATCCTAATAAAGAACCCTATAATGAATATAACAGTAATTAATTACGATGTAATTCCTAATCATCAATTTGGATTTCGTAATGTAGTACACAGAATTATCGATCGTATTGCCGCATGTCTTGAAAGGAAACAATACTGCAATGGTATTTTCCTTGATTTAGAAAAAGCGTTCGACCGTCTATTGCGTCGGGGACTTTTATGTGGTAAGCTGAAAGAATCAATGCGAAATGATATTTACAAATTATTACAAAGTTATCTATCTGATCGGTTCTTTCAAGTTAAGCTGAATTCAGTGTTATCGAAGAAATATGCAATTCAACCATCTGTTCCACAAGTTAGTGTACTAGGACTGTTGTTTTTAATTTATACAGCAGACATACCGAACATGAAGAATACAACTTTTGCTGACATCTGTATTTCAGCAAACACACGAGAGTATACGCATCTGTCATAGTTTAGGAACATCTGAATAAAATTAGCTCATGGTCCACTAAATGGAAAATCAAAATCAATATTGAAAAGAGTCGTCGAATAACATTTACACTGAATAGAAGGCCTTATGTGCCAGTAAAAATCGATAATGCTACTTCGGCACATCACGACTGTGTTAAATACCTAGGCTTGTTTCTTGATCAACGGCGCTCACACGGAAACCACATATTCAGTATGTCTGTCAAAACATACAGTCAAGGATGAACAACCTACAGTGTATAAAAATCAGTATCTATATGTAAGCGAATATGCATTTGGCTGTGTTGGCGCCTATGTGGAAATATGGCCTTGAACTTTACGCTACATCAGCTACATCAAATCTAAATAGGATTCAGCAAGTCGAAGATACTTTGCTCAATACGCTCCATACTTTGTTTCCAACATCACACTACACCATAATTTGGAGATAGTGTATGTGCGCGATAAGTTTTTCAGCGACGTAAAAAATAACTCAAACATGGAAATATCGAGCATTTATCGGTCAGCGTTGCCTGGTAATCTACGTAGAAGATTAAAAAGAACATGGACACGAGATATCATTGATCCTACATAACTATGACATTAATATGGCAGCGTACTTCGGTTGTCTAATGGACGAAAATGTTCGGGAATGACTCTCCCTTCGCCCATGTACACGATGTAGGGTGGGGTACCAGTGATGCTTGCACTTAAGCATTAAGTATTCAATATTATCGATACCTGTGCTCCCCTCACCTGATCCGTATATGTGGGCTAGGCAAGTGGTATCAACTGCGCATACATAGTTGGCTAAAGTAGTAGGGATAATGTATACATAGACGTCGACTATTTTCTGTTGGGAAATGAGTTAATAAAAATATGACAGTATAGGTTATCAATGTCAATTGCGGCTAAAAGACCGGTGTGATTTAAATAAAAAGAATGGTTGACGGTTTATAATTTCTTAAAAATATTCGTTAAAAAATATCTATAGTTCGGCGATGAATCTATTCAGGGGACCTAGCAAATATTCATTGAATAAAAATCGTTATATAATAATAATAATAATAATTTTTAAATTCAGATTTATTTTGCGATTGATTCGCGGTAAATTAAAATATATAAAATAAAATACCTACCAGCAATAGACGAATATTATACTGTTGTGACATGAACACATTAGACACATTCGCATATATATTCGAATGCATACACATGTGCAAAGCCGCATTTACACATAAAACAAAATATTTCTACATGTTTGTTAATTGCAATCGCGTATAGTATCGTATTGTACATCGCTAAATGTTTCATGACTACCCCATTGTACATTTATTTTTATGTACAAAATGGGCTATTCAAGGCACTAATTGTATGCAACGCAGATACAAGCGCATATGATGTACGGAGTGGGTTTCCACTGGCTTCTCCGCTAGAATGAAAAGTTACAATGAGAATGAAAAATTTTATTTTATATACTTTATGTCTTAAGCTTGGATCGAACCATCGACCGCCAAGTTGAGTGCCCTAGTAATCGTGCCACCACGATGTTCTTACATACGCACACGTAATTAATGTGAAAATAGAAAAAAAATGAATTGAATTTTTGTAGATAAATATGTAAAGATAAATATATTTATATATTCAGTTTTGTATATACGAAAATGAAATGCACTACTAAGGCTTAATACATGAATGTAGAGCGTAGATACAAATATGAATTATATAAATTCAAATTAAAGCTAATGCAGTATCGTGAAATACAAAATGTGTAAGCCTAGATTGGATACACATTTCTAGAGTTAATAGTGTAAAAATGGGGAATGGAATTTTTGTAATTCAAAGTAGTGAATGTTGAATAAATGTCATTATCAATAATTTACGGTGTTGTTTGTAATTTATCAAATCGATTTTTAAATATTCGATCTAATTATATATTTACATTTCTACCTATCTGTATTGTTTGATCTTGTTTTACTAATATGCTCAATACGAAAGTAAATTACTGTAATCTATACAATTGAAGAACAGTAAGTATTGACTTTAAGAACTTTTATGGTTTCAATATGCTATTTAGCCACCACACCGCCCCAATGGAGTGGTTGATAGAGTGAGAAGTGTAGACACGTTTTATATGAACTAAAAAGGAGAAACAGATAGCGCAACATCGTAAGTTTCTTGGACAGTGTTCCCATTTTACGATCAAACTGTACTGCCAGATATTTAACCTCGCTAAACAAATCTAATTTACCATATAATAATAGTAATAATAATAAGAATAGTAGTAATAATTTCAATTTAATTTCAATTCATTCGATTTTTGTTCAGTACATTTGAATATATACAACATAAAATATACTATTAAAGAAAAAAAAAATTAAGTAAAAATATATGAGATAGCCATAGGAAATCAGACTGTCGGTATTACAATGATGTGTGCATTAAATTGACAAGTATTTGTATTACAAAATTTAAAAATATTATGAATCTAATTAATTTACAATTAACAAATCTTAGTTAGTAAGTATTCAATTAATAATTTTCTACGTCTACGTTTATAATTAATAAGATCAGTTTTTAATTCTTTAGGTAACCTGTTGAACTTAATGGCACCGACATACACAGCTTGCATACGCATTCTACTTTTGTTGTACCTAGGTACCACCGCTCTAATCTCACCAGCCAACCGCGTATTGCTTTCATAATTCGACGCATTAAATTTATTTAAATTTTCTAATACAAACAGTAATATGTGCAGATTATATAAACCATCTACACTTAAAAAAACTTGTTATCCAGTTTATCACTATTAGTTTTGGAAGTATTAGATTTAAAATCGATTTTTGTAGAATTTTTAAGGGTTTGATATAGTAATTTGCCATACCATCCCGATGATGAAGTATTCCGTAAGTCAAAACAGGTTGGTATAATGTGAAGTATATTCTTTTTAAATGTTTTACAGAAAAAAACTGATTTAAATAATAAAAGAGATAATTTAACTTCCTTGTCTTCCCTGCTAAATATAAAGATTGATTCGACCATAATAGCTTACAATCTAGCTGTATTCCTAAATATTTAATATTATCAACCCTACCTAATTTTACACCACTGGGAGATACAATTTGAATATTCTTCCAATTACTCAGATTTTGATTTGTATAAACCATGAACTTAGTTTTCTTATCATTAATAATTAACTTATTATTATTCAACCAATGAAAAACTTTTTTAGTATCATCTTGTATTAGGCCTTGTAATATACCCGGGTATCTGGAATTAACAGCAAGTACCGTATCATCAGCAAAACTGAAAAGTTTCCCACTGACATTTAAACCACACAAACTGTTCACATATATAAGAAATAGGTAAGGTCCAATTACACTTCCTTGCGGCACTCCATTATTCATTATTATACTATCACTAAATGTACTATTTAATTTAACAACATATTTTCGGTTAATAAGACTAAACCAGTTATACATGTTAGCGCTAAATCCAGCATTATACAACTTTTGCAACAAAATTTTATGATCTATTGTGTCAAATGCTTTGCGTATATCAAAGTATACTGAAACGACGGATCTCCCGTTCTCAAGAACTTCAGTGATACACGAAATATGCTCAAATAACGTGTCATCTGTGCATCTTCCGGATTTAAATCCATATTGATTAATAATAATAATAATAATAATAATAATATTAATAATACAGTCGGATATAGATTATACGACCTAATCGGGACGGAAGTTCGAATCATTTTAACTATCTAGGAGAGTATGGAATATAGAATAAACTTCTATAATGTGTAATGTATGCAGCAAGTTGAAAACATTTAATTTTATTTATGAACATAAAAATCTAAATACAATATACATTAATATTACTTATGCACATACACTTCTTGAATAGAAAAATAAACGTATAAATATGTGATTAATATTTTAGTAAAGATATTAGGTACATAACTTATATACCTTATGTATTTGTAAAAAATCATTTTTCTCAAAATTTCGTAAACTCTGTTTTCCCTCCTTGAATCGTTGATGAGCGGCCGCATGTTACCACTTGCAAAACATCAAACTTTATTGAACTGTTAAGTCTGGTTGACCATAGATTAAGTTCAATAAAGTCCGTAACGTTGAAATTGCTTCCTTACGAAAAATCTTCTTCGAAGTCTCGCTTCTAAAATCATATTATTGTTCGTTATCAGTTCTTCTTCTGTTACTGATTTCTCTATTTAATTATATGTAACTTAATTATAATGTGTGTTTTTTTTTAAAAGTATTTTCCTAAATTTGCTTCGTTCATTTCTTTTTTATTATTTTCTAGAGTTTTTTTATTTTTATTTTTACATCATATATGGTTCCAATTTAAATCTTTTAAATATAATACAAAAAGCATAAAGTCAATTTATATCTAATTTCTTATTTGCTTAATAATCGAGTACTGATTCTCCCGATATTATTAAATAAACAATGCATGATGGCAAATCCTTCTCATATACATACTCCAGGAGGTACTCCAAAAGGAAAATCTTCCACTGTGAATAACAGTGTTACCGGGCAATCATATTTTGGAGAGCCTGGACCAACATGCAGTGTTAGGAATAGCAAAAAGTTAAAACTAAGAAGAAATACTTCTTTGGTACGTTGAATGTGAATTATTCTGTTAAGAGTAGGAAAATTAAAACAATTAATTAAAGGAAGAAAATAGAATTCAAATACCGGCTGTACAAGAAACAAGATTTACGGATGAAGACAAAATAGATTCAGAAGGTTATTCTTTAATGGGAAAAATCCAGTGAATAAAGGAATACCTCATCTCGGAACAGCTTTCATTGTTCACAGAGCAATTCTTGATTCAATAAAAGATTTTTACTCGGTTAATGAGAGACTTTTAACTTTCTGCTGTGGAAATAAAACCTATACATTAATAAATTGTATAAATGAAGACAATAGAAAAAATCCATCAAAAGTAGAACATTTTTGGGAAATTTTAGAGATGGCTAAAATTTCGGTTCAAAATGTGAAAATATTATTAGGTAATTTTAACGCTCAAGTGGGTAAGGAAAAAAAGTTAAAAAAAAAAAATGGTGGGAAAGTTTCCGGCCCATAAAAGAACTAATAAAAATGGTGAAAGATTCCTGGAAATATGTAATGCGTTTAATTTAAAACTAATGTCAACGGCTTTTAAAAGATTAACAGACAAACGACATGGAGATCACCTAACCTATGGTTAGGAGAGTTTCAAATTGATCATGTAGCTATAACATATAATAATCGGAGGGAAATTATGAATGTTAAAGTTAAAAAAGGGGCAAATGTGGAAACAGATCATTATTTAATATCAAAATGAATTCCATTCCTTGGAAAAAAATTCATCTGAGAATTAATATTAAACTTCCCAAGGTTGACGCAAATATGTTAATGTATAAGAAAAATGAATTATAAAACAAAGTACAAAAATAAAGTCGGATAGCTGGGAAGAAATTAAAACGAAATTGAAATATCGCATGAAATAGCCCCCGTTGAAAATATCAATAAAACACAGATACAATGTGATAACAATGAGACAAAATGGTGTACTCTACGAAGAACGAGGTATATTTAAAGATCAAAGATCCGAAACAGCTAAAATAATTAGGTCGACAAAAAGGAAATTTGAAAATGAAATAGAAGAAAATTTAAAGAAAAACTATTCTAGGATCTTTTATAAAATATTCAATAAAAATCTCCGAAAATACCTAATTTATGTTTTAGAAATGGGGTAGGTAAATTAGCTCTTAATGATAAAGAAAACGGTAGTATTTTAGCGACATATTTTAATAAGCTCCTCAATTGTGACAAAAGAAAAATTTCCAAGACAAGCTCCTAATTATCAATAAATTGAATAGAAATAGTTGTAACAATATTCCGGTGAAGATGGAATAATTGCTTTAATGTGGAAGAACGCGGGCCCGGAAAAGATCGGAAAAGTGCAAAGTGTAATAAAGGAAAATATTTGGAAAGAAGAAAAGGTGCCAGATGAGTGAAAAATAGCATTAATCCATCCACTGCATAAGAAAGGAAAGAAAGATAATGTCAATAACTACAGAGGCGTTTCACTATTGCTTGTGACAAATAAAATGTTGTCTAAAGCACTTCTAACCGATCAGAAAGGCAAATAGAAAAACAAATAGGTGAAAGCTGCCTTCCGGTCGATCTTACGTTGAACAAATTATTAAATCGATAATTAGATATAAAACAATAAGAGGAAAGTAATCATCACATTCGTAGACTTTAAAAAAGCATACGATTCAGTCGATAGGAAGACACTACTCAACACTTTGGCAGAATTCTACGCGGATAATAATTACATTAATAAAACAAACCTTAACAGAACATCCAGAGTCAAGTTTCGAGATATCCGAGGCTTTTGAAATTAAAACAGGAGTAATGTAGATTGTCTATTTCCTGTGCTTTTTTTAATTGTGTTCTGGAGAAAGTTATACGAGAGTGGGACAGGGGCTAGAGATTCTTCATATTTAGACGTTATTAATTGTGTTGGAAATTTTTCTTTTGTCACAATTAAGGAGCTTATTAAAATGTGTTGTTAAAATACTAGTTTTCCTTATCATTAACAGCTAATTTACCTTCCCCATTTTTAAAACATAAATTAGGTATTTTCGGAGATTTTTATTGAATATTTTATAAAAGATCCTAGAATAGTTTTTCTTTAAATTTTCTTCTATTTCATTTTCAAATTTCCTTTTTGTCGACCTAATTATTTTAGCTGTTTCGGATCTTTGATCTTTAAATATACCTCGTTCTTCGTAGAGTACACCATTTTGTCTCATTGTTATCACATTGTATCTGTGTTTTATTGATCTTTTCAACGGGGGCTATTTCATGCGATATTTCAATTTCGTTTTAATTTCTTCCCAGCTATCCGACTTTATTTTTGTACTCTGGTTTATAATTCATTTTTCTTCTACATTAACATATTTGGGTAAACCTTAGGAAGTTTAATATTCATTCTCGGATGTTAATTTTCATTTATTTTCTAGCGTTTTTTTTTAAAATGTTTTTCCGTATGTAATTATAAAATTTCGGCTGATATTATAGATTTCGTGTTTTAATTCGTTACAGTGTTTTCCTGTTAATTTTCTCTCTATCGATACAACTCTTTAAACTGGCTAATTAACGTTTCTTCGGAGTGGAATAAATATTTATAGCGCATCCGCTCGTGTAGGTTTTATTTTTGTATTTTTTCCCCGATTAATAATGTCGAATTTTTAAATCGTGAAAATTGATCATCGTTTTCCCAGATATTTCTTCACTACGTTCCACAGTGTTGAAATTAAAAAAAAAAAGAAAACAACAAAAAAACAAAAGAAAACCGGTAAATATGGTCGGTTATTCTGGATAAAAAATAAAAATAAAAATACGAAGATAATTTAATATATTTGTATACGTTTTAAATGTTGCGTAATAATGTAATAATCTCCTTGAAACTTTAATTACAATTATTATTATTATTATTATTGTTATTAAAAAAAATAAACAAATATACAGCATTATGTTAATTTATATTCGCCTCATTTCCATATATCGACTTATCATGTAATGTGTATATACGACGATTTGTGCGACCGATCGGAGGATAGATCTCTATAATCCGCCATAAAATTGAATTATCTCTTATAAACCGATTAATTATTCCCCCTCTCTTTAATTTCATCTGGCCTTACCTTAATTCGAATAAGATATTATAATGATGCCATCTCGGCGTTACTATTATTATTACTATTATTATTAGTACTATATAAACTATCATTACGTGTATACCATCGCCTGGATCGCAATTGTTAGTTCGGAATCGACTTCGCAACGTATCTGGTAGAACCTGTTGCAATTAAAAATCCCTTACAGGTTAACAACAAATGAGCGGGGTTGCCGTTCTAAGTTAGTTTCTACAGATGGAAGAGCGGTAGAATGTTATTCCGTTTGTTTTCCATTTGATCTGGTTGTTTATTTTTTAACCAGCTCCTTTTTACTTCTTAAATAATCATAATAATGATATAACGCGCGTATTCAATATAAGTGTACGATCTCATTAGCTATTCGCTAAATTGCCAATATGGTAAACAGTTAGGAAATGTTTATTTAATATCCTATCTCTACTTTAAAATAGAAGACAAATGGCTGTTTTCTCAATATTTCTTTTTTCTTTCAATTTGTCTTTACGTAATCTAAGACAAATTAGTTTTAAATCTATATCGCCCGACTGTTAGATATGTTCTTTGAAAACGTTTCTTATTAATTTCGGAGTACTAGTATTAAGTATACCAGCTAATTCGTAATATGGTTTCTTATATACCAGTATATAAGTGGTGGAAGAACGATACAGCCTGTAAAATCTGTCTACAGGGCAATAATCGAATAGACTAGCGGATTTAACGTCGTCGTCAGATGCGACCTTTATATGCTGATTATAAGTCAATTTTTTTCCAAAATAACTCTAACAACTATGCTTCTCTAAAGGGTCTATTTTTTTTTTAGGGTCTACTTTTTTATTTTTTAAATTGGACTTTCGACAGCGATATTAGTTAGAGGCAGTTAGGAATGTGAGTTTGTTAGCGTGTACTTCTCTGTTCGACTTTATGATTTAATTCCAAGTTGTATAGTGTAAATACTTGATCAATATTTCTGTTATCCGGGACTATCCAACATCGATATGAAGATTATATAAAGAAATTTAATTTATAAAACTCTTCGACGAAGAAACATCTAGAATAGGTCTCGAAATTTCTGAAAAAATAACAAATGAAACATGTAAAAATTGGCAGGACCTGGCAGAAAATTTCGACCTTAGCAAAGATAGTCGCAAGACGTGGCAGCTTATGAGGAAACTAAACGGCGACAGCAAAACCGCAGGTGATGTTGCCTACCAGTTACCTTTAAATGGCAAAGCAGGACAAAAACAAAAAAATCTATTATAAGATGTCCATCCTTACAGTCAGAATACTTCGACGAACCAATTACGGAGATCGAGATCACAAGTGAGCTAAAAATAGAAAAGCCACCGGGATAGATAGATGGCGTGTATGCAGAGCGGATAAAACATTTTGGGAAAGCAACCAGAATCCGAATTCAGTATATGTTTAACGGTTGCATCGATGGAATAACCATATCAAAAATTTGAAGAAAGGCACATTGCCTTACTGAAACCGAAGATGCCGAGGACCCAAAAAGCTACCGTGTCCGATATCATTGCTATATCGTTGCTACGCAATTTATACAAATAATTCGAAAGAGTTGTTCTAAACCGAATCGTATCGACAATTGACTTTTAAGCTTATTATTGAACAGGCAAGATTGCGACAAAGGAAATCTTGCTCTGGACAAATTGCGCATTTAACAATAGAGGGTGTTTCGAAAATAATTACTGGTGATGTTTTTGTGGATCTCACTGCAGCTACAGTGTCGCACCGAATTCTGACTAAAAAAAAATGTATGAAACAAGTAACAATTTTTTACTCAGACAACATCGATGCTGCTAAAGGATAGACGTTATTATGTGTCCTTAAATGGGAAAGATAGCGCATGGAGAAAACGGAAAAATGAGCTGTAATGCGCTGGCTCCTGTTCTTTTTAATTTTTTATACTAATCATCAACCGATAGGAATCGATATAAAACACTTCTTGTACGCGGACGATCTAGTATTAACAGCTCAGAATGACACATTTAAACGGGTCGAGGAAATTTTAAATAGAATGATCACGGAATCGGATGATTATTATAACAAATGGTCAGCTGCAATCGAATCTGGTAAAAACTGTGAAACTTCCGCTTTCCATCTCCGGGATGGCGAAGAAAAACATTAAATGACGTCTGACACAAAACTGAAACTTACTGATAATCCTAAATATCTAGGTATCTTACTCGATAGATCATTCACATTCAAGCAGCACTGCAAAAAAGATGAAAGTGATTACAAGAACGAACTTGATTCGGAAATTGATTGGCAGTAAATGGGGAGCTGATCTACTACGGACATCGGCTTTGTCTCTTTGTTACTCTGTCGGAGAGTACGCATATTCGGCTCGGAGTCGTTTCATACATGCGAAGAAAGTTAACTTTAAATGAGGCATGCAGAGCAGTAAGTGGCTGTATCAACGCCCCTATCCAAATTATATGAACTTGCTTAGCAACGCCACCAGAAATTAGAAGAGACGTGAAAAAAGGACAGATGGAAGAAAATTCACGATGAGTGCTACCCATTACATTGCTATATAGGATTAGCCGAAATCCGCTTGAAATCTAGGCGCAGCTTCCTCAGAACAGTGGACTAAAGAATCCGGACCACGTAGAAAGACTCCAAATGTGGAGAGCTGACAATAACTAGGCAGCGGAATCACTTCCACTAGGCTGTTACCTGAATTATTCATCCTGGAGAAGGTTAAATAGAATACGAAGTGGTACCGCGCGGACGAAAAACATAACCTATTTAAATGGCGTTTGGCAGAACATGATCAATGTCAATGTGGTGAAAAGATGGAAACCATTTATTCAATTGCAAATTAAACTTTACAGTGATTTCGGAGAAGACGCGTTAAAATTTATAGATTACTGGACAAATATTGGTATATAAGTCGATCGGATACGCGAAAGAGAAAAAACCTAATATCACTGAGTAGACTGATCCGAGGAAGCATCTTTGCAGAGTTTCGGAAGCGTTCTTCCACTAATCGTAAAATAGAAGAGCTGATTAGGATAAAGGAATTTCGACAATTAGGAACGAATTAAAATAGAATTCTTCGGGTGAGAGAACGAACTTCAGCGAAACAGCGAGAATTGTAGAACAATCGGTTGTTATTGGTTCTTTCTGGCATAGTCATTCGTTCGTCAAAATTAAATCTTAAATTAATCGTTAATTAAGAAATATACGCGATTTGTAAACATCTCGTACCGATGGTGTAGTATATTTTCGAAAACTTGATTTTCGATTACCGCGTTCGAAACGAATTGATGCAAGAAGCCCTAAATATATGGAATCGCTTCCCTCTTACTTAATTGCGTATACCTAATAATAATAATAATTATTATTATTATTTTTTAAATAAAAACGTACGTTTGTATAAATTTTTATAAAGCAGCATGGGTAAAAGCGTATATCTTGCACTTACACAGATACCCAACTCATTTTCAATTACCTTCCAACGCACACTCTCGCTTACATTAGAGCTTTCTGTAGTATCACCTTATCCACGTCAATAAAATGATTTATTCTATCCATCCGCAACCGTGTTCTTAATTCGGTTTTTAATTTCAATTTGTTTTACACTCTTTTTCCTTTATGATTTCTTCAGGTAGCATGTTGAACATTTGTCTCAATACATTTACTTTCCACATTATTTGAATCCTTCGGAAATAATTATCCCCGTCATTCTTTGACATCCACGACTTGGCGTTTAGCACGAACCTTTTACATCCAGAAAAGTTTCTCTACGCCCTCCCCCCCCGAACAAGTTCGTATAGCGTCTTTCCATATTATCGAAACTGCGAACCGGTTTTCCGATAATAACGGCGATGACTACAGCGATGATGACAACCGATGATTAGTGTAATGATAACGATGACAATGAGGAAGATATTGATGAGGACGATTTTCATTATTATAAATAGGTTTTCCGTTGTTGTTATATCGTTATGCCAATTCAGCGTTTTATTATTTGGTATACACCACGAGCTGATAAAAATAAATCGGAGATAGTCGTGTGAATAAATCATGTAACTTTATTACACATAAGTCGGTGTGCATGTTACCATCTGTGCATAATGTCTAGTGGGTCGCCGCTACATATTGGTTGGAACATTATTATTATTATTATGATTATTATGATCAAAATCCGTCGAGGACCGGTTTCACGGCGTAAGCTTTCATCTTTCCTCGTTCTAGGTTTGTTCTATTACACTTACGCGGTCTACTAATAAGGAAAATATAAAAGCTCGTCTTCTATCCTATTCTGAAGGCATTAATATCGGTGTCGAGCTTCTCTCACCCCGCAATGGGTACTTTTGTTCTCCGTAGGTAATATCGCGTGTGCATTTAGAACGCTTAAGTGCTTCTCTACGATTCACCTGCTTATTAAACATATATATAGGTATATGCGACGTACTGTGTGTGTCTTAACGTGCCGATTTATTATAATTAACTTCTGCGCCAACTTTTCCATTATACCTCTATAGCATAATCTCTTCTCTTTAATGCATGCCGAGGAGGCTTTTAGAATTGATAGTTAAGAAAAGGAAAAAAAAAACACTGGACAACTGATAATAGGCGAAGATTACGCGAAATCTCCATTTTCGTTTTACATCCGAGTAAGTCTTATTCTTTATATATTTAATCATCTTCGTCTTTATCTTCTATATAAATCTTTCCTCTCTTTTCACCTAGCTCGAATTACCTTATGTTCTTTCTCTTATCCGTACTATTCATCTCCTACTGTTAAGTAATACAAAAAAAAACACAAAATAACAACCAGAAAAAACCAAGCACACATCGTGTTCTTCGCTTACTGTATATATATATATATATATATATATATATATATATATATATATATATATATATATATATATATATATATATGTTTCTCTGCACAAGGCGCTCTTTGTTTATTGCAAAGTAGTTAATACGTTTGAGACAGTGTGCTCTTCCGAGGCTACATCCGATGACAGGCCATATACTACAACATTTATCTTTTATTTCTCCAGACGCGGAAACAATATATATATATCATCTTGTCAAATAGTCGATATCCCGTTGAGATACAGTTGACTTTTAAAGGAGTAAAAATAATAATTATTAATAATAATAACCGAAAATCGAATTATACGATCTAATTAACGCGTTAAACGAGAAAAGAGGGGATTAAAAAAATGTTTAAATTAGGGGCAGATTTTTTTCTTTTTTAATTTTTCAGAAAATTTGTTGTTATTTTTACTCGAATTTTTATTCGACGTATTATTAATTAAATTCATTTACACTTACGTATTCCGATTCCACATCAGTAGCAGGATAATTTCAGATAAACGGATGAAAATAAATTACCGGCAACATCGGAAATAATCTCCGGCCAGAGTACGAAAGAGTGGATTATTTTTTTCATTTAGGATCAACGATTAAATGGCGTTTGCTCGGTTGAAGTAAAGAGATGAATTGTTTTTAAGCGAGATCGCTACGATACGATCGAAACATATAATAAAGTGACCGCTCAAATTGAGGCAGAAGCTAATAATTGATACGATTTTCTTATATGCAACCGAAACGCAGTGGACAAGCAAACGAATTTGAAATGTGAATATGGAACGATGAATGTTGATTGTGGACTGAAGCAAGATGAACCGATAGAATTACGCAGATTTAGCAAAAATCCCATACACCAATTTTTGTTTTGGCCACATGTCGTCTAGAAAAATATTACCGCTCGCTAAAGCACCCGGTGTGTAAGAGAGGCTTTCTGTTACGATAGCAACCGTGTAGTCATTACAGGTCACAACCGGAATCAATGAGAAGAGCACTCGCAGGTCATAACGGTCAGAATTTACAAAGAATTGGACGTGTACGAACTAAAATCGTATCGAAAAATTTTAGCAGCGGTCGTAATAATTTATTCTGAGAAATTATATTCGTTTTTTCCGTTCGTCTGTACTCGAGGAATTTCCAGATTAACGAAAAAGAGTGGAGTTATTAATTTAATCGACTTAATACGTAAAAAGATAATTACGATCTATCCAAAAGTATACAATGGGCGCGTATGTGTAAATTATGAAAGGAAATAATTATAAAAAACAATTTTAAGTATTACGTATATAGTTTGCGGGATATTTAAGCTAGAAAAGAGTTTTTTCAAAAAGTATACATTGGACATGAAAGTGTTAATTAGTACGAATTACTTAACTAAGATACAGATCTGAAATACCATATATATATATATAACGAAACCGCAACAATGCGTTATACAATTTATTGGTATTTCTTTTAAAACTTGGTAATATTCGAAATTTAAATGTATAGCTCTTTATATTTCGGCGTTCTTATTTTTTTGATTTTCTGTATCCGATTTAATGACGACTTTTTCTCCGTTTTAATTCACCGTTGGTGTCTACTTTCCGTCTTTATAATTTGTTACTTAAAAATTTGGATATATACATTTTCAAAACAGAGAGACTTATATGATTCCTCGGTTTAGTCAAACTTCGGCACTGTCGTTATTACTGTAAGAAAGGTGTTTGGTTCGTGGATAGTTTGTTAGAGTAGTTTGATTTTATAATTTTATATTGTCGTAATACGTATGATGCACAAATTTGTTTGAAATTTTCATTACCGTGTACTGGTGTACATATGTATTCGTGTTCATATGTAGAATCATGTAAGCTCTTTCCAGTGTAGCAAGTGTGTTTGTTTATTTTTCCCTTTATGTATATTTATTGTGAGTGAATGTGTTTATGTTTTGTTGTGTGTGCAATTGGTATAAATGTTTTAATGTATATTATGTATATATGTGTAATATGCGGATATATACATTTTTTTTTGTTGATTTGTATAATTTTAGTCAATTATTTAATTCTAGTGTTCGCATTGTATATTAGCTGTTATGCGAACCGTATCATAAATAAATAAACAAATTTGCCATTTTGGCAGCTTATTTAAGCGTATCGATTTATTTTATAAATTATTTACGGCATTATCTATGAATTGATATTGATCAGAAATGAAGCGCGGTTTTCGATATGTTTAAGGTCGACCTATATAGTTTTACACTATAATCTGTTAACGATGATCCAACACCTAACACGAGGATGGTATAGAAGAGAGTATATCACACGGCATTATACGTTGTATCGCGGTGTTCTTTAAATTTAACCAGTCATTATTCTAATAAAATGTTCGACTGGTTCTTTAGCTAAACTACGTTTATTACACGTTCGTACAAAATGCACTGCAAACAATTGAAGTAACGTACGCACGTATATGTTTATACATATCACGATTTTGCTACGAACATTTTCATTGATGATCTGACCTTTATATATATATACATATATACATATTACGACGAGCTCTCTCTATATATAATTACTGATAAGGCTATCGGATATATTCGGATTTCGTTTTACATGTTTTTAGAACCAGCTCATATAAAGTAAACCATTTGCATTATAATTATATATTATACTTTACGTTATTAAATTATTTAATTTAAATAAACTTCAAATGACGTATTATTTTTTTTTTTGTCCCCCAGTAAATTTATTTATAAGTGAGATATATGTAACCATCGAATTAAGTTTACGGTCCTCAGTTCAGCCCATTTTACATTAAGATGATATTAATACAATTAATTTTGATTAAAATATATGTAGATGTATGTGAAAACGTCAAAAATGTTGAACTACTTATCCACACCAATTCTGTTGCATTTATATCTGCGAAATCAGCGTTGCCGTAATCCTGTCAGTATATGCTTTACATCATCGGTTAAATTGCATATTGCGCATTTATTCGTGCGCGATATTCCATACTTATATAAATAGTCTTTAAATAATCCATGTTCGCTAATTTATATTGAAATAATTTGGCACGAATACAATATTTTTTAGTCTTCTGTCTACACTGGGAAAATATTGTCTCGCTAGTTGTATTCATCCCATAACCTTTGATATTTTTTAACATAATATTCATGAGTTGTATTTACATTATTTTTTTTACCAATCTCATACACCGACGGTTTAACACCAGCGATGACAATGCTATAGCCATATAGCTAATCGTAAGATTTGATTAATTTTATGGCAATCATTCTGTGGAATGATTTTGTTTTGAGAACGTTTGATATTTAACATATCATTATAGAGATTACGCTGCCATAAAGCATATGTTTGGTAATATTATACTTTTATATGATATTATTCCCTTCTTATAGTTTATTCTATTGTTATTATTATAAAGTTTATTGAATTATAAATTTGCTAATTTTTGTTGTAATACGATTGAAATGATTATAGAATTTTAAGCTATTAATACTCCTAAGTATTTGGTTTGTGTGACATATTGTGTAGTCCATATTGCGTTAAATTTAACTTTTTATTTTGTAATTTCCTATTGAACAGCATTAGGTTGATTCCGAATTGTTGATGCTCAGATTAAACGATCGTAACCATTTATTTATTGCACGGTATACCTCATTTAATTTCTTTTCTAATGAGATTTCATTTTTATCGCCAATTGCTATATCGTCCACGAAAGTAAAAATTGTTACATTATTTGGAATCAGTATGTTGTACATTTGCGAGAAAACTAAGTTCCACAAGAACGGCCCTAATACAGACCCTTGCGGTACTCCCATAACAATTTATTTTTTTTTTTGAATATGTACTTATTTCAAGTATTGTGGATCGATACTTGAAATAGGTACATATTCCAAAAAACTTATTTAACGCATTGATATTTGCGTACGTATTAAACAATAAAGAAATAATTTTAATAAGAAAGTGAAAATAAAAATGATTACCTTAATGATCCAATAGAAAATGCGATTTGGGTAATATTTGTAACCTGTTGATTACTCTCGTTGTCTTCTCAGCATTTTCTTGAATGTTTCGTTATATATATATTATTGATGGACCGGAGTATGACTAAAACGAGTAATCCAGTTTTTTTTTTTTTTTAAATAACCGCATAATTCGGTTTTTTCCATTTTAAACGAATAAATCAGTCGTTTTATGAAAACATTTTTGTTTAAATTCGTTTATTAATTTAAGCGACCGGTTAAATATTATTCTTTCTTTATTATATACGACGTTTATATATATTTATAAATCCAGTAAAGACGCTATTTTGTTCGTATAAGTAAATTTAAGGTTTCATTTTTTTTTTTTTTTTTTTAAGGTGCCGTGTACCACAACTCAGGTTAGAGGCACCGAAGCTATTTTAATTAAATCAAAGGATATATGTTTGTAACTTTTAAAAACTTAATGGTTTTTTCAAGTTCCGCTGGATTATCAGAGAGTGCCGTGTGAATTGAAATATTGCCATCAGGATGGTATTTTTGAAGTGGCCTACACTTTGTAAGCATGTGTTCGACTGTTAGAGGCTCCCGTCCGCCTGTTAGAGGCTCCCGTCCGCAGTAGCAACATATCGGTTGGTTTTTTTTTTCTATTAAGTAATTATGGGTTAATGACGTATGTCCAATTCTGAGCCGAGTTAGTACAACATCATCACGTCGCGATGGGATGATTGTTCTCCATGGATCTGTGTTTAACTTGACGTTTCGAAGTTTGTTGGTTGTGGGAATACGCTTCCAGTGTAAGTTCCATGCCTCGTGAAATTGGTTTTTGATATTGTGTATTTCGTCTTGTATTGGGATTGAAATTTTTGGTACTGGGAACATCTCCGCCGCTTTTTTCGCAGCGATGTCAGCTTCTTCATTTTCCTTTATGTTGGAGTGTGAAGGGATCCAGCATATTATGGTTTCTTGTACGTGTTGGTTAGCTGCCAGGTGAATATCTTGGGCTATTGGGTGGTTAGATTTTGTGGGATCGAAATTAATGCTTTGAACGGCGTAAAGTGCGTCGGTAAAAATAACTATTTTTGGTAAGCGTAAGTCTCTAGCCAAATTGATAACTAAGTTGATTGCCATTAGTTCAGCGGATAGTACTGAGAATTCGGTTGGTAGAACGTATCTGACGGTGATATCTCGATGTATGACGGAACAACCCGTACCTTGGGTTGTCTTTGACGCATCTGTGTAGAATTTTTCATATGAATCGAATGATTTCATTAGACTGTCATAGGCTCTTTGTTTTGACATCATATTTTTGTTGTGTAATGCCAATGATACGTCAATATTTAAATTTGTTCTTTTGTTTGGTGGTAGCGATGGTATTACGCGATGATCAGTTAATTTGTACATCATATACTAAAAAGTGTGTAATGTGTTTTAGAATAACAAACCGACTGTTTTTAAATCGGATGACGTAAATCCGATTGAATTTAGTTGCATTTCGGCTAATATCTTTTAGTAGGTTCTATTATTCGGTTATTTTAGTTCGACTGAAATGAAGTAATCATGTGTCATCTTAACTATTTTATTGCCTGGTTGTTTTTTTTTTCACTGCGTTTATTAAAGTTTACTTCAGATTTAATAGTAAAAGTTTAAAGGTAAGTAATTATAATTTGATTTAAATAATTTAAGGATACGGAACGCAGAAAATGTCGACATTAGTAGGTTTTGTTAGAAGCGATTGAAAATTAGTCGGATTTCGAAAACGGCGATTCTTAGTTATATTTTTACTAGAACGAATTATCGATGTTGTAAAACACCAATTACATATATATTCAGGTTCTACTGAAATATATTTAATGCGTTTATAGGATTCTAAAATTTGTACGATGTGTATTCGTTTCACAAAATTTCAAACAATTTTAGATTATCTTATATTAGTAGATTTTGTTAAACCAAAGGCAAGTCTGGATTGATATATTAGTAGTTTAATTAGTCGGTTTTTTAGAAACGGTGTTACTAATTAGTCGGTTATGCCCATCACTAATATATATTAAAATTTTACTACAAACGCTAACACTTTAATTAATTTTCAGTATTTTTCTCGGGATCTAACCATCAGCTTCCTTTTCTTCAATCATCACGACGAGCACTAGAACTAGAGCTAAATCTATCTTCACCATCAATCAATAGCCTTTTCTCATAGATGTACGCGCAAGATTTTTGGCCATTATTTTAGATATAATGTAAATTATTTCGAAATTTTGTCAATATATTTGCAAACGGCTTGAAACCTCGTGATATAGTTAAAAATATTGGCTATTCGAACTAGTACAATTTTGCAGACTTCTCGCAGTTAGAAGAATCAACGCATAGATGACATCTGGTAAGCGAATGGATTTCGATTAGAATTACCGATATTATTATTATTATTACTGTTACTATTATTATTACGATTATTGTTATTTATAGAACAGCAACATTTTCGTCTTGAGGAAACTGTTGCTTCTAGGCAAAGAATACATTAAAAAAAAAAAAGAAATTAGAACCGGGATAATTCGCCTTAAGAAGATCACGCGATGCATAAGAATGTTTGTTCGATGTTGAACGGGGGATAATTTTGTTTAGGCATGTGTGAGAGCCGTTTGATAGATTTTATACAATACATTGTAGCGTGGATTTTTGTCTAAAAATTCGGATGTATCGTTTTAAAAAACGTATCACACACACACAATGTTGCATTATAATTATTAACCGAAATAAATTCTTCCGCATCTATAATCAAAATACACGCGAACCGTTTTATATTCTTTTTATTATCTAGACTTCTACTAAATTCAGCGATCAGACATATCGTTTTTAGTATATATATATATATGTATAAATCTTTATTCTTAGTTTAGTATCTTTGTTATTATTTTAATAATAAGGTAACTTTATACGCAGGAAGGAGAACGTAGTCTACCGTCTTTCAGGTATACGTACATATGCACGCATACATGCACATATGCAAAATATAGTATACATAATACATATAGAATAACAACTTTGTATACGATGATAATTTAAACAAAGCAACATATTAATATGTATATTCGTATATAATTAACAAGAACAGCCGGAATAATAATGCTCGCATACAAAGCAGACACTTAAGTTGTAGAAATGTCGACAACGACTACAAACTCGAATTAGAAAGGTTTGCCAAATGTTACTAATTTCGAGTTGCCCGTCAAATAAGCCGTCATCGCGGGCCATGTCCAGGTTTAATTATAGAATTCTTTCTTAGCGTGTATATCTTATCCTATATTAAACGAGCAATTCTCGTATGTGAATATTATATAACTCACCCATCTCGAAAATGACTATAACGATTCGGACGAAATGTAATTTATTAAGTGATTGAACCTTGGCTTTTATAAAAATTACGAATTTTAAAATTGTACGACCCAACCCCGAGTGTACCATCCCATAAAATTTTTGAGTCGGATTTTTAGTAGATTTAAATTTACGTTGAAAATTTTAATCGAATTATTCGTTCGAATATTATAAAACTAGAAATTTATTTTATGCTGTACATAGCTTGGTAAATATAATGAACATTTTTTTCGAATATTTCGCAAATTAAATTTCTGAAAGAATTGTGATAAGTAAAAAGTACAATCCAAAATTCACTAAAAAAAAAAAAAACAAAATGAAGGGAGTGGAGGACTGTGATAAAATTTTTGTTTTACCTGCATTGATCTTCAGCCCTAATGCTATGCACCGAGTTGAAATACGAAAGAATATCTTGTATGTATTTTAAATTTGAAACAAACACAGTCGGTGCTAAAACACATCCTTGTCTAACGCCAGAATTTCCATTAAAACTCGATGTGTGCTTTCAAAGTAATTGTATATGTTGCTGGAGCAGAAGGACGATATTAAATTAAGCAACTTTATTGGGCACTCAAATATTTTGAAAATTGTTCAAAGCGCATTTCTGCGACTGAATCAAGAGATTTTGTGATATCGACAAATTCGAGATGTATGTATTGTTTTTGTTCCATGCATTTCTCTTGAATCTGTTGCAAAGTAAATATCATGTCAGTAGTTCTCCTTTGTGAACTAAAGCTTATTTGTCGGGTATTATACCCCAACAACACGATTAAGTTTATTAGCTAGTATTCTACTCAGAATTTTACTCGCAGTCGTTGTTAAAGCTAAACCAGGGTAGTTAGTTCAATCAAGCTTGTCCTCTGTATTTTTATATTATTTACAACTGTAATTTTCGAAAATCATTTGACAGTATTTTTGGTACTAGTTTATGGATACAGCTCCTCCGTATTTGTATAGTTCAGCAGGCATTCCATCAATTCCGGAGGCTTCATTGTTTGACATTTCCTTAATTTTTTATATCGTTATAATGGTTTAGTTGTTCACATTTTTCCAGCCACAATTTATTTTTTAATTCTCTTGTTTTGTGTTGCACACATCTTTCAGCTTCTTTATATTTTTCCACTATTGTCTTCGCATTCGGTGTGCTTAATATGGCTTCGTGCGCTTTTCTTTTATCTTTAAGTAGTTCTGATATTTCACTTTGGTGTGCTCAATAAACCAGTCGAAGTTTTTAATTTTCTTCGTTCTAAAGGCTTTTTTGCCTACATTCAGAAGCAGTTCTTCGGTGTAAGTCAAAATTTCTTTAACACTGCAACAAGTTCGCGTCGATTTTATGATTTAAATATATGCCTTTTATTTCTGTTAGAAGTTCTACTTCATTAAATTTATTTTTATTATTTCTCTTTTCAGTTCCGTCACTACATTACGATAGAAGCATTTGTCATTGATATTAATTTGCGTTTTATGAAGCACAAGCCGTTGATCTGTCCAACAATTTGTTCCGCGATACACCCGGATAAGCATAACATCCTAAATACGTGATTTTATATAATCCAAGAGATGCCAATGTTTCGAGCGTGGATGTTGCCATGTAGTTTTATATTTTGTCTTCAGTTTAAATAATGTATTGATAATGACCAAATTGTGTTATGTACGAAATTCTAAGAGGAAATGACCATTATCCATTTTAGTTTCCAACTCCATGTCTGCCTAATGTACCAGGTCATAGTAGATGACTATTTCCAACACGAGCGTTGATGTCTCCAAGTAATATTATTTTATCTATCTTGGGTGCTTTTCTTAAGATGTCTCTTAGCTGATAGTAAAATTTTTCCTTTACTTATTTTGGTGTATTCAGAGATGGTCCATACGCAGATATCATTGTTAAAACTTGTGTTTTATCCAGCTGTAATCGGAGAGTAATTATTTTATTATTTACTTCCTTTAGAGACTCTTTTAATCTGCTAATCAAGCTGTTTTTAATTGCAAACACCGTGCATTCTTGATTTCGGGTTGTCGGCTCCTTTCCGGTGAAATGTGTAATCGTTTTCCCGTTAGGTGTCCTTCACCTGTTAACCTGGTTTCATCCAGAGCAGCAATATCATTGTTATATCTCCTGAGCTCAATCGCGAGTAATACTGTTCAATTTTCGTCATCCAGTGAAGTATTTATATTTCATGTTCTCATCTGCAGGTTTAATTTTTTATTTTTAATATTTCGACCGCGTTAATTGGCATCCTTCCGATTGCGGTAACCCGGACCGGTTTTAGCGAAGACGAACCATTTTTAGATCACCTTTTCTACCTCACTCCTTCGGCGTAGGGCAAGCAGAGCGACCTCTAAATGGAGCTGGTTGTCATAATAACTGTTACCGGATCCAAAATCGATGCTAACCTACAAATGTTATATGCCGTTTTATGCGCTAAATGATTAATAAATAAATGCTTCCATTTTCCGGAAATATTTTTCAAAGCGTGCGACCTGGCTTAATTTTTCGTTATAGGCTAGCTTTAGGGCGGGTCGAAGTCGCGTTAGAAATTTTAATTATTATGGACCGATTTAACTTTTTTTTTTTTCAAGATGCAACTTAGGTTAGAGATACCGAGGCTTATTATTCAAATGAGCGAATATATGTTTATTGCTTTCAGAAATTGGATGGTGTTTTTAAGATCTTCTGGATTGTCGGAGAGTGGCCGTGTGTACTGAGATAAAACGACTAGAACAAAATTTTTGAAGTGGTATGCACGATATGTACTCGGTAGATTTCACGGAACGGCATGATTTAACATTAATGTGCGCCTTGGAAGTCTTCGATAGTATCGATGAATATTCACGTCTTGTCGATTCGCATAGACGATTTTTGATCCTTCATTGTCCGCAATGGATCGGCGACTACACACAGTGGATAATCGTAATTTACACCGGTAATTATTTCTGCCGCTGATGTCTGTGGATAACACTTCGAAAATTTACTATCGTACACGACGATGAATTTTGATAAGTGTTCACGTGAATCATAAATCATGTTTTTATCAATTGAATATTAAATAGCCAATAAGGTGTATAATTGACGATGATCGAGCTAATAAGCGACATATAGTGTACAACAGAAACACATACATATATATATATACACACACACACACACACATATATATATATATTGAACGGAAAGAATAAAAAAAGAAAAATGTAGTTTTTGCGTTTTTACGTTGTCTGTTTCTTTAATTTTCTCTTTATAAGAATCTTCCTTTGACTTTAAGGAATATTTGAAAAAAAAAAATTAGCCGAATTGGACCAATCGTTCTCCCGTGTTGTACTTAGCAACACTTTGAGGCATTCATTTTTATGTGTACATTATAAATATGTATATATATATATAAATAAATGAATATATATATATATAATAATAATAACCTTTATTTAGCATAACTAAATTAACAATTTATAAATATCTGTTACAGCTAAAATTTATTTCTAAAATTAATTTCGAATGTAGTCATACTAGGCCCTTTCGAGCGAAGGTCTCTCCCAATTTTTCCCAGTTGCGTTTGTTGTGTGCAAAAACAATAGAGAGCGTTTCTGGAACCCAGGAACTTTTCGAAGTCGTCATCCCAACGTGTAAACGGTCGTGACTTTTTTCTCTTGCGGTACGCCACTTCGTCCACGGCTGATCTCTGTATCTTATCACGTGTCCTTCCCACTTCCATTTTAGCGCGCGGATTAAAGTTACGACTTCGCTATTATCACCCATTTGTTCCTTAATCGTTTTTAATTTGATTCTATTTAGTTTCTTGATTTGTAATATTGATCTTTCTAAATTGTTTTGGCAGGTTCTTAGAATATTTTCCTGTCTTTGCGTCATCGACCATGTTTTGGGAGCCATAAGTTAAGGATCGTAGCAGGCAGCTGTTGAACGCCGCGCTTTTTAGATTGGCGGGATATCGCTCTTAAAAACTGATTTCATCATCCAGTACTTTTTCCATGTTATTGCCACTCTGCGGTGTATTTCGGCTGTTAATTTGCTTTTGAA